>OY978530.1:57363543-57963543 GCA_963854835.1 Megamerina dolium
TCGCTGACGATTGTAATGTGTTGCAGCACCATCTCTTCACAAATAACAAAGTATGGATGGCAGCACCATAACTTTACGGATCACGAAGTGTGTATGGCAGCGCCATCACTTCACGAATAAAGAAGTGTGTACGACAGCATCATAATTTGACTGTCAGCTTAAAAATTTGGTAACATCACTTGAAGTATTACTTGAAACTTAACTTGAAGAAAACGAAGCGTAATGTTGATATAGGTAGCCCATAATTGGTGACCCCGTCGATTGAGAATGCCGGAAGAAATTATGAAGCCGTCGAAAGAGAATCTTCGTATTCGCATACAAGCAATTGAAATCGGTAGATTTGTTTTTTCAAAGAAAGGTCGCTTATGAACAACTTTCAAAACAAACTGCAAATAAGAAGGTGACTAGACTACAAGGAATGAAGCACCTCTAGTAGTAAAAAGATACATCGTTGTTCTTCATGAAAACGACGACTCCGTTCGTAGGGCAACTATTGGATCAAGTATAGGGTTTGCAAGATGAACTCAGTAGATTCAGATGAGAACAAACAACGCAATCTGATACAATTCACCCCAACACGTGGCGTGTACATATTCCAAAATTCAACAAATTAAACCCACATCTATGGCTTGCAGAAATTGAGTACGTGTTTCGCATTGGAAACGTCATGGATGATACAGATAGATTCGACATCCTCACGGTGAGCTTGGAAGATGAGGTATTAATATATATAGAAGATCTCATCACTAACCCGTCAGCATTTTATAAATTTCAAGCATTATAAATACGTCTTATGACTATATTTTCTGAAGAAAATTGACCAAATTAGCAGACAAAATGGTGATTGCAAACAATGACAGCATTGATTTCCGAAAATCGTTCTGCTTCAACGCACAATTTACATCCTTGCAAGCAGTTTCACACAGTAGCACCCAATCCACGTCACATTTTTTACATCTGGCAAAAAATTTGTCAACTAAAATAAAAAATCGAAAAATTAAGAAACATAATAATAACTTCAAGAATCGTTCACGCCCTCGTGGTGGATCACAGAGCCGCGGAGTGAATGGTAATGATGACTACAACTTTATATATATATATATATATATATATATATATATATATATAAATATGTATATGTATTTACTTATAAATGTATATATATAACATATATATATATACTACCTTGCAATAGTTTGGGTAAATTTCAAAAATGACACATATCCGAAGAGGACCATTTTATTGAATATGTTTATGGTATATTTCAACCCGTTTTTTAATAAATTTTAAAATACTTCAAAATGTGCGCCAATATTATCTTGCGTCGTTGGTCATCGCAAGTCCAATTCATACAGCTATATTTTATCAATTTATCACTTGTGTGCATAATGTTCAGTTCAACGCGTTTTTATCGTAATTACTGATGTCAAAACGTAATATAATCTATCAAAATAGCAAAAACCGAGCACATATAAAAAAAACCAGATAAAATGGTTATTTTGTAAAAATTCAGTCATTCAATGGGAAAACTTGTACAAATTGTGGGTGTTTCATAGAAAGGAGTTCGCACAACCTAGACAAAATACTCTAAAAAGAACTGCTGGTGGTTACTTAAACTATATCTCTACCAATGCCCACAATGTCGTCAACTCTCTCCCCCCACCCGGTATTCTAATACATCTGAACCTAGTTTACTTGACGGGTTCCTAATTTCCGTTCCTTCTATATAATTACCTCATGATTAAATATCCTTCGTTTCTGAAAATGACTTAATTTTTTGCTGCGTTGATTGTAAAGTTACTCATGCTTCTAGCTATGAATGTATTGCGTATCGTAACTACAACTCCATTGACTATGCTTCTCTATTTGATGAGCTTACCGCAACGAGTTGGAATGATTGTTGACTACTTCATACAGTTGATAAGAAGCTTAGGTTCTTTTCGGACATTATTTCTTTTTGTTTCCGTTGGCAAGGATAATGTCGCTAGGTACATGAAAAGGATTACTTGGAATGCTGTTATGGTATTCCCATCAGGTTTATTAAGCTAATTCTACCAAATATTCTTCCATCTTTAGCCAATATTAATTGGGAATTTGTACCTTGAAGTTGGAGATACTGTTGTTTCGTTCTCATGCTTTTATGTATTTTAAAATCACAGTCGTGAAGGAAAATCTGGACGCAGCTGAGGCGCAAATAAAAAACCTCAGATTAAGGATTGTGAACCAAGGGTTGGAAGCTGAAAAACTAGACGCAAAGAACGCGGAACTCCACAGAAGGAAACAAGAGTTAAAAGGACTATTTAAGGAGAGGAATATTTCCGAGAAAAGAGACTCAGAACCTCCGTGGACACTCAACAATTAAGCGCTCTTCAGGACCAAGTAAGAAATCTTGAGAGGGAACGAAGTTTAGAAGAAGAGAATGTAAGAATGATACTTACGAACCCGCAGCCACAAACGTCAGACAAAATGCGTATAGAAGAGATAGCACAGATGGTTAGTAGACTAGTTCAGTACTCACTGGAGTTGAGTCAAAAAATTTGAGAACAGAAGTCTAACAATTTATCTCTGGCTGTGAATTAGTCAGTAGAGGAATAAAACCAGATCAGTTGGAAGACCTGCATAAAGCAACGTCTATACGGAGATGCGTTTAATTTGGTGTTGGCATAAAAATACTGCTCGAGCTAGAGACGTCCACAAGGAAATCGTTTGTAACAGGCCTTAGTGGGCCAATGCTTAGAATCCGTATGGTAAGCAAGAAAGGCACGTTAGAGGAACTAGCAGAGGAGGACATAAATATCCTGCTCAAAAGAGGACAACAGTACTATCAGCTCAACATGGGAGCCAATGTAAGTCGCAATACACTATTAAATTCTTATGATGCTTACCAGACACAAACAGGTAACATAGTAGCGTTCCACCACAACAGGAATAATAAGGTGCCATTTAAGGCTGATCAGTAACCAGAGAATAAAGTAAATCCCCAAAACTGCCAAAGGAAAGTTCCTACCTGTTCCTTCTGCGACAAGAAAATACACACCAGGGACGAATGTTTTAAAAGGAAACATACGCCCTTCTGCATTAATTGTAAGCAATATGGGCATGAGTTCAATCTATCCTGTACGTCGTTTGCTAACTATACAAAGCTCCAAGGGAAATATATTTCAAAAATAGGGCATAGTAAGGAAAGCCTGGAAAATATAGGGCCTAATCGGAGAAAGCCAGAAGCTAAATGCTTCTTTTGCAGGAAGCCCGGACACAGGATTGCCGACTGTTACAAACGCAAAGAGTTGGAAAAGACTCAGGGAAACTACAAGGGGTCCAGGTATGGCCAATAAACCGGGAACCCCAAAATTTTGCTAAAAATCGGCTAGCTGAAATGGAAGATGTCAGTCATGCGGCTTTAGAGATTGTTGACACACCCTCCACCTCAGATAGTAGGATGGTGGAAGTTGGTAGTCAGGCGTCCAAAGGGAATATTGACTCATCTTTCCCATCCAGTGATAGCAAAAGTGGTTTTTGTTTTAGAGTCTCTGATGTAGATGATGTGTTCATTGAGTTTCCGTACAAGGAAGCAAAAAATGGAAAACTCATTTCACTGGTAGTCTCTGGGGAAGATACCAGTTTAGTAAAATCAGCAGTAATTCACTAATACGTTAGCAAGACATTTAAGGAAAAATCTGAGTGGTACATTCGGAGGATTTGTCACCACGTTAGGGCCAATAGCAGTCCAACGTGAAGGGACTAAGGATTTTAATTTAGAATTACACGTAATATCTGAAGAGAGAGGGATACCTGCGGATGGTACCCTAGGAAGAGACAACCGATAGGTCCTCAATACTACGAAAAAGAAGCTGATTTTCTTCGGTGAGCGAAAACAGCATTTGATGACTTTACCTCTCAAATCATTAAACGAGGCTAATAGAGTACTCTACAACACTGAGGTTGTAGTACCAGGGAGAACTATGAAGATAGTTCCCTTGGAGGTAAATACTGACTTGGAAACGGTTATAGTGGAAAAACAAGAAGTTTCTCCCGGGATATTTTTAGGCGAGACATTGGGATGTGTCACAAATAATAGAGTTTATGTACCAATACTGAACACAAATACGAAATCGTATACTGTAAGTAACAATATAATAGTTAATATAGTTAAATTTAATCATATAGACCATATAGAGTATGATAGAGTTTCTAAATAAATAGCGTTAAGGAAAAGAGGAACTACAAAAGGGCTACTAATACGCACAATCGAATAGTGCAGAAAAGTTGGTTATTATAACAGAAAGAAATTGTAACATTGCTGTTAAACTATACAATATGTAAAACAATGATGAGATACTAAATCTGTCAGTGTAATTTTTTTTTATGAAACACTATTATATGACACCCTGTAACCCAGCGTCAAATACGCAAAAACTGAGTTAACAGTAGGAGTTCACTATCCGGATAAAATCGTAACGCGTGAGTCTTGTATGTACACACTGAGTATTGCTGCTGTTATATCAAACAGTTCAAGTATTTCATGAGAATGCTGCTTATTCTCTTGACTTTATTTAACGATGTACTACTTGGTGCAGTAGATATTGGAACTTAAGTATATGTAACCTCAACTCGACACAAAATCTCTGGGCAACCTACAACAGTAAATTATTATTATTAACCTCAACTCGATTAGCTATTTGGTCTTCGTTAACATTTCTGTCAAAATCTTTTCCGGTGTGTCTAAACCTTGCTGTACAAGTTGTCTTTCTACTGTGTCAACGTTCTTCTCTACTCCAGATGGCGAGATTACCAGTAATATACCTATTTAATTATTTTCTACAAACTCTAAAACCTTTTTCTATTTTCTCTCTCACTTACTTACTTATGTGGCCATAACAACCGAATATCGATTTAGTCCGAATATAACATGCTTCGCCAGCCATCTCTGTTCTTCGCTAGCAGGTGCCAGTTAGAAATTCCAGGCGCAGTCAGATTCTCCAGTACTTGGTCTTTCCACCGGAGGTTTGGTCGTCCTCTTCTGCGTCGTCCTCCAGCGGGTTCCGAATATAACACCTTCTTAGCCGGAGCCTTCCATTCGCTCAACATGACCTAGCCAGAGCAGCTGCTGGATTTTGATGCGCTTTACTATGTCAATATCGGCATACAGCTCGTACAGCTCGTGGTTGTACCTTATTCGGTACTCGCCACCAACGCAAATAGGTCCAAAGATCTTGCGTAGGACTTTTCTCTCGAAAACTCCAAGCATTCGCTCATCCGAGGTGGAAATTGTCCAGGATTCAGCGCCATATGTTAGGACAGGCATGATTAGAAACTTGTAGAGTGTAGTTTTCGTTCTTCGAGAGAGGGCTCGACTTCTCAATTGCTTACTCAGCCCAAAGTAACACCTGTTAGCAAGAGTTATCCTACGCATGATCTCCAAGCTGACGTCATTACTGCTTTTAATGCTGGTTCCAAGCTAGACAAAGTCCCTTACTACTTCAAAAGCGTAGTTGTCAACAGTGACGTGCTGTCCAAGACGCCGGGACTCTTTGTTTGTTGACACTAGATACTTCGTCTTGCCCTCGTTCACCGTGAGATCCATTCGACGCGACTCTCTTTCTAACTCTGAGAATGCTGCACTGACTGCTCGCGTTTTTATGCCGATTATGTCAATATCGTCGACATACGCTAAAAGCATGAGACTTTTGTTAAAGATAGTGCCATTATGTCATAGATCAGCAGCTCGTATTATTTTCTCCATAATAAGATTGAAGAAGTCGCACGATAACGAATCACCTTGTCTGAAACTCCGTTCGGTATTAAACGGTGCGAAGAGGTCCTTCCCAATTTTCACTGCACAACGGGATTTATCCAGTGTCATTCTACAAAGTCGAATGAGCTTTGCAGGAATACCGAACTCAGACATTGTTGCGTAGAGGTAATCTCTTACCAGACTGTCGAAAGCGGCTTTATAATCAACAAATAGGTAGTGTGTGTCGATCTGTTTTTCTTGGGTCTTCTCCAGAATTTGGCGCAGTGCGGAAATTTGGTCGGTGATAGATTTACCAGGTCTGAAGCCACACTGATACGGTCCAATCAGGTTGTTGAGCATGGGCTTCAATCTTTCACACAATACGCACGATAAGACCATGTATGCAATGCTCAGGAGACTTATGCCACGGTGTCCTTTCTTATGTATGGGGCAGAGAACATTGAGACTCCAGTCATCTGGCATGCTTTCGTCCGACCATATTCTGCTTATGAGTTGGTGCATGCAGGTGAGCATCTCATTGCCGCCTGTCTTAAACAACTCGGCAATCAGGCCATCGGCACCTGCAGCTTTGTTGTTCTTCAGCCTTAAAATGGCCGTTTCAACCTCGTCATAGTCGGGTGGTGGAACATCAACACCATCATCTGTAATTGGGGTTATCGGGCATTCTCCTCCACTGGCGGAATTGTTCTTAGCATCGCCATTCAGTAACGTGGAGAAGTGTTCGCTCCATAGGCTCAGTACACTCTGGACATCTGTAACCAGATTTCCATTTCCATCACGACAAGAAGAGGCTCCGGGATTTAAACCTCCACTCAGGCGCTTGATCTTTTCGAAGAATTTTCGGGTCTCATTCTTGTCGGTACACATCTCTATCTCCTCACACTCGCGTCTTTCCAACTCCCTCTTCTTGCGCCTGAAAAGACGTCTCTCTGCATTCCTTTTCTCTCTGCACCGATCCTTAACAGCTCACGTTGAGCCTGCATGCAGGGTTTTTCTGTAGGCGGCGTCTTTCTCTGCGGTAGCGTAGCGACACTGCTGATCATACCACTCATTCTTCAGAGGCCGGTAGTAACCGATTACCTCCTCGGCAGCAGTAGTCATGGAGTGGGATATATGTGTCCACCGTGCGCATGTATCATCAAGTGGGGGAGTGTTCTGTATAAGCAGATCCGATAGTCGAGTGGAAAATGCATCTGCTGTCTCTGGTGATCGCAGCTTACTGACGTTGAGCTTTCTCTGTGTGGGACTTCTCTCGTTATTTGCGACACATAAACGTGTGCGCACCTTAGCTGCAACAAGGTAGTGACCCGAGTTGATGATAGCACCACGGATCGATTTCACGTCCATCACAATGGAAGCATGCCTTCCGTTAATCACCACATGAGCAATTTGGTTTTTTGTACGTTGATCTGGAGACAGCCTTGTCGCTTTGTGGATGTCGAGATGTTGGAATCTGGTACCACCAATTACCATGTTTCGTGCTGCGGCGAAGTCGATCAGCCTCATTCCGTTATCGGAAGTGTTCTGGTGGAGGCTGAATTTTCCAACAGTTGGACCAAAGGTACCTTCCTTGCCCACCCTGGCATTAAAGTCGCCAAGCACGATTTTGATATCGTGGCGGGACCAGCGGTCGTAAGCTTCTTCAAGGCGCTGAAAGAAGCTCTCCTTGGTCACATTGTCCTTCTCATCCGTCGGAGCGTGGGCACATATAAGGCTGATGTTAAAAAATTTTGCCTTGATGCGGATCGTGGGCAGCCGTTCGTTCACAGGCGTGAACTATGAGACAAGATGTCGTAGTCTCTTGCTGACCAAAAATCCACATCTTAATTCGTGCCTTTCAGCATGGCAACTGTAGTAGATGTCACAGGACGCTCTTTTGGAGCAGCCCTGTCCTGTCCATCGCATTTCCTGGAGAGCGGTGATGTCAGCTCTGTATTTTTCGAGGACATCAACCAGCTGGATAGAGGCACCCTCCCTATAAAGGGACCGGACATTCCAGGTGCATATCCGTAAATCATTGTCCTTTTTTCGTTTGCGGGGGTCATCAACAAAAGCGGTAGTCCTTATCCGAGGCATTTTAGTTTTTTTCATTGGGGGGGGTTTTTTATGTGGCGGGTCCCAAACCCAACGCACAACCTCTAACCGAGGAGATTTTCGCCACTCACTTCAGCCGCCTCCCAGCGGGTGCCAGGAAGACGTTGCCCGGTGGTCGCCACATGGAGGACCCTCATTAATAATAATGAAAACGCTATCACATAGTAAGCAGAGCAAGGTATATGACTACCCCTCATTAACAAATAAAGGTATCATCAGATAGCGCTCAGATCAAACTACATGACAGCCAGTGAGTTGACTTGCGATGAATTCAACAAGGATTGTGCTAGCGCCACCCAGTTGAGGCAGGTAGACACGTTACCTTGCGAAAACACCACCAGACCACCAGAGTAGACCAAACAGGCCCCCAATTTGCGAGACCCCTTTTGTTTAGTAGTACATAGTTCAAAGCAATTATAAAGGATATGATTAAATTTTGACACCGTCTCATCTAAATTTAAGTTGAACTTCAGAAGCTAACTTCAGCTAACTTCAGAAAGCATTTGGTTTAATTTATCATAATTGGTTTTTTTTTTGTAATAATAAGATTCTGTTTGTAAACACCATCTGTGGTGGATAGGAATATTCCAAAGACACACAGAAAGTAAAATGATAACTAGCTTCAGGGTTGGCAAATGGGTCAGAAAGAAATAAAGAAGCAACAAGGAATCATCAATATATACCATATCCAAAATTTTATTGCAAATAGAATTAACTTGCCTTAAGCCAAGTTCTGACAATGAGTCCAGTACCACATAAAAGCATTCACGAACAGTACATGGTATTAATTGATTAATATCATCTAAATTGCAATTTACATGGGGTAAGCTAAAATCCCCAAAGGTTGCCATTACCATTACCATTTAGCTTATTAAAGCAAATATTGATTAAAGAAGAGTGCCTAAAGTAAATAAAGATACCAGAATTTGGTGGAATTTAAGAACATATTATGAATAGAAATTTTTCTTCCAATCGAAGACGAACACAAATAAATTCGAAGTTTTCAACTTTCGGAAGGTAATTAATTCAGACGGATATAAAGTTTTAGTCGCTATGAAAACACCACCACCAATTTTAAATGGACGGTCCCTTCTGAAAATCTGAAAGACATTACATAATACTTCAGCGTTGTTAATGCAGGGCTTGAGACAAGTGAGCCGCTTCGAATTTAAGCCCCTAACGTTTTGATACAAAATGTTTACGAATATTGGAGTACCAATTAATTTTTTGTAGGAACTGACACGAGTCATTGAAACATTGCTTGAACACAAATTCACGCACTACAACACCAACAGGCCAAAAGCATTTACTCACTGCGTTGTCAGATTCATCGTCAAGTACAATTATTTTAAAATAGCGCCGCAATTCAGAAATTGCAAACCACGATCAATAATGCTCTGTTCGTCTTATACTCTCAAGGCGTCTCGACAGAGAATTGGGATCTGATCCTGGTACATACCTGTTGCTGAAAACTGCCTGAAGATTCCTTGGGTCTCTGGGAAAAATCTCTAGGTTCCCGCAAGGATCTTCCAACATGGCAGCAAATGATGGAATTCTTGACTCTCAGGTATAAAGTCGTGGAGAGGCTCAACAGCGTCAAGCCGAATAAACCAGGATTTCTCCAAAACAGACCCCAGAACAAAACTCAAAACTTTTTTGCAGAAAGCAATCGGCCATTTGTCCAATTTGCGAAGGTTCACATCCGCTAAAATCCTGTGAGTGGTTTAAAAAGTTAGTCGTTCGCGATAGAGTGAGGTTAGTTCGAGAACACAATCTCTGTGAGAACTGCTTGGCCTTCACTCACTATAGACGGGTCTGCAAGAGCAAACATTCCTGTTTGCAATGTCAGCGAAGGCATCACACGATGCTTCACATACCAGCTGACAGCATTCCCAGTTGGAACTCCAAGGTTTTGGTGCAAACCTCCACACTTCAACTTAACAATAACAAAAAGAGCACGCAGCAGACAATAACCCCCTCAAGAAAATGGAGATCTCAGGACCGATCATCCGAAGATGAGCAACCCTGCTCATTATGCTCCAAATCTTCTTCAAAGGCGCAAGCATTGTTCACCTCAAATGAAGAAAGAACACTTTTGCCCCTATAGAGCATCTTGGAGAACTTCACAAGGTTCGAGCACTCATCGACCAAGGTTCTCAACGAACATTCATCTCTACCAAGGTACAAAATCGGGTGAGGCTTCCTTCGCAAGCAACTCACGTCGAAATTTCTGGAATGGATGGTAAAACCAGCCAAAACTCTAACCAGACTTGTACCGTTATGTTAGTCGCCCCAAAGGCTAATAAAAAGTTACAAACACGGGCAATTGTACTCTCACAATTGACGAAATTTCTTCCAACATTTAAAATTTCTAAGCTCGATTGGAAGCAATTCGAAATGTTAGATTTGGCTGACACGAATTGCTTCGTGCAAGCGAAAATCGACATGGTCATAGGTAGTGATTTGATTCTCAAATTCTCCTAACCGGAATCTACCATAATATCTGTGAAAACCTCCTCGCACAGAATACAATATTTGGCTGGATAATTAGTGGCCCTACATCTCAAAAAGTATCAACATTCTCGACACAAGTAGAGGAAGTTTCCAATGAACTTCTTAGTTCTCAACTAAGGAAGTTTTGGGAACAGGAGGAAGTGAAAAATATAGCCTCTGAAGACTACTATCAGAGGACCACGTCTCGTAAGCCGGATGGAAGATATGTGGTCAGGCTTCCAGTTAAATCCAGTTTTCCCGCTCTTACGGCTCTTGGTCACTCCCGAACCATAGCCTACAATCAATTTCTAGGTATGGAGACAAATTTTTAAAAGAAAGTCGATCTCAAAGCCATTTACGATGAGGTTCTCGAAGAATACCTCACGTTGGAATCCACAGGCTCGCATGAAATCATCTCTGATGGCAAGTATTTCTCCTTTTACCTGCCACATCATTCAGTGGTGAGGCCGGAAAAGAAAACCACCAAAGTGCGTGTTGTTTTTAGTACCTCAAGGAGCACCGGCTCAGGCTATTCTCTCAACAACGTACTACATATAGGTCCCACATTACAACCAGATCTCATGGTTCTCATCTCAAGGTGGAGACTATATCAATTCGTTTTCAATGCTGATGTACAGAAGATGCACCGACAAATTCTTGTCCACCACGACGACCACGATTTCCAGCGAATTCTCTTTCGCAGGTCACCGAATTCTCCAATTCTAGATTTGTGATTGAAGACAGTCACATTTGGTGTTAATTGCGCTCCATATTTAGCCATTAGAACACTGCAACAATTGGCAAAGGATTCCAAGAAAGGTTTCCCTCTCGTGGAAAAAATAATTTTCAAAGAAACCTATGTGGATGACGTATTATCTGCTTCTCATACAATTCCAGATGCAGTAGAATCTTTATCTCAAGTGATACAAGTCATCAACTCCGCAGGATTTCCATTTCGAAAGATTACTGTAAATCTTCCTAAACTTTTAGAAATCCAAAATCAGAACTTCTCGATACTGATTTTTTAAAATTTGAAAGTGCCAGTGCCACAAAAACCCTTGGCATACTATGGATTGCATTGACTGACACATTCTCGTACTCAGTATCGCCCATCGAAACAACATCAACTGCTACCAAGCGACAAATTTTATCTGCCGTTGCAAAACTTTTTGACCCGGCAGGATGGCTCTCGCCCATCATGACTCAAGCCAAGCTGCTCCTCCAAGACCTCTGGTTAGAAGGCACCGACTGGGATGAATGCGTGAAACCTAGACTGCTCATCAAATGGAATGTATTTCTTGGAGAACATATCGTCCATTGGTCTGATCGAAATCCCTCGATGGGTACAATTCTCTCCCAAGAAGCGATTCCAGCTTCATGGATTTTGTGACGCTTCAGAGAAAGCGTATTGTGCAGCCCTGTACATACGATCAATGGACAATAATCAGCACATATGATGTTATTTACTGCTGGCTAAAGGAAAAGTTGCACCTCTGCAGACGGTCAGCTTACCACGTTTGGAATTTGGATTCTCAAATCGTTCTCGCATGGCTGGAAAAACCACCTCACACATGAAAAACGTACGTCGCTAATCGCACAGTCTAGATACTCCAAAACATTGTAAATGCTATCGGCGCCCTGTCATCAGCAGCGAAAATCCAGCTGATTTGGGTACACGCGGATGCAAGCCCCAAGATCTTGTGTCCAATACTCTTTGGTGGAATGGAACTGCATGGCTTCATCACCTCGAAGAAGTCTGGCCAAAACCAACACTTTTTAGTACTTTGCTTTCCGATTTTCAAGGGCGCTACGCGTGATTTCTTACGTTTTGCGTTTTGTCCATAACGGACTCTCTAAATTGCGAAAGTCTTCTCCAATTTCGAATTCCTCACTCTCGCAGGACGAAATTCGTTTCGCAAATAGCCGGCTAACCTCGTTAGCTCAGAGCTCTCCTAAGCTCATCCTTAGTCAGCAACAAAAGTTCTTTGCTGACTTTAAATCCTTTTCTCAACAAGGAAAATCTCATGAGAGTTAATGGTCGATTAGCTCATTCTGGTGTTAGTTATAATGAACGCCCCCCCATAATTCGTCCTGAAAAATCCCAGTTTTGCGTCCTGTATCTCGAGCTTCTCCATACTCTGCTCCTACACGCAGAACAAAGGCTCATGTTCCGAATGGCTCGACAAGAATTCTATATTCCTCGCCTTAAGCCCCAAATAAGGAAATGCATATTTCTATGAAAAGTTTGTATCATCCACAAACAAAAGGTCCGATCACAGATTATGGCAGCTCTGCCGCCTGAACGGTGTACCTTGTCGGTACCTTTCGCGACCACAGGTGTTAATTTTGCAGGCCCACTCCAAATTAAATCATCTATGCTTAGAACTGGTCCCTTTCTCAAAGGGTATGTGGCTGTATTCGTATGCTTTTCCACAAAGGCCATTCATTTGGAATTGTGCTCTAATCTCCCTACAGAGGCATTCCGCGCCGCATTAGCCAGATTCGTTGGCAGAAGAGGCCTTCCCCGCAAAATCATGTCGGATAATGGTACAACTTTCGTTGGAGCTCAAAGAGCCATGAGTAAAGAATTCCTCAAATTCTCTAAGGAGGTGTCCAAAGATATTCTGGCCCAATACTCTCCGCAAGGTATTGACTGGGTTTTTATTCCTCCCAGTGCGCCTCACAAGGGCGGTCTCTGGGAGTCGGCAGTCAAAAGCTTTAAGGCTCATCTCAAAAAGACTGCCGGCAATCACAAATTCCGCTTCGAAGAGTTCTCAACTCTGCTCTGTAGAATCGAAGCCGTGCTCAACTCTAGACCATTGTCTCCCCTCTCTCAAGATCCCAACGAACTGATAGCGCACACTCCAGGTCACTTCCTGCGAGGTGCTCCACTAACGGCCTTGCCCGAACCCAACTCGGAAGATATATCCCTAACAAACCGATGGGAAAAACTCAAGGCGCTTCACCACCAGTTTAGCCGCAGATGGAAAACTGAGTACCTACAAGATCTGCACAAACGCTACAAATGGCAACACCCTCAAAAGGAGGTGGAAGTAGGTCAACTGGTGGTCATCAAGGATGAGCTGCTGCCCTCAAACGAATGGAGTCTCGGACGCGTTACCCACCTGTATCGAGGATCTGACGGCCACATCCGTGTCACAGATATTCAGACCAAATATTATGTATTTTGCCGCTCGCGTAAAATCGTAATATCCAAAAAAGAATCTGTTATTTTTCCAGCTATAAGACATCGGCTCAAGCCCTTAAGCTAATTCAGTTTTCCACATATCTCTTCCAGTCCCGCCCATAGTGATCATCATCGGTGTCAACTGTGTCATCGGCTCCACGCTCTGCGCTATTACCGCGGGTTTTTGGCTATGAACCCGAGCCAAACGGAAGACGTGCTGGCGATTTTTGTTTTGAGACTCTTGAAAAGTCTTTTTACAAAATATAAATCAAAATGGTTTAAGCTGACACAACTTGATTACTTGAGGCTTCAGACCAAACTGATTCTTTTCTTTGTTTCCAGTTTTAGTGAAAGTTACAATATTAGTGCTTAATCAGAACTTAAATAAATGCTTAATCAGAATTTAAATATAATTTACAATATTATTTATCGGTAATGCTTATTTGCACAATTATTGATTTTCTTCTATATTATTTATTGCAAGAGTTGCATTATCTTGGAATTTGGTATTGTTTTACGTTTTGGTTTTTATATTTAAAATAAATTTGTCAATATCGTCCGATGCTGACTGTACATTAATATGGGTAGGTAGGCTATTGACATTATACGTAACTACCCCCCTTTTAGTTTAGAATTCTCCTGAATTATACTATTTAGTTTTATTGTTATATGTTTATGTTTGGTAATTACAATTATGACAAATAATATTATTACAGTTGATATAATTATAATGCATCCATATGAAATTTTACTTCGTTACTTTTTATAATGTTACTCAAATTTAATTTGTTTATTTTAGCTATATCATTTAATGTTACTTTTCGTGTAAAATTTTGTCTTTTTTCGTATTAGGTATATATAATTTTGTTCTCTCCATTTTCTTCTGAATTCGAAAAATAATAATCATTTATTTTTAGTGAACAATTATTATATCTTATTAAATTATTTCTGTTTATTAGAATTTTATTACTAGTGCATGTTTGATTTATTACAATGTGTTTTGCATTCATGATAATAATTGTATCTGCATCTGTATCTTATTACTAATGAGCTGGCAACTCGCTTTTCTCGAACAGTGTGTGCTTGGCTTCATATTTCGTAATTGTTTATTTTCTTCAAACTTTAAAGTTTTATTTTTGTAATCAAAAATTTGTTCTATTTCTGAATCTTTTTCATTATTAGTTTCGTTGGGTAGTGGTATTAGATATCTGATTTTAATATTTTCAAAAGTAATGGGAATTTTTATGCCAAGTACTAAATATGTGTCATTAAAATATGCTGTTCCCGATTGTAAATACTTTAATTTATTATAATCAAAGTCATACTTTATTATTTCATTGCTTGTTAATATGCTAGGATGTATTATTTTGTATTTCGTTGCTACAACGTTATCAAGTATTTGTTCGATTCTAGTTTTTAACATTTGGATTTTTGTTAATTGTTCCAAATATATACTACGCTCATATTCTTCATTAATAACCTTTTTTTTATGACATTTAATTCTTCTTCTAATTTAATTTTATCATTACTTATAATGTCATTTAATTATTCTAACGCTATATTGAAATAATCATTGACATGAATTTGTTTCTTAATTTTCTCGACCGTCTGTAATAGATGATTTTGTATGTCTTGTCTATCTTCGTCGTCCATAGTACCGAATATCCATTTCGATAGGCTACCTACCCCATTTATTAGTCCACGTTTTTGTCTATTTCTTTTGGGTTTAATGTAAGTAGTTTGTTTCTTGTATCTACTATTTCTAACTGAAGTAAATCTTTGTATTTAGCTTTAACTATTGCTATATTGTCAGTCATTTTATATAAGATATTCTCTATCTTGCTTACGTTAATCATATGTAGAACTACTTCTGTATCTTTAACTATTTCTTGGTTTTTTATATGAATATCTGCAAATCCTGTTTGGTCCGTTATTTCCGTTACTTAATGTTTCCATTAATTAAGTGCGTCGCTTGTATCATCAGTAGAAGTATTATTGTTATCTGTAAATTTAAATGGTCTTTTAGTGTTGCATGGGTGTACGTTTCTTAGGCTTTTCTTAAATTTTGGTTGTTCTTTATGTCTTAGTGCCTCATAGTTTTTCACAAAACCTTCATTTCTGATTTCTTCGTAATCTTTTCTTTTCGTATTTAGTTTGTCTATTACTTTCCTTTTACATAGTTCCATGTTTTGTTTAATTATTTCTTTGTATATTTTTCAGTTTTGTACATCAATGGGAGTGCTTTTAATAGCTGAGTGATATCTATGGTTATAGTTTCTAATGGCTTTTTGTATTATTTGGTTAATTGGTAGATTTTTGTTCGAATGGTAATTATCCTGAATTTTTCTGCAATTGTATTATGCATTCGTTCTACGTCTGCGTTACCAGTATGGCTATGTGGTTTCGTAAGGTGAAGTTCAATTCCTTCTTGATCTAGAAATTCTTTGATACGAATTGTTTTGAATTCATTATCAGCTATTATTTTTGCTGGTTTTTCTTTGAAAAATGATTTATTAACTGCTTGACAATTGTCACGTGGTTTCTAACATTCAAAGGGTATGCTGCTCCGAATTTAGAGAATTTTCTATTATTGTTAAAAATTACAACTTTTTCATCACGTATGTGTCTATATGTATTATCTCATTTATGTCTGACGGTGTTTCAGTGTAATTGAATTTCAGTTTAATGGGGTTCCGGCCATACTCAACCTCTTTGCATATGTCACATTGATTGATTACCATTTGCACTAACTCCATTAACTTTGGGTAACAAATTTTATTTCTTATATGATTAAAGGTTTCTTGATGGACGAATGTATACTTTCTCTGATATTGTACAGTGATATCTGCTTCACTGCTTCAACTTCGGTTTCGATATCTTGTGCTCTAAGTGTGCATTTAATAAATTTTAATTGTCTGTCCTTAGAAAACATTTCTATTAATTTTTGTTGTAATCTGTGTCACATAACTCCGAATATATTCCTATATTTCCCTTCGTGAATAAACGCTTTATTAAATAAATTATTTCTCGATATATGTACATATGTAGAATTCACAATATTTAAACGCTTTATTAAATAAATGATTACACGATATATGTTAAAACTATTGCAATGCACGGAATGGGTCGATCTCGATAGATGTTAAAGGACCGAATAGTAAAGATGATAACATCGGTCGATCATTACACGAACCGCGAAAACCTAACATAAAAGGTGAATTTATGTGGAGAGTTGGGTTGCCATATGGTAAGTATGAAAGGTAAGGTAAGTATAACTTGTTTTAGGGGGACGTTAGTATATAAGTATACTTAATTCATTATATAAATTCTTCTTTCAGGGACTGACCATATGGCTTGTCTAAAGGGATTTAGACATCGCGGCCCGCATGCACTCGTGCATTAATTAAGCGCATCTCGTAGTCGTGACAGTGAGCCGATCGCGTCCTCGATCGCTCGATCTGTCCTTCGACGGACATTGGGAGTCGGTCGTCGTCCAGGCTGGGAACTTCTCGGGGTGGAAACTACCTGTCGTGACTCGACGAATTAGAAAACTGAATTAGCTTAAGGGCTTGAGCCAAAGTCTGATAGCGAAAAAAAAGAGATTTTTTTGGATATTACGATTTTACGCGAGCGGCAAAATACATAATTTTACTATGGGTCGCTTGAGAACGGCCGATTTGGTCCGAATATCTGCGACACGGATGTGGCCGTCAGATCCTCGATACAAATGAGTGACGCGTCCGAGACTCCATTCGTTGGGGGGCAGCAGCTCATCCTTGATGACCACCAGTTGACCTACTTCCACCTCCTTTTGAGGGTGTTGCCATTTGTAGCGTTTGTGCAGATCTTGTAGGTACTCAGTTTTCCATCTGCGGCTAAACTAGTGGTGAAGCGCCTTGAGTTTTTCCCATCGGTTTATTAGGGATATATCTACCGAGTTGGGTTCGGGCAAGGCCGTTAGTGGAGCACCTCGCAGGAAGTGACCTGGAGTGTGCGCTATCAGTTCGTTGGGATCTTGAGAGAGGGGAGACAATGGTCTAGAGTTGAGCACGGCTTCGATTCTACAGAGCAGAGTTGAGAACTCTTCGAAGCGGAATTTGTGATTGCCGGCAGTCTTTTTGAGATGAGCCTTAAAGCTTTTGACTGCCGACTCCCAGAGACCGCCCATGTGGGGCGCACTGGGAGGAATAAAAACCCAGTCAATACCTTGCGGAGAGTATTGGGCCAGAATATCTTTGGACACCTCCTTAGAGAATTTGAGGAATTCTTTACTCATGGCTCTTTGAGCTCCAACGAAAGTTGTACCATTATCCGACATGATTTTGCGGGGAAGGCCTCTTCTGCCAACGAATCTGGCGAATGCGGCGCGGAATGCCTCTGTAGAGAGATAAGAGCACAATTCCAAATGAATGGCCTTTGTGGAAAAGCATACAAATACAGCCATATACCCTTTGAGAAAGGCAGCAGTTCGAAGCGTAGATGCTTTAATTTGGAATGGGCCTGCAAAATCAACACCTGTGGTCGCGAAAGGTACCGACAAGGTACACCGTTCAGGCGGCAGAGCTGCCATAATCTGTGATCGAACCTTTTGTTTGTGGATGGTACAAACTTTGCATAGAAATATGCATTTCCTTATTTTGGACTTCAGACGAGTAATATAGAATTCTTGTCGAGCCATTCGGAACATGAGCCTTTGTTCTGCGTGTTCGGGATTTTTCAGGACGAATTATTGGGTGGCGCTCATTATAACTAAGACCAGAATGAGCTAATCGACCATTTACTCTCATGAGATTTTCCTTGTCGAGAAAAGGATTTAAAGTCAGCAAAGAGCTTTTATTGCTGACTGCGGTTGAGCTGAGAAGAGCCTTCAGCTCTTTGGGAAAATATTGCCATTGGTCTAACGAAATTAGCCGGCTTTTTGTGAAACGAATTTCGTCCTGCGAGAGTGAGGAATTCGAAATTGGAGAAGATTTTCGCAATTTAGAGAGTCCGTTATGGGCAAATCGGAAAACGTAAGAAATCACACGTAGTGCCCTTGAAAATGATGAGAACCGATCGAGAATGTCGGTATGGTCATCTAACGTGAGAAGAACCTCTACTTTCCTTTGCTCGGGGGGCAAAATACTGGAAAGTGTTGGTTTTGGCCAGGCTTCTTCGGGGTGATGAAGCCATGCAGGGCCATTCCACCAATGAGTATTGGACACAAGATCTTGGGGCTTGTATCCGCGTGTACCCAAATCAGCTGGATTTTCGCTGCTGATGACATGGCGCCATATAGCATTTCCAACGTTTTGGAGTATTTGGGCTGTACGATTAGCGACGTACGTTTTCCATGTGTGAGGTGGTTTTTCCAGCCAAGCGAGAACGATTTGAGAATCGGACTAGAAAAATATGTCTGAGAATTCGACATCTAAAGTTTCTTTAACGGACTTGGCTAGGTGCGAGAGTAAAACGTCGCCACACAATTCCAAACGTGGTAAACTGACCGTCTGCAGAGGTGCAACTTTTCCTTTAGCCACCAGTAAATGACATGATATTTGATGATTCATGTCCATTGATCGTATGTATAGGGCTGCACAATACGCTTTCTCTGAAGCGTCACAAAATCCATGAAGCTGGAATCGCTCCTTGGGAGAGAATTGTACCCATCGAGGGATTTCAATGAGACCAATGGACGAAATGTTCTCCAGAAATACATTCCATTTGATGAGCGATCTGGGTTTCAAGCATTCATCCCAGTCGGTGCCTTCTAACCAGAGCTCTTGGAGAAGCAGCTTGGCTTGAGTCATGATGGGCGAGAGCCATCCTGCCGGGTCAAAAAGTTTTGCAACGGCAGATAAAATTTGACGCTTGGTAGCAGCGGATGTTGTTTCAATGGGCGATACTGAGTACGAGAATGTGTCAGTCAATGCATTCCAGCGTATTCCAAGGGTTTTTGTGGCACTGGCACTTTCAAATTTTAGAAAATCAGAATCGAGAATTTCTGATTTTGGGATATTTTCTAAAATTTTAGGATGATTTGCAGTAATCTTTCGTAATGGAAATCCTGCGGAGTTGAGGACTTGTATCACTTGAGATAAAGATTCTACTGCATCTGGAATTGTATGTGAACCAGATAATACGTCATCCACATAGGTTTCTTTGAAGATTATTTTTTCCACGAGAGGGAAATTCTTCTTCTTCGTTTGCCAATTGTTGCAGTGTTCTAATGGCTAAATATGGAGCGCAATTTACACCAAATGTGACTGTCTTCAACCGAAAGTCTTGAATTGGAGAATTTGGTGACCTGCGAAAGAGAATTCGCTGGAAATCCTGGTCGTCATGGTGGACAAGAATTTGTCGGTACATCTTTTGTACATCACCATTGAAAACGAATTGATATAGTTGCCACCTCAGGATGAAAACCATAAGATCTGGTTGTAATGTGGGACCTATATGTAATACGTTGTTAAGAGAATGGCCTGAGCCGCTGCTTCTTGAGGCATTAAAAACAATACGCACTTTGGTGGTTTTCTTTTCTGGCTTCACCACTGCATGATGTGGCAGGTAAAAGTAGAAATACTTGCCATCAGAGATGATTTCATGCGAGCCTGTGGGTTCCATATGATCCAGCGTGAGGTATTCTTCGAGAACCTCATCGTAAATGGCTTTGCGATCGCCTTTCTTTGAAAAATTTTTCTCCATACTGCGAAATTGATTATAGGCTATGGTTCGGGAGTGACCAAGAGCCGTAAGAACGGGAAAACTGGATTTAAATGGAAGCCTGACCACATATCTTCCATCTGATCTACGAGATGTGGTCCTCTGATAGTAGTATTCACAGGCTATATCTTCTTCCGATACTTGAGCTGGCTGATTCACTTCTTCCTGTTCCCAAAACTTCCTTAGTTGAGAACTAAGAAGTTCATTGGAAACTTCCTCTACCTATGTTGAGAATGTTGACACTTTTTGAGAGATAGGGCCACTAATTATCCAGCCAAATATCGTATTCTGTGCGAGAAGGCTTCCACAGATATTATGGCGGATTCCGGTTAGGAGGATTTGAGGAATCAAATCACTACCTATGACCATGTCAATTTGCGCCTGCACGAAGCAATTCGGGTCAGCCAAATCTAACATTTCGAATTGCTGCCAATCGAGCTTAGAAATTTTAAAGGTGGGTAGAAATTTGGTCAATTGTGAGAGTACAATTGCCCGTGTCTGTAACTTTTTATTAGCCTTTGGGGCGACTAACATAAATGTAAAAGTTTGGTTAGAGTTATGGATGGTTTTACCACCCATTCCATTCCATGAGCAGGGTTGCTCATCTTCGGATGATCGGTCCTGAGATCTCCGGCTTCTCGAGTTTTTTTAGGGGGTTATCGTCTGCTGCGTGCTCTTTTTCTTATTGTGCTGCTGAAGCGTGGAGGTTTGCGCCAAAACCTCAGTGTTTCTACTGGGAATATTATCTGCTGGTATGTGAAGCATCGTGTGATGCCTTCGCTGACATCGCAAACAGGAGTGTTTGCTCTTGCAGTCCCGTTTATGGTGAGTAAAGGCCAGGCAGTTCTCACAGAGATTGTGTTCTCGAACTAGCCTCACTCTATCACGAACAACTAACTTTTTAAACCGCTCACAGGATTTAAGCGAATGTGCGGCTTCGCAGATTGGACAAGAGAATATCCGATTGCTTTCTGCAAAAAAGTTTTGGGTTTTGTTCTGGGGTCTGTTTTGTAGAAATCCTGATTTGTTTGGTTTGACGCTGTTGAGCCTCTCCACGACTTCATACCTGAGAGTCAAGAATTCGTTCATCTGCTGCCATGTTGGAAGATCCTTGCGGGAACTTAGTGATTGTTCCCAGAGTGCCAAGGAATCTTCAGGCAGTTTTGAAAAGCAGATATGCACCAGGATCGGGTCCTAATTCTCTGTCGAGACGACTTGAGAGGATAAGACGGACAGAGAATTCGTGGTTTGCAATTTCTGAATTGCCTCGCTATTCTAGTAACTCACTTGAGGGAGGTTCAAGAGAGTTTTTATTTGCTTATCGACCAGAATTCGCTTGTTTTCGAAGCGGGCCTTTAGCGCATTCCATGCCCATTCGAAATTTTCGTTGTTGAGCGCGTACTACTTCACAATAGTTCCAGCTTTTCTCGCGGTTTTGTATCGGAGGTGATACAGTTTTTGGGCAGAAGAGAGTTTAAGGTGGTTAATGTGAACCGCCGTAAACATGTCGTAGAAGGTCGTCCATTCTTCGTACCCGCCGGAAAATCTTTCGGTATCACAAGTAGGAACAGTCAGGCAAATCGCGGAATTATTTGCCTGCTCTGTTGCAGAAATAGAGGTAATTTCTGCTTGTGATGAAAGTTCCAATCTGGAGGCTGATTGAACTTCTAAGAGATCCGAAATCTGTGCTTTTATTGTGTGCACGCGCTCTTGGCAGAGTTCCATTTTATTTCTCGCTGCCATTTTGAAATTACTCCTCATCCGTTAAACCTACTCTTCTAAACGTGGACTTGACTTGATCATAATAGCAGCTCAAGTCCTCGAGCTTAGCCTTCAGGAGAGAAGGTGTTAAGTCTTCAACCGGAATTGTTGAAAACTTCGTGCAGAAATGCACCAGGTTGTCCGCCTCGAAAATGAACTCATTCATGGAGGGGTCATAAGCTCTTTTTCTAGGGGTTTTTTTTGTTTCGGATGGAACTTTTGGCATTTTTTCCACTGCACCTTTTGGAATAGCACCAGCTGACTCTGCCCTACGACCTTCAGAGGCTACTTCCTGCTTTTCTGGTTATTTCGTCACTGGCATATTTGATCGAATCTATTAAGGTTTGTGGAGTGACGAGAGTATCAAAAAATGCACCAAAATGCACTGATCGATTATGCGACGATATCGATATAGAGAAATTTATCGATCGATAACAGAAATGTTATCGATATAATGTGTAAATTAGACTTTTTTTCAAATATGCTGCTGCAAGGAAATTGCAGTCTGAAAGTTTGAATTCCATAAAAAATATATATATATACAATATATATAAAGAGAAATGTGTATATGCGTATATATGAGAATATATAAAACGGTGTATATAATATATGAGATTATATTAAAAAGAACTATGTATATATATGTGAATTCTAGCGTTACCCGGCGCGCTTCGCTACGCAAAAAATTGATTGCTAAAAACATTTGATTTCTAAACACAATAATGTACAAAATAAAATGAAATAATTTTGATTTTTATTTCGGAAAAAGAAAAGCAACGTTCAATTTAATACAATTGTATACACATTTTTTGTTTTATTTTGTGGTGCATAAATAAACAAATTTTTCGGTGCTCCAACTCTTGAAGATGCAACGTACAGTTGACCGTGAGAAAAGCAAGCTTCCTCTAAATTAACTCCACACACCTGGAGCGTTTGCCCTTGGGCTTTGTTGACGGTCATAGCAAAAGATATCCGAACAGGAAATTGAAGACGTTTAAATTCGAATGGCATGTCCGTTGGTATTAATGGGATGCGCGGTATGAGTACAATTTCACCTTTTGCTTTGCCAGTGAGAATTGTTGCTTGAATTAAATTTGGCATCAATTTCTTCACTGAAAGTCTCGTCCCATTACAAAGTTTCGGTGCATTAAGATTTCGGAGAAGTATAATCGATGAACCAACTTTCAAATTCAAATTATGCGGTGGCATGCCTGGTCGTTCCAAAGAATTTAAAAATTCGACTGGATAATTGACTGCGTCTTCATCATTCATAGCAGTATCAATGGATTTATACCTTACCGAATCACCTGGCAATTTTTCCTGGATGTGGAAATTGATTTCATTGACATTGATATTTTTTGGTGCTAATATTGCACGTTTCCGTAACCAATCAAGGTTATTGTAATTTTGAACAATATTTTTAAAAACGCGGTCAATGAGTTCTTGTTTTGATGATACAATTATGCAAAAGTTATTCGGTAACGTGATAAACCCATTTTTATCACTTGTAATTTTTCCATCGCCAATCTTTAGCAATTGCTTTGAAAACTCATGTGCTGATGAATCATTTTGAAGACGCACACGCATATTGGTCGTCAACGAAAGCCTTTGTACGTGTGCCCACAAAAATGAACTTTTCAAACATGCATTAATTTCATCAGCTGGTGTTGATCTCGGAATAACAGGCAACGTTTGACGAAAATCACCAGATAACAATATTAATGCACCGCCGAACAGCTGTGAACTCCGTCTCAAATCTTGTAATGTTCGATTTAAGGCTTCCAAAGATTTTTTATGGGCCATTGGACATTCGTCCCATAAAATAATGGATGTTTGTTGTAAGACTTTAGCCATTCCAGAACTCCTTGATATATTGCATGTTGGTGTTTCAATTGCTTGCATGTTCAATGGCAATTTCAAGGCGGAATGTGCTGTGCTGCCGCCATCAAGTAATGTAGCTGCAATACCGAAAGAAGCAAGTGCCAATGCGATTTTTTGTTCCGACCGAATCGTTGCCAGTATCAATGAAATCAAAAATGTCTTTCCAGTGCCGCCAGGTGCATCCAAAAAATATAATCCACCAGTGTTGTCATTGACAGCTTGCATCACTTTGTCATATGCATCTTTTTGTTGATCATTTAATTGTGGAGTATACGTTTGTACGAACGCACGCAATTCATCACGATCGAATTGCTGTTCGCGTTGCAATTCTCGTTCAAATAAATCATGCATTGAACGATTTGGTGGAGCCAATCCTAATTGCCCTAATGCTTTATTTGAAATCGTAAGGCACAAATCTTCGATCATTATCAAGGCTTCATTATACATTTCCAATGTCAGCAGCAATGCGGGATCAGTTGAACGATGTCGAAGTCGAATCAAAATGTCTTCAGCCATGAAATCTTTGTATATATTCCACAATTCCAGTGGATTTGATGGAAAAGATGTTGATATTATGATCGCAAATAACATACGAATTTGATTTGGTGGAGATGCAATTGATGCATCACTCACCAAAAGTATGTCTGTTCGCAACGAAAGCACGATATAAAAGAACTTAAAGCACATAAGATAACTGTCAACTGAATTCCAATGACAGCAAATTAATATTAACATAATGAATGCACTTAAAACCACATTTGACAACTGTGTCCACATAAACAGTTATACAGTACAACAGAAACGCTCATAAGCGGCTGTTTATTTGTTGCTGTTTTGCCATACAGGCATTTCGTATGAGAGGAAACCATTACTCACATCAAATGTCATCTCAGGAACGACTGCACCGATTCCAAACAAACTTCACACAAACCACCTCCTCATAGATGGGAACGAACTCTTGTGTCAATCGGTTGGGCGGTTCTTGAGTTATAAGATTACCAAGGAAATGTAACTTCTTTTTATATATATAGATATATACCAAAACGAAATATATATAAGAGAATATATAGAGAGATGAAATTTGTGTATATATAAGTGAATATATATAACGAAGTAGATATATATGAGAATATATAAAGAGATATATGTGAATATATATGAATATATGTGAATATATGATATACAATATAATTTAAAAACTCAGAAAATTATCCTTATCTGTGGTCTTCTGTGTTCTGTTTCTTGGTGTTGATGCTGCTGCCCCAATGCTCGTTTGTTTTCTTTTATTTAAAAAAAAAAATTTTTTGTTTTTTATTTTTGTAAATGTTTATTATTGTTTCGTTGGTTTTATCACCCAAAGAACTTATATTATTGTATTGTCTTGTTTTTTCTTTTTTTTAATGTTATATGTAGGTGTACCTTATATGTTCACTGCACTTTATTTATGTACACTTTTTACTTTTGTTTCTTTTATATACACGGTTTGTTTTTGTTTTGTTTTTTAATGTATTTAATGAATTTGCACTGTAAATTTTTTGTTGTTTTTTTTTTCTTTTTGAAGCAATGCACTTCTCTGGTAAGTATGTGTTGTAAATTTGTTTGCTTATATGTACACTTTTGTTATTTGAATCGTTATTAGAATGTATTACTAGTTAGAATGTATATTGTCACTTAATGCACACAATTTTTCCTTTTATTTATTTCATTGTTTGCACCACTCTAATGCAATATTCGTTATTCCCTTATATACTCATACGTACATACAATTGAAATGATATTCGATTTCTTTTTTTTTATTGTCGAGACCGCTATTGTGGATATCTTATGCACTTATTTTCATTTGTTTTGCTCACTTATGTATATTTATTATGTTCACTTTGCTTTTAGCATATTTATATACTCTTGTTTATTTATTATTATTCTTGCAATTGTTTCAATTTACACATTTCACTAATCTCTCCTTGCATAGGAGCCGATACTTTTTTTCAGTTCGAAGGACCATGAATAAACGCTTTATTAAATAAATTATTACACGATATATGTATGTAGAATTCACAATATTTAAACGCTTTATTAAATAAATGATTACACGATATATGTTAAAACTATTGCAATGCACGGAATGGGTCGATCTCGATAGATGTTAAAGGACCAAATAGTAAAGATGATAACATCGGTCGATCATTACACGAACCGCGAAAACCCAACATAAAAGGTGAATTTATGTGGAGAGTTGGGTTGCCATATGGTAAGTATGAAAGGTAAGGTAAGTATAACTTGTTTTAGGGGGACGTAAGTATGTCAGTATACTTAATTCATTATATAAATTCTTCTTTCAGGGACTGACCATATGGCTTGTCTAAAGGGATTTAGACACTTCGTAATGTATTTTCGAAATATTTCGCCTATTCATCAAAGTCGCATTCTGCTATAAAGATTATTCTTTTTCCATGTAAAGTTTTTAATTCCTCTACTTTGTTGTTTGTTAAAATTATCTGAGTTTGGTATTTATTTACTATTTCTTTTTTAATGCAAAAATGGTAATGTAGATCTTCTTCAGCTGAATGGATTGTTGTTGGAGTTTCAATATCTTCTAAATTGTCTAACATTTCCAAACTTGATCTGTTATATTCTGAATTTTGCAGAAACAAAAATTCATTAACATCTTTATCTTCGTCCTTTTCTTGATTAACATTGGAATTGTTCTCTATTCTACTTAGGAAATCTGCTACTTGATTTTCCTTCCCTTTTAAATATTCTATATTAAAATCATATTCGCCCAATTTTAATAGCCATCTTTGATGTCTCGGTGACATATCCTTCCCTTTGTATTTTGAATGCAAAAATTTTATAAGTTGGTGATCGGTGAAAATTGTCAATTTTCTTCCAGAAAGATAGGGTCTTAAATAGTTTACGCTCCATAAAATAGCTAACAATTCTTTATCTGTCGCTGAGTAATTTTTCTCGTGATTATTTAGTGTTCTTGATATAAAACATACTGGGTGCCTTTCTTGGGAAAGCACTGCTCCAATTGCATAGTTTGATGCGTCTGTGGTTAATGTGAATGGCTTGTCAAAGTTCGGGTATCTCAATATTGGATGAGAGCTAATTAATGTTATTAACTTTTCGAATGCTTCTATCTTGGATCTTTTACGTTTATTTTTACATTTTTCTTTAAATATTTTGTAATGGGTTGAGCTATCTTTGCGTAATCCTTTATAAATTTACGGTAGTGCCCTGTTATCCCTAAAAATCTTTTTATTTGTTTCTCTGTTTTAGGTAGTTGTAATGTTTCTATTACTTTTATTTTATCCGGGTTTGGTTTTAATCTATTTTCTGTCAAAATGTGTCCTAAATTCATGTGTCCATGAAATTACATTTATCGATTTGATTTGATTTGCATTTTTTAAACCGAATGGCATTCTAATAAATTCGTACAATCCGTGGGGTGTAGCGAATGTCGTTTTTTCTCTATCTTGCTCCTTAATTAAGATTTGGTGATACCCTTGAGCTAGATCTAACGTAGTGAAATACTGCGCTTTACCTAATTTCTTCAAAATTGAATCTATGTTTGATATTGGGTATTTGTCGTCTATGGTTACCTCATTCAATTTTCTATATTCTATCAGATACCCTGCCTGCGGAGGGTATCTGTATAATTTACTGTTTATTTGTTTGTCCGTTGTTGTTCTGATTTCGTGTAAGATTTTCGTCGTATTTGTTAATTGGTCTCCTTCTTTAAAAAACAAGTTCTTAAATCGTTTCAAGATTTTTACTACTTCTTTACTTTCTTCTATGTTTTAATGGCTTAACTGTATTCTATCCCAATCAAAATCCTTGGCTTCCAATGTGCAAATTTCTAGGTTAGTATAAGAAATATTTCTAAATTCTAGTGAAAGTTATAATATTAGTGCTTAATCAGAACTTAAATAAATGCTTAATCAGAATTTAAATATAATTTACAATATTATTTATCGGTAATGGTTATTTGCACAATTATTGATTTTCTTCTATATTATTTATTGCAAGAGTTGCATTATCTTGGAATTTGGTTTTGTTTTATGTATTGGTTTTTATATTTAAAATAAATTTGTCAATATCTTCCGATGCCGACTGTGCATTAATATGGCTAGGTAGGTTATTGACATTATACGTTACTCGCGCGCATCGATACTGCCACAACTTCTTGGCTCGGTCGCACGGGACCGGATCATGTGACTCGCCAAACTGTTGCAAGAAATGCAGGCTGGCGCATCATAAGCTCCTTCATCCGGTCTCTTCCTCTACTGGGCAGAGGCCCCCGCAGCACTCGACAACTTCGACGTCGAAGAAGTGATCATGCGCCACGAAGACGGCATCACAACGAACGTGTTACTCCCCGTGGAGAATCCCGGACCCGGCGCCGATCGGATGATCTCCGCCACGGACTCCAACGAAACCCTCCGCGCTCTCGTCGCGTCGAGCCATGACATGTAGCTTCCACTCCTAGAAGCTCCCAGCTTCGGCGACGAGAGACTCCCAATGTTCGACGGAGGACAGCTCACTGTCTCGTCTACGACATGCGCTCAACTAATGCACGAGTGCATGCGAGCCGCGATGTCTAAATCCATTTAGACGAGCCATATGGTTAGTCCCTTAAAAAAAGAAGTAAAAGAAATAAAGTGAATATAAAAAGAATTAATAATACTTACCTTTATTTGAATTAAAATTACCTTAAAATTACCTTACCTTATTACTTACCTAGATTTCATACTTACCATATGGCAACCCAACTCTCCACAGAAATTCACCTTTTATGTTATTGGGTTTTCGCGGCTAGTGCTACGATCGATCGATGTGTTTATTACATTAGGAAACGATCGTACCATTCCGCGCATTCTCGATCGTCGAATTTAATTACGGAAATTTCCTTTTATAAATTTATACGTTCATACGCATTCTTTCTTTTTGGAATTGAAATACATGTATATATACATATATATATATATATATATATATATATATATACATATATATATATATACATATATATATATATATATATATATATATATATACATATATATATATATATATATATATATATATATATATATATATATATATATATGTATATATACATACGTATAATTCCAACATAGCGTTTTATTCTATACAAGAAAATAAAGGGTGAAAATATTTAGACTGAATATATTGAACAGATGTTTTAGGCGATAACGTGGACAGAAATTGTTTTTCTAGGCGGAACAACAACCAAATTCCTAGAGAAAACAGAACCAAAAGGCCCAACAGAGTCACCGGGACTACCTCGTATAACGGTATTTATAATATCCCCGGGAGTATAGTTAGTCACAACTATTTCTGGAGGAGATCTCAGAACAGGTGTAGATAATGGAGCCTCATTTTGATCTTTATTAACGCGATCACCGTTTTAATTAATCAAATCGGGATTCGACGTTTTCACGGCAGACCCAGTGAGCGGCGTTTTCTTCTTGGGAACAGGCAGTGGTTCATCTCAGCATTTTAAATTATTGAAAAGTTCTTCATACTTATGAAGCCTATCTATGACCGATGCCAGATCCCTGCAAATCTCCAGAAAGGCAGCCCGTGTTTGTCTGAACATTGTTATTAGTTCCACTTCAATAGTTTTACATTTCAAACAACTCCAGCACAAACTTTTACCTTCACTGAGGTTATTTAGAACCCTTCCAGAGAGGCCGGCGTACTATAAATGCGTCAAACCATAGCACAACCAATACAGTACAACTCACTCCGTATTGCTCTTTATGTAGCATGCATACAAACATGCCATTGTTAATAATAATAAAGATTAAAATCACAAACTAAGAATTAGTACAGATATTGTAAAATTAGTACAGATATTGTATAGCATATATGCTTGTATTCCTGTATTAAATACAACACAATTTATAACACTTGATATATCAAACTGTAATTACTAACAACACGAGGTAGGTAATGATTAAAATAGAATAACAATTTAAAAGTTGGAAAAAATAACACACTGTAGCTCTATCTACTTTTTTTTACTTATGTGGTCATAACAACCGAATATCGGCCTAAATCGATATTCGGTTGTTATGGCCACATAAGTAAGTAAGTAAGTAGCTCTATCTATCAACTAATTAATGCAATAAATAGAGAATGTATTAACGAAACACCAACTCATCAAAATTCCACACTTAACTTTCAATTTACAATCAATCACTCTGTTCTTCAACTATTTACAATTAATTCTCAAATAAAAAGAAGGTGGAATTTAAATAGTATATTTAAATAAACTCGACTGCGACTGCTAACAATAAAAAGTCATTGAGTTTTTGGGGATAATTTCGATGTTTTAGAATTATTAAAACATACACCAATGCTCTTTTGTGCCACAGTTATTTTTAAAAATACACTATTCTATTAGAATATGTATTTTATTAAGAATTTATAAGGAAATTTTTAGGAAGATAAAGAGATATGGAGTTTGCATGCTTTCCGCAAGATCGAACTTCCTTCTTCTGGATTTAATGTTGAAAGTGATTGCAAGTGCTGGACTACGCACAGCTTAATTAATTTCTAAATATAGGTAAATACTAGGTGTACAAGCTTAAATCCGCTGTTTGCTCGTAGATGGCGTTACTGAGCATATTGAGCTATTATCGACTGTGCATCCTTTTTTTTATGAGTTCGACACCTGTTTACATCAATTAGTAAACATCATCAGTGATTTCATACAACAACATACATTTTTCCTCGTATAATCATGTCTAGTTTCGTGCCAGAAGAAGAGTATATGCAGGAATCTCTACTTTTTTGCTTCAATTTGAAGGAATCTGCTGCTGAGTAGCATGGAATGCTTGTGGAGATAGGGCGCTATCGGAAACCACTTGCAGAGACTGGTTTCATCGTTTCAAAGAAGGAAATTTTGACTTCAGTGACAAGAAGCGTGAAAATAGACGCAGAAAAGTTGAGAACCATGATTTACAGGCTCTTTTGGATGAGGACGACACCCAATCGCAAAAAATGCTTGCCGAGCAGTTAGGTGTTACTCAACAAGCCATTTCCATACGTTTAAGAGCCATGAGGAAGGTGCAAAAATTTGGAAAATGGGTACCCCATGAATTGAACGATAGGCAGATGGAGCGACGCCAAAATACATGCGATATCTTGCTTGCTAGACAAAAAAGAAAGTCATTCCTGCATCTTGTGGTGACTTGCGGTGAAAAGTTGGTCGATCCCGGCCAACCAGCAACTTCTTCTCCAACACCAAATCGCTTTGGACGTAAGACGATGCTGTGCGTTTGGTGGGATCAGCAGGGTGTCATCTACTACGAGCTGTTGAAACCTGGTGAAACTGTCAATGCTCACCGCTACCACCAACAACTAGTGAAATTACTCCGTGCTTTGGGTGAAAAAAGGCCTGGTTTTGAAGAAAGACATGAGAAGCTGATTTTTCTCCACGACAACGCCCCATCGCACACGTCAAAACTGGTCCAAAACTACTTGGACACACTCAATTGGGAGTGTGTCCTCATCCCGCTTATTCACCAGACCTGGCCCCTTCTGACATCACCTGTTTTCGTTGATGGGTCACGCGCTCGCCGAACAGCACTTCGATTCGTATGAAGATGTCGGAAAATGGCTTGACGAGTGGTTTGCCTCGAAAAATGAGGAATTCTTTTGGCATGGTATACACAAATTGCCCGAGAGATGGGAGTGAGGGCAAATACTTTGAATAAATTAATTTTTGGCTTTCTATGAAAAAAATGTGTTTTTTTCCACCGAAAAATAGCGGATTTAAGCTTGTACACCATACGAAAAATTCAAATACTTCAAATGAAGAAGAAGTAAAATTTCATTAAGGAAAAGGAAAAGTAATAATTTCCTAAAGAAAATAAAATCAAAACTAACTATTAATGTGCTATATTCCGCGGCTCAACGTTAAGCCAAGTAGCAAGCAGCACTAATAAAAAGAGGCTAAGCATATGTCAGAAGGATCGCCAAAAACAGCAACACATAGTCGTTTGTATCCAACATCTCAACATCTAAATACGGACCTGGAGAGCAACTCGTGTAAAGGAGAACGTAATTTAGCCGACGAGAGGGTCACTACCAGGCGGAATACCAGCACCATACGCCACACTTACTGCTATACTTAAAATACATTTGTTTTTTTCTGTCATACCGCTTGATATACGTGCATACATATAGTATCCATATATGCATATAGTGGCGCGTTAAAGGGTGTTCGATTGTTTCTTTAAAACAATCGCTTTTTTATAGTTTACAAGCCACGAAAATTTTAATATCCAAGGAAGAAGTAAAATAACACATGTAAAGTTTATTTAGTAAGTATAATAAGTAGGTGATTAGTTAACATGTTAAAACAATTATTGGATTAATTGGGATAAAAGTATGAAGAAAATAAATCTGAAACCACAGAGTGTTAAAATATAAATAGTTTGTAGTGATAAAAATAAGAAGGAAAATAACCTAAAATTAAGAGATGAGGCAAATAGAGAACAATAAGTTATAAGTGGTCGATTTAATATCACGAAAATAAAAGTAACAGAAAGAGAGTGATTTTTTTTTGTGTTTGCAATGAATAATTTGTTTGTTTTATATAAAAAAAATTTCATATAACATAAAGCAGTCAGTTTCAACAACCACGTTAGAGGCCTACATGTGCTGTGTTACTGAGTATACTGTGAGTACTTACTGATCTTAATTGTTGATATTACTTTCCAATCAAGTTAATCTCTCTCTCTCAAAAAAAAAAATTATATGTTCTAAATATCTTATAAAAGAAGCGGAATTGGAACATTTGATTTACTTGAGTTATGTGGTTATTAACATCAAATATTTTCATTCCAATTTACGATATATATACATATTGTACATACATTATGTGGATTGGTGATGTTTTCGCAAGGCAACATGGCTAACTGCATCAACCTGGCAAGTCAACTCACTCGTCATCATGTGGTTTGTCCTGTTTACTATGTGGTGGCGTCTTCATTCTAAATGGGGGTCCTCCTTGTGACGACCTTCATTTTAATGGGGAGCTTACATCCGGTGAGCAGTGGATGAAGTAAGTGGCGGAAACTTCCCACCACATAAAAACCCTCCCCCAGTGAAGAACACACCAGTGCCTAGGATAAGGACTACCGATTTTGATGATGACCCCCGCAAACGAAAAAAGGACCCCGAAGTACGAATACGTATCTGGAACGTCCGATCCTTCTATAGGGAAAGTGCCTCTATCCAGCTGGTTGACGTCCTTGAGAAGTACAAAGCTGACATCACCGCTCTCCATGAAATGCGATGGACAGTACAGGACTGCTCCAAAAGAGCATCCTGTGACATCTACTATAGTTGCCATACGGAGAGGCACGAATTAGGATGCGGATTTCTGGTCAGGAAGCCAGTCCGACACCTGGTCTCATAGTTCACGCCTGTGTACGAGCGGCTGGTCACAATCCGCATCAGGGCCAAATTATTTAACATTACTCTAATCTGTACCCACTTACCACAGCGAGCTTCTTTCAGCGACTCGAAGAAGCTTACGACCGCTGCCCCCGCCACGATATCAAAATCGTGCTTGGCGACTTTAATGCCAGGGTGGGCAAGGAAGGTACCCTTAGTCCAACTGTTGAAAAATTCGGCCTCCACCAGAACACCTCCGATAACGGAATGACGCTGATCGACTTCACCGCAGCACGAAACATGGTAATTGGTGGTAACAGATTCCAGATCAACGTACAAGAAACCAAATTGATCATGTGGTGATTGACGGAAGGCATACTTCCAGTGTGATGGACGTGAAATCGATCCGTGGTGCCAACATCGACTCGGATCACTACCTTGTTGCAGCTAAGGTGCGCACACGCCGATGTGTCGCAAATAACAAGAGAAGTCCCACACAGAGAAAGCTTGACGTCAGTAAGCTGCGATCACCAGAGTTAGCCGATGAATTTGCCACGCGGCTCTCGGATCTGCTTAGGCAGAAAACTCCCCAACTTGATGATACATGCGCACTATGGACACATATATCCCACTCCATGACTGCTGCTGCAGAATAGGTAATCGGTTACTACCGTCCTCTGAGGAACGAGTGGTATGATCAAGAGTGTCGCGACCGCAGAGAAAGACGTTGCCTACAAAAAAACCCTACTTGTAGGTGCAATGGGAGCTGTACAGAAAGAAAAGGATTGCGGGGAGACGTATTTCCAGGCCTAAGGAGAGAGAACAAGAAAGACGCGAGTGTGAGCAGATAGAGATGTGCGGCGGCAGGAATGAGACTCGAAAATTCTTCGAAAAGATTAATCGCCTGAGTGGTGGTTTAAATCCCGGAGCCTCTTCTTGTCGTGATAGAAATGGGAATCTGGTTACAGATGTTCAGAGCTATGGAGGAAACACTTCTCCAAGTTATTGAATGGCGAGGCTACGAACAATTCCGCTAGTGGAGGAGATTGCCCGAACACCCCAATTACGGATGATGGTGTTGACGTTTCACCCTCCTACCATGACGAGGTTAAAACAGTCGAAATGGGGCTGAAGAACAACAAAGCAGCAGGTGCACATGGCCTTCTTTGCCGAGTTGTTTAAGACCGGAGGCGATGAGCTGCTCACCCGCATGCACCAGCTCATAAGCAGAATATGGTCGGATGAAAGCATGCCTGATGATTGGAGGCTCAGTGTTCTCTGTCCTGTACATAAAAAAGGAGACCCCACAATTTGCGCCAACTACCGTGGAATAAGTCTCCTGAGCATCGCATACAAGGTTTTATCGTATTGTGTGAAAGATTGAAGCCTATGCTCAGCAACCTGATTGAACTTTATCAGTGTGGCTTCAGACCGTTTAAATCCACCATCGATCAAATTCCCACAATACGCTAAATCCTGGAAATGACTCAATAAAAACAGATCGACACACATCACCTATTCGTCGATTATAAACTGACGATTTCGGATTACATCTACACAACTATGTCTGAATTTGGTATTCCTGTAAAACTCATTCGACTTTGTAGAATGACACTGCATAACTCCCGTTGTGGAGTGAAAGGGGTTTCAGACAAGGTGATTCGTTATCGTGCGACTTCTTCAATCTTATTATGGAGAAAATAATACGAGCTGCTGATCTACGACATAATGGCACTATCTTCAACAAAAGTGTCATGCTGTTAGCGTATGCCGACGATATTGACATAATCGGCATGAACACGCGAGCAGTCAGTGCAGCATTCTCAGAGTTAGAAAGAGAGCCGCGTCGAATGGGTCTTACGGTGAACGATTGCACGACGAAGTATCTAGTGTCAACAAACAACGAGTCCCGTCCCCTTCGACAGCACGTCACTCTTGACAACTACGCTTTTGAAGTAGTAAGGGACTTTGTCTATCTTGGAATCAGCATTAACAGCAGTAATGACGTCAGCCTGGAGATCATGCGTAGGATAACTCTTGCTAACAGGTGTTACATTGGGCTGAGTAAGCAATTGAGTAGTCGAGCCCTGTCTCCAAAATCGAAAATCACACTCTGCAAGTACCTCATATGGCGCAGAAGCGTGGACAATTTTCACCACGGATGAGAGGATGCTTGGAGTTTTTGAGAGGAAAGTTGTGCGCAGGATCTTCGGATCTACTTGTGTTGATGGCGAGTATCGGCAAACGCTAAAGCACGCAGAAAAAGAGGAAGACCAAACCTCCGTTGGAAGGACCAAGTGTTGGGTAACCTGGCGGCGCTTGGAATATCCAATTGGCGCCAGCAAGCGAAGAACAGAGAAGACTGACGCCGTATTATGTGTTTGGTCCAACTAGATCATCGGTTGTTATGGCCACATAAGAAGGAGAGTAACATACATTAAGTGCGCCAGTACATTAAACTGATCATTTACTTATACATAAAATATATTATATTTTTTCTTACTTACATTGTTGTGGATATTTCACATTTCTTATATACTTACTTTATACACTAAATATACTCTACGCACGTAAAATTTACCTTTTATACCTACCAAATACCATACAAAATAATTTTTTTTGTCCACCAAATGAAATTGTTGCTAATAATTAAATAAATTATTGAAATGATTTTCTAAAACGATTAAAAATTATCTGAAATCTAAAGGATAGTGCATTTGTTCGTAAAAAGGTTCGTAATTGTAATATCATATACAGTGGCTCCCAGCTTATTTCGTACAGTGACAGTTTAAAAATTGCTGCAGTCGTAATTCCTAATATAGCAAATATTTGAACAAAATATAAATGCCATTTTTGAAAGGAAGGTTTGTTTTCTATTTTCCAAAATTTACTTTTTCAAAATTTTAGTGTTTGACACTATAAAAAAATAAAATAAGAATAAAATAGGAAAATTCATGTCACAGCTTATTTCGTACAGTCTCTTTAAGTTCAAACTAAAAACAAAGTAAGTTGATTTTAATATTTAGTATGACATCCCTTAGCGTTAATGATAGCCTGGAGTCTATTTGGCATTGAATCCACCAATTTTTGAGTGATGTCTGGTGTGATTTTTTTCCATTCCTCCATCAGTACCTTCTTTAGGTCTTGCTTATTAGAAATCTTGTGTGTTCTTATTTTATTGTCCAAAATAGACCAAAGATTTTCAATCACATTCATGTCAGGTGACTGTGGTGGTGCAGACATCAAGTGTGGGCAGTTCCAAAAAAGCCAAGATTGCACAATTCCAGATTTATGTTTTGGGTCATTATTTTGGTAGTACCGAAATTCTTCCCGCAAATCCAGTTTGTCTGCACTTTGAAGTAAATTGTTTTTCAGAATCTCGAGGTACTTCATTTTGTCCATTGTCCCCTCAATAAAAACCAATTCACCTACTCCGGCTGCTGACATACAGGCCCAAACCATCACGCTACCGCCACCATGCTTCACTGTGGGCTTAAGGTTCTCCTTGTTTAGCTCGGTATTCGCTTTACGCCAAACATATGACATTCCGTCCGAACCAAAAATATTAAACTTAGACTCATCCGCGAAAATAACGGTATTCCAGAACGCAGGAGTCTTAATAATATGCTCTTTGGCGGAGTCAAGTCGGCGTTGTATATTCATTTTTGAAATGAATGGTTTCTTTCGGGCTACTCGACCGTTCAAGTCATGATTGCGCAGCACACGTCGGACAGTTTCAGCACTGGATGATTTTCCTATTTCACGCTGAACCTCTGCAGCCAACTTCGGAGCGGATAACTTTGGATTTTTCTTAATTTTTCGTACAATATAACGCTCGTCTGATGCGTTGAAAATCTTATTAGGTGCTTCTCTGCCCTTGTTCTCCAACCGATTTTCGCGAACGAAGCGTTGAATGATGTATTGGACAGTTGAGGCACTTAAATTTGTCATTTCAGCAATTTTTCGCACACTCTGACCTTTCCTAAAATGGTTAATTACCAGTTTACGCTGTTCCATCGTTGTACGACGACCCATACCGCTAAATGTTTAATTTACAGCACTTTAACTATTTAAAATAATAATAATAAAAATTGTTATAATAGTTAAAAAGGTCCAAAAACTCATACAATTCAAAAAAACTTTGTAACTGCGCGGCAGAATGAAACTTACTTACATTGAAGTTTGTGTACGAAATAAGATGTGAGCTGAAAATCAGCTGATCAATAGTTTTTCTCTCTTGCATGACAAAAAGAACAATTTTTGGGGTTCCCCGTTTTCTTATTAGGTTTACTAAACACATACACAGACATCTACATTCAAAACTTATCGATAAGTTTTTTAGTTTCGATGTTACAGCCATGTACATAAAAATATATACACTGTACGAAATAAGCTGTGAGCCACTGTAAGTCACGGTCGGGTGGGTTCAAAACAGCCAATATTGTGCAGGAGCTGTATGTGATAGTGGTGATATAGCGTATAATGCAACAATTTTCTTCGAACTAAATGTAAATTCTTTGAGAGATTATGAGTTGATTTTGATCAATTTTGATCTGTTGCTTTCCTTAAATGTGTGCATATACATTATGCTCGATATGCATATATATTATGCATATCGTTATGCTCGGATGGCACGAAACTACTAGATAACACATACGTCTTGTATGTGTTATCTAGTAGTTTCGTGCATCGATCTCACGAAGCTGAAGCTGCGGGCAAAATTAAAAAGCCAGTGCACACGACCGGACTGGTAGATTTTATAATTGGCAACCCACATACGTTCACCTGTAGAGATAATAACATCTTTGTGTATATGCCACGATTGTTAAATTCAAGTCTGTGTGAACGTAACAATGGTAATGAATGTTGAAGGTTAGATTAAAAAAACAGCTTAATTCTTAGTTTTTTTGTAACATTGTCCTTGAGGCTGCACGTGGATTATGGTGCATTACATAGGCCGAAAAGCATTCCTGTAAATTGATACATTCGACGGTTTTTTACCGTAAAGGTGGTTCTTTCGCGAGACATCTGCTCCAGACTGATCTGCCAAAATGCGTCTTTTAAATTGATTTTGGATATAACATGAACTGGAGGTAAACGGCTTATAAGACCTTTAACAAAACTGTGGGTGATGACCATCAAGAGTGTGAAGCCTCTTTAATAACTCCCGACTACAGCAATCTGTCAATTTTACCACATAATAACTTTTCGATCGCAGGAGAAATCGAGTAATATCGATTGTTTTGATCGGTTTGCCGATCCAGTATCGATTACTTGTTCAATGAGTGTCGTTCTTCCTAAACCATCTTGCTCGTATGAAATATATTTTTCGGTATATGGTGGAATATCTGAGTTCTGATTAGCAATAGTTGAAACAACACACCTTTCAACGATTTTCTATTTGACCAAAAATCAGTTTAACGTCGATTAGAATGGCACGAAAATTCTTCGTCTGGTTTTTTGGTATTCTTGCAGTCGAACATGGTAAGGTCTGAATGGCCTATGTCATAATTCCTTTGGTACGTATGATTCTTCAACTTCCGGTAAATAACGTAGGTTTGGTGAATGAGGTAAATTTGGTACATCAGATAGGTTTGTCAAGCCTGGAGAATTTGATAATTCTGGTGATTTCGGTCGGTTTGCTTTATTTACTGCCGATTTTGACTGTCTGGGTACCCGCTTGTCCGATAGCGGTTTTTTGTACGGTCAATACCATTTCCACAATTTGGTTTGTAGGTGTTTCGTGGTCCACGTTCTCTGCGAAATTCTTGGTGTGGTTCTCAGAGCGTTCGTTTCACTCTGTAAATTTGCACTGGTAGTGCTTGAGATGTTTTGTGTATACACTCTGGCCAGTGTGCGGTCTAAATGAAGTGTTTTGCACACTTTCCTCGTTCGCACGATCAATGTTCGTGAAGGTAGTTGGCACCGCTATGAGATTCGAAATAGTACAGATATTGTGACATATGGGACAAGTCGAGTGCTTGTTGAGCCATGTCTCAATACAATTACGATGGAATGCGAATACGATGTTTGCAGTTCATCTCTACTTTATTATTGTTCAAATTATTCACTATATATGGCACATAGCGATTTATCATTTGAATCCAGCGGCACGTCTTCTGGGCTGTGTCTGACGGCGATCTTATTAAAAGAAATTTACAACAAGCTTTTTTAAAAGACTCTTTTGATTATTTCACCACACATTTCAAGCAGAGATTCAGGATGAAGAGAAATGCCAATGTAGTAGCCAGGAAAAACTGGTGAATATCGTGAATACCCGAATCTTGAAAGGCAGAGGCGGCGATTTTAAGCCTCTATCCTACCCGCTCTACCTTTTAAAGGACAACTGTAAATCTATTTCCTTCAGCGCTTTATCGGTGCACACAAAAGGGTACGGCACCCTTGTGTGTGTGGTAGTTTTAAAATTAGTGAGTCATATCAGTTTCAATCATTTTATTTAATATTAATCTTTTTAAATTAGGTTTAACCTTACGTCTATTATTTCAATATGTCAATCATATTATATCTTTCTTCTTAAATTAGGTTCGACTTTATGTCCATTATTTTGTAGCTAGGCTTTAACTAACTGTTATGAGCACCTAAAACCATATATGTTGACCGTGGTACACTTTGTGTAGTTAAATACCATATGTGTGAAATAAATTATAAGAAAATTTTTTTTACCGACTTTGGTGGCTCCGTCTGCAGTCTCCGCGATGACATCAGACCTGCTGTACCCCACGAACTACGTCTGTAATGAAAAATTCAAGATGAGCAGTTACGTAGTTCACGTGGATGTTTAGGCGTGTGCAATCAGTAAGCCATGTGCACCAATAGGCAATAGTGCGGAATTCGGCTCTCCTCCTATAACAAGAGTTTTACACTGCCCTCTGGTTTGACTCCGGCTGACTGAGTAATACCCCAACTGGGAAACAAAAGGCATGCGTTACAAGGTAAACCTAATCCTACGAAAACAAATTCATTCTATGGAGTTCATCATTACCTCTATAGGTAGGTAATAGGTTTCCTTGGTCGCCACCTGGTTCATAGTTACGTGTAGTTAGCAGACGCTTGGTAGATGTGGCAGCTTACTTCTCCCATTAGTACTTTCGTGTTGTCACTTTTGGCAGATCATGATATTCTCCATTTTTTATTGATTTTTGCTTCTTCACTTTTCAGTACTTCTCTATTTTTAACATCCTAGTCGGGTTTTCGGTTTCTTATTTATATTTTTTTCACTTTCTTAATTATTCTGTTACTTTTTATTCAATTGATCATCTCCTTTCTCTTTTCTTGTACAACTTTCTATATTCTAAGTTGTTCACTTTTCGTTTCTTATACACTTTGGATAGTTCCGAGTTCGTTTCTATTTCTTAAGCTCCTTCGAATCTATCACACTGGTTAGCTGAAATAAAACTTTATCAATGACACTTGCGGTTTTGGGTATTCGTTTTATAAAAAAAAATAAAATAAATATGTGGCACATAAAGCCCCAAAGGGCTCATTGGCCGAGCTTCTCTTCCATTATTGTTGTGCGTCTTAAATTTTTGGACAATATTAGAAGGGACCTACTTATTTTAGCCGGTTCCGAACGGCAGAACACTTGTGACATCACTTTTTCTGAGCTTTGTCACAGAGTTCTTTAAGAAGCTTTTTCATGGCAAGTTGTTACTGTCGGAAGAATTGCCAATTGCTTGCCGACAGGTGGGTACCGTTCGAAAGAAAAATCTTATCGATATTAAATTTGTTATGCATCAGCCGGGGATTGAACCACGACCTACAGATCAGAAGGCGAACACACTAACCACTGAGCTACGGCACCTATTCGTTTTATTGCTGGTGTTATTTTCGATTTTGCACTTTTACACTAATACTGGAGGGCCTCGTAAGGATCGCAGTATTTCACAATTTCTCAAACGCTAACACTTCGGTGTAAGATTCACAACTGAAAAGCCACTGCCTTCGGTAAGCTGGCAGCTTATATGCCATTTTTCTAACACTAGCCACATATCAATCTACCCACATACCAACATATAACATACAATAATATATTCACACCACTTGTGTGTATGTATGTATGTGTTTATGTACACGATCGATGCACTCCCCATGTGTGTATATACTACGTGAGAAAGCAACTTTTGATATTCACACACATGAGTAGTCCGCGATATTTTAGTTATCATGTATGCTTACACAGGTATGCTTACGTAAGTGCAGAACTACGAATTGTGTGGGAAAGGGCTTGGTCAGCATTTTCACACCCAACTGCAACTCAGTTGACGCAATGTTCTGACATTCCACAAATATTAGTATGGATTGTGTATATCACAACTTCGAGCAATGTTGGTATGTGTATGGACAAATATGTAGGTCCCAATTTCGGGAAATATTTCGCGAGGCAAAATATGCATTTGTGCATATTTCATATTTCTCTCAGGAAGAAAAATTATCATTATGAAATAATAATAATTTTTTCTTATAAGGAAAAAGTTAAAATTATGCTTATTTTGTAAAATTAAAAACAATTCAAAACCTATGGAACTTATGTGGAATAAAATTCGAAGTGTTATGTATATATATGTATATATATATATAATATATATATATATATATATATATATATATATATATATATATATATATATATATATATATATATATATATATATATATAAAGGGTTATCCATTTCGCGGTTTCAAAAGTATAGGGCTAGAAATTGACATCCGTCAAACTGAGTTGTTAAAACAATTTCTTTCTTTTTCAGTTTAAAGTCTGACATTTGTGAAAATGGATCGCTTAACTATCGCACAACGCATAAAATTGTAAAAACCTACTACAAAAATGGTGATTCTGCCACAGCCACATATCGTGCTTTAAGAGGAGATTATGGATTACATAATCGTCCAACTGCGCAAGCAATTGGCAAAATTGTGAAGAAATATGAAGAGACTGGATCGGTTACAGATATTGTAAGGCTCGCTCGTACCACCGAAAATATCGCTGCTGTAAGTGAAAGTGTTGCTGAAGACCCGAATGTGTCGATTCCTCGTCGTTCTCAGGAATTAGGACTGTCTTACGGCACATTATGGCGTATTTTGCATTTGGATCTACACCTACATCCATATAAAATCCAGCTTACACAACAACTGAAGCCAGCTGACCATTCACAACGTCGTAGATACGTCGAATGGGTGCTTGAACAACAGGCGATGGACGGCGATTTTTCGAACAAAATTTTCTTCAGCGACGAAGCACATTTCTCACTCGGTGGGTATGTTAACAAACAAAATTGTCGTATTTGGGGTTCTGAGAATCCTCAAGTTATTAAAGAGAGGCCACTACATCCACAAAAAGTCACTGCTTGGTGCGCTCTTTGGTGTGATTGGACCTTACTTCTTCGAAAACGACGATGGAACGACTGTCACCGTCAATAAGGAGCGTTATGGTCATATGATAACGGACTTTTTTTTGCCTGCTATTGAAGAATACGACTTAGAGAATATGTGGTTTCAACAAGACGGTGCCACATGCCACACAACTCGAGCGAATATGGCTTTATTGCAAGACAAATTTTCTGGCCGCGTAATTTCTCGTCGTGGCGATATCAAGTGGCCACCAAGATCATGCGATTTGACACCGCTTGACTTTTTTTTGTGGGGCTACGCGAAAGACCGTGTTTATGCAGATAAACCTTTAACTCTTGAGCACCTAAAAACCAACATTCGTCACGTTATGGCTGAGATACCGCCCAATATGTGTCAAAAAGTGGTCGAAAATTACCTCAAAAGAATCGATGCTTGCAACAATTCGCGTGGTGGTCATTTAAATGATGTAGTATTTCACACATAATGTCAACGTTCAAACTTTATAATAAAAAAGAAATATCATGATAAAAAATATTTTATATGTGTTTTACTTACATTTACTTTTAAAACCGCAAAATGGATAACTCTTTATATATATATAATAATATATATTTATATATATATATATATATATATATATATATATATATATATATATATATATGCCGTAGCTCAGTGGTTAGTGTGTTCGCCTTCTGATCTGTTGGTCGTGGTTCAATCCCCGGCTGATGCATAACAAATTTAATATCGATAAGATTTTTCTTTCGGATGGTACCCACCTCTCGGCAAGCAATTGGCAATTCTTCCGAAAGTAGCAACTTGCCAGGAAAAAGCTTCTAAAATAACTTTGTGACAAAGCTCAGAAAAAGTGATATCACAAGGGTTCTGCCTTTCGGAACCGGCTAAAATAAGTAGTTCCCTTCTAATACTGTCCAAACATTTAACATGCACTACAGTAATGGAAGAAAAGCTCGGCCAATGAGTCCTTTGGAGCTTTAAGTGCCACATATTTATTTTTTATACACATATATATATATTTATATATATACAGTGGCTCACAGCTTATTTCGTACAGTGTATATATTTTTATGTACATGGCTGTAACATCGAAACTAAAAAACTTATCAATAAGTTTTGAATGTAGATGTCTATGTATGTGTTTAGTAAACCTAATAAGAAAACGGGGAACCCCAAAAATTGTTCTTTTTGTCATGCAAGAGAGAAAAACTATTGATCAGCTGATTTTCAGCTCACATCTTATTTCGTACACAAACTTCAATGTAAGTAAGTTTCATTCTGCCGCGCAGTTACAAAGTTTTTTTGAATTGTATGAGTTTTTGGACCTTTTTAACTATTATAACAATTTTTATTATTATTATTTTAAATAGTTAAAGTGCTGTAAATTAAACATTTAGCGGTATGGGTCGTCGTACAACGATGGAACAGCGTAAACTGGTAATTAACCATTTTAGGAAAGGTCAGAGTGTGCGAAAAATTGCTGAAATGACAAATTTAAGTGCCTCAACTGTCCAATACATCATTCAACGCTTCGTTCGCGAAAATCGGTTGGAGAACAAGGGCAGAGAAGCACCTAATAAGATTTTCAACGCATCAGACGAGCGTTATATTGTACGAAAAGTTAAGAAAAATCCAAAGTTATCCGCTCCGAAGTTGGCTGCAGAGGTTCAGCGTGAAATAGGAAAATCATCCAGTGCTGAAACTGTCCGACGTGTGCTGCGCAATCATGACTTGAACGGTCGAGTAGCCCGAAAGAAACCATTCATTTCAAAAATGAATATACAACGCCGACTTGACTCCGCCAAAGAGCATATTATTAAGACTCCTGCGTTCTGGAATACCGTTATTTTCGCGGATGAGTCTAAGTTTAATATTTTTGGTTCGGACGGAATGTCATATGTTTGGCGTAAAGCGAATACCGAGCTAAACAAGGAGAACCTTAAGCCCACAGTGAAGCATGGTGGCGGTAGCGTGATGGTTTGGGCCTGTATGTCAGCAGCCGGAGTAGGTGAATTGGTTTTTATTGAGGGGACAATGGACAAAATGAAGTACCTCGAGATTCTGAAAAACAATTTACTTCAAAGTGCAGACAAACTGGATTTGCGGGAAGAATTTCGGTACTACCAAAATAATGACCCAAAACATAAATCTGGAATTGTGCAATCTTGGCTTTTTTGGAACTGCCCACACTTGATGTCTGCACCACCACAGTCACCTGACATGAATGTGATTGAAAATCTTTGGTCTATTTTGGACAATAAAATAAGAACACACAAGATTTCTAATAAGCAAGACCTAAAGAAGGTACTGATGGACTGATGGAGGAATGGAAAAAAATCACACCAGACATCACTCAAAAATTGGTGGATTCAATGCCAAATAGACTCCAGGCTATCATTAACGCTAAGGGATGTCATACTAAATATTAAAATCAACTTACTTTGTTTTTAGTTTGAACTTAAAGAGACTGTACGAAATAAGCTGTGACATGAATTTTCCTATTTTATTCTTATTTTATTTTTTTATAGTGTCAAACACTAAAATTTTGAAAAAGTAAATTTTGGAAAATAGAAAACAAACCTTCCTTTCAAAAATGGCATTTATATTTTGTTCAAATTTTTGCAATATTAGGAATTACGGCTGCAGCAATTTTTAAACTGTCACTGTACGAAATAAGCTGGGAGCCACTGTATATATATATATATATATATATATACAAATATATATATATATATATATATATATATATATATATATATATATATACAAATATATATATATATATATATATATATATATATATATATATATATATATATATAAATATATATAAATATAAATATATATATATATATATATATATATATATATATATATATATATATATATATGTATATGTCGGATTAGATCCCGTTCGATCGTCACTTTTCTCCATCTTGCGATATTTGTCCACCCTTTAACGGCTAGTCTGAGAATGAAATGATACTCTTTACTATTCGTCAACGACTGCCATCCATAATTTGTCCTTTCCTTGATCTGTTGTTTTATATCGATTCTCCCAGTCATATACTTACTGTAAAATCCTGTTCATTCTCTCACCATAGGTGAGCTTTTAACCCATCAGAGAGAAAAGCACGATTTTATTCGAACGGTATAGTACGATATTATATAAAGCAAGTACAATGGTCTGAGTAAATAAAGCAAATTCAATATATTAGAATATAGATATAGACATAGTAAATATAGAGCTACAATAGGCCTATATCGACATACACACCGACACGGCCTTCCTGACTAACACACGTCCTCGGGTGTATCTACAAAAATAACACAGTGGAGAAAAGAAACAAATTTCAATATTATATTATGAGCTAGTGATTACAATTATAAGTTAAGTTTACGAAGGTGCATTTCTAAGACGGAGATCTTGCTCTTGTTACGGTCATTACTATATGCTCTTTCTCAAAGTAATTAATTTCCTCTTGGACAAAATTCCCACTGGTTATACATCTTACCCACCGTTATTAATCTTATGACTGTCGACATGCTATCCAAAGGCTCTTGCTGCAACTTGCAACGATAACATTCACCATAGCTGCCATTCAGACACTATGTATTCACGGTCCTCCCGGACCCAGGCCCCCGCCATAGCACCAACTGCCCCACACGCCATGACCAAACATTATGTTTGCACTTGTGCTTGCAGGATGGTGCTTATGGTGCGGCCTCTAGCCTTGACATTTACCTTTGCATAACTTCATTATCGACGTCTCTTTCAACGCCTTCATTTTCATTGACGTCTCTTTCAACGCCTTCATTTTCATTAACGTCTCTTTCAACGCATTCACTTTCATTATCTATATTTGGGCTATCTTCACAAACCAGGCCCAACTCTGGGGGGATTTGTCCTTGAGGTAACTTTCGCAAATATTCATGTGCATATTTGTAAGTTCTTTTACTAGACAGGGATTTCAACACGTACCTGTCGCCCGGCAAGACCTCCGTTATCAAAAACGGACCTCGGAACTTGGGATCTAATTTTGTTTGGTGTCTTTCCTCGTTTTTCAGTAAAACATAATCACCGATCTTATGTCTAACGATTTCAGCTTTGTTTTTATCAAATCTAGACTTATCGTAACGTGCATTTTTTTCAATGTTTTCTACAGCTTGAGCTCTCAAGTTACGAATATCAACATTACTTTCTTCGTTTATTGATATTAAACCAAATGGCCGTGCTTCTTTACCTATTAATAGCTCCAAAGGACTGGCCTTAGTTACTCGATTGGTCGTAGAATTCAAGGCCAGTTGTATTTCGCAAAGAGCGTCTTGCCACGAACGTTGACTAGTTTCAACAGCAGTCATTAGATCTTTTAGGGTGCTCATCACCCGTTCAACTTGCCCATTAGCACGACTTGCACCAGTGGCAATTAAGTGTAAATCTACTTTTTGAGAGGAACAGAAATCTCTAAAAGTTTTATTAGCGAAACATCTACCCTGATCAGCTATTATACGCGATGGAACACCAAACAACGATATTGAGGACTTCAAGGCTTTAATACAATTTTCAGCATTGATATTTACAGTGTGATACAGATAAACATATTTTGTAAAAGCATCGATCTGAACTATTACGTATTCCTTTAGATCGTTCTTACCACTTAATTTTCCAGTTATATCGATATGGACAGTATGCCAGGGTATATTCACCTTAGGAATCGGATGAAGTTCAGCTTGAACTTTACCCGAAGGTGGCTTAGATAACTTGCAGGTAATACAATTATCTACAAATTTACGGACGTATTTGGACATGTTTTCGAACCAATAGTAGTCGTACACTTTATCGAGAGTTTTCGCCCAGCCGAGGTGCATAATGGACTCGTGAACATGATTTATTACTGACCATCTGAAAGATTTTGGGACCACTGGCAAGCACTTTGTTTTTCCATTTCTTTGTATTTTTCTATAAAGAGTTCCCGCTCGCAATTCATATGTTTTTGCTACATCTTCTACAAATTCATTGTTACGCAATTTTGAAGTAATGGCGAGTATCTCTTCGTCCCGCCGCTGTTCAGCAAGGAGCCAGTTATCCGAAATATCCGCCAAATTTACACGCATTTCAGGGACTTTAATCACTAGTTTGGATTCTAATGGAAGTGGGTTACGAGAAAAGAAATCAGCATGTGCCATACGCGTTCCCTCCCTATACACGACGTCAAAATCAAATGATTGCAAATACGCCCACCAGCGGTGTACTCTTGATGTCAGATCGATTTTCAAGCGTGAGGCCTTTAGGGAATTGCAATCAGAGAATACCACAAATCTACGGCCTTGCAAGTAATGACGAAAATGTTTTATTGAATTAAAAACAGCCAATGTCTCCAATTCGTATGAATGATACCTGGACTCTGCAGGTGAAGTTCTCTTGCTGTAGTATTCTACCACATGGGGTCTATTATTTATCTTATGTAACAATATTGCGCCATAACCGTCAGAGCTAGCATCCGTGTGCAGCTCTATTGGATATTGTGGGTCAAAAATGATCAACACCGGCTTGTTTGTCAATATTGAAATTATTTTCTGGCGTATCTGCTCATGTTCGGGTTCCCACAAGAACTTACTCTTTTCAGAGGTAAGAAAATAAAGAGGTTTCATTAATTGTGAAAATCCAGGTACAAATTGCCGGAAGTAAGAAGCTAGCCCAATAAACTGTCTCAGCTGCGTGACAGATTGGGGTGGAGGCAGAGAAGTTAACGCATGTATTTTTCGTGGATTAGGTCGAATTTCTCTCGCTTTAATTTCGTATCCAAGATACTCAATACTCGTTTTAAGAAAAGAGCATTTTGTGATATTAAAGGAAAATCCGGCTTTTGTGAGAATATTCAGAATGGTATGTAGTCTATCAAGCGCTTCTTCTTTTGTTTTGGCAGCAATCATAATGTCATCCATATAGACTATGACATATGAATGTGCAAACTCGTCCAATGCTTTCATTACGGCACGTTGAAAAACAGATGGAGCGTTCTTGAGACCAAAGGGCATAGCTAAAAATTCATATTGGCCCTCCGGAGTAACAAAAGCCGTGCGCTCTATGGAATTGGGATGTATTGGGATTTGATGAAATCCACTCGCCATATCCAGGCACGAAAAATATTTTGCTCCACGCAGTCTAGCAATCTGGTCTGATATGAGAGGTAAGGGGTATTTATCTGATATGGTATTCGCGTTTAATTCGCGATAATCCACACACAAACGATTGGTGCCGTTTTTCTTTTTAACGAGCAACATAGGGCTGGCGAATGGCGAGCAACTGGGGCGGATAATATTTGATTCCATTAACTCCCTTATTTTATCCCTAACAAGAGCCTTTTCTTCCGAACTAAGTCTATAGGGTCGCCTCTGCACAGTTTTGCTCGGATCGACCAAACGTATCTCTAACTGACCAGTGGTAACTCGAGTTCGCGGAATTCCTTTTATAAACCAATCAGAGTATTCTTTCAAAATTTCCATCAAGAGAGACTTGTCACGCCCAATTAAATCAGTGTCTATAGAAATTAAGTCAACATTTTTTTCTGGTACGGAGCAGGCGTTTATGGTTTTCTCTTTAAAAATATCAAACTTTTTGCATGTAATTACAACACCGAACCCCTGGCAAAGAATTTCACGGCCAATCATTACGTCATGTGTTAAATAATTATTTAATACTACGTGAAACAAGACTTCCAAAGAATGTTCACTTATTTCTACCTTCGATAAAATTTGCAGAGTACTACATATAGAGGAACTGCCAATGCCTTTTAAAACTACAATATTATTAATTCTTTTTCCGATAAGTTTTCCGGATACAGTTTCCCTTATAAGTGAACATTCGGCACCCGAATCAAAACAAAATGGAATCGACTCACCAGACTGATAAAGCACACCTTTCGGCTCGACTACCGCGCATACATCCACTCGCTTCTCATATGTATTACCTCTGTTACTACCAGACGGCAAACTGTAGCTTTTTGCACACATTGACGCAATATGGCCCACGTCTCCACATTTAAAGCAAGTTATCGATGAACGGTCTCTTCCAGCTGCTACGCTACTTGAGAACTGGTTAGTTTTTCCCTCTGGTTTAGCCCTGTTTTTCTTCAAACGGCAGTCCGTTATCTTATGACCTTGTTTTCCGCAGAAATGACATTTTACATACATTTGTAGTTTCATCTTTTTGTTCTCTGGCCAAGTAGAATTTTCTAGGGTGAGGTGTTCTCTTTTTCTGCCAAATGCGAATGCTTTTAGTTCCTGTTGCAATTCGTTTCTCGTTTTTATATTTGTCGTAAATATCAGTCGCTGCAATCTGTTGTCAAATTGAGCCGTATGTGCAAGAACCACTGATACGGCTATTTCTTCAGCACTCATTGATTTCCACCTAGACGTTAAGAATGTGACCAAACGGCTTCCATATACGGAAAGGCACTCTCCTTCCTTTGGACGACCGTTCAACATGTTGATGAGTGTAGCTGCCGACGTCTCTACACCTTCAAAGCGCTGCATAAATAATTCTACGAACTGTGGCCATGTAATACCGGCATAGCAAATCTGTGATAGCCACTGAGAAGCACTTCCCTCCAACGATTTGCTAAGAGCTATGATGAGTGCACTACCCTCTAGAGGATTTTCAGACACGATCATATCAACAGTCGAACACCAGGAAGAAGCATTTGCGCCTACATGATCAGGATTGAATTTTGGCAATGAGACCACTTTCACCTCTTGTGAAACTGGTTTTGGAGCTTGCACTGCTTTAATCAATTCTATAAAGTTACGATTTTGCGACTCCAAAATTGCACGCCAAATTTCACTTGAATCGTCTTGGGACGGAGTACATCCCACTTCTGATGTCGGATTAGATCCCGTTCGATCGTCACTTTTCTCCATCTTGCGATATTTGTCCACCCTTTAACGGCTAGTCTGAGAATGAAATGATACTCTTTACTATTCGTCAACGACTGCCATCCATAATTTGTCCTTTCCTTGATCTGTTGTTTTATATCGATTCTCCCAGTCATATACTTACTGTAAAATCCTGTTCATTCTCTCACCATAGGTGAGCTTTTAACCCATCAGAGAGAAAAGCACGATTTTATTCGAACGGTATAGTACGATATTATATAAAGCAAGTACAATGGTCTGAGTAAATAAAGCAAATTCAATATATTAGAATATAGATATAGACATAGTAAATATAGAGCTACAATAGGCCTATATCGACATACACACCGACATATATATATATATATATATATATATATATATATGTGTGTGTGTGTTTTTTTTTTTTTGTATTCGAAGGGGGAATCTTTCTTAGATACCGTCAACCATAGACGGCATGTACGATTCATAATGTCCGCTAAAGGTACACCTCATTCGGTACCACGCCCAGTCAGTATTATCTTACTATGCTGGACTTGCGAACCAGTAAGCCTACGTACTAAACCCTCTAGACCTCTATAGCTTGTTTGTGTCCTGCGGCACCGCTGTTAAGCACTACGTCGCAGGACTAAGCTGAGCTAATATGCCTCTTTAAACATCACGTACATGGCGTTCACACAGCTGCAGTTATATTTCTCCGCTGCCACTTCTTCTTCCTGAGCTCCTTGAGAGCTATTGCAGCTCTTTCTTTCATCTTAAACCACACCAAACTCGATCGCAGCATATGGCTCACAATGTTATCAGGTGTCATCCTTTCATTTATTATCTTCTCTATGGTCATTCTCTGCGTCTCAAATCTTAGGCAGAAAAAAAAGATATGCTGAGCGTATATATATATATATATATATATATATATATATATATATATATATATATATAAATATAAATATATATATATATATATATATATATATATATAAATATATATATATATATATATATATAAATATATATATATATATATATATAAATATATATATATATATATATAAATATATATATATATATATATATATATATATATATATATATATAAATATATATATATATATATATATATAAATATATATATATATATATATATATATATATATATATATATTTATATATATATATATATACATATATATATATATGTATATATATATATATATACCATCTACTTGTAATTTTCCTTAAGATATTGTATTACTTTTGGATGCATCCTCTATACTTATCCCGCCCAGTGCACATGAGTATCCACACACCGAATTACAATTCAACTCGATGAATTGCAACAGATTAAAATAATTCCAACATATAAGAATATTTATTAAAATAAAAAATTTCTAGATGCAAGAGAAAATAAGAATAATACATCATGAATCAAATGTCGTTTTATAATATGCTGACCATAGATGTATGGAATTAAATTTAATCGACTGACAATTATGGGAATGGTATGAGAATAACTTTTATTTATTTTTTCTTCTCCTTTCCTTGCCTTCATTACTTCATTTTTGACAACAATAAAATAAAATATTGATATATACAAAAATATTTAAAATTTCTACTTTAATATTCTACAAGAATATAGGGTCCCTCAAGAATACCAGTTGTACAAGCTTAAATCCGCTGTTTTTCGGTAAAAAGCAAATCAAGGTCCTCAACTTTTCTGGGTCTATTTTTACGCTTCTTGTCACTCAAGTCAAAATGGCCTTCTTTGAACCGACGAAACCAGCGAACTGTCAACATAGTCCTCCACAAGCATTCGATGCGACTCAGCAGCAGATTTCTACAAATTGAAGCAAAAAAGTAGAGTTACCCGCATAAGCACTTTTTCTGGCACGAAACTAGACATGATTATACATGATTATATGTTGTTGCATGAAATCACTGATGATGTATACTAATTGATGTAAACAGGTGTCGAACTCATAAAAAAGAATGCACAGTCGATAATAGCACAATTTGCTCACTAACGCCATCTGCGAGCAAACAGCGGATTTAAGCTTGTACACCTGGTATAGGTACTCTAAAGAAATAGCTGAAGTCGAAATTGGAAAGTAATAGACTGTGAAGTGCAGCATCAACGCTGGAACACTAACACAAAAAAAAGATATATATATATATATATATATATATATATATATATATATATATATATATATATATATATATATATATATATATATATATATATATATATATATATATATATATATATATATATATATATATATATATATACAATTTTTCGAAGGGATTAAAACAAAATAAAAAGAGACCATAAGGGTTTGTTGTGTACTATTTTTCCACAACACTTACTAAGTACCTAGCTCACAAGATTAACACCTAGACCTAAGCTCTTAAATATCCCCCGAGTCTAACACACTCGTTGACTGAAATAAAACAATTATTTTATTAAGGATACTTGCGGTTTCTACTTTATTGCTGGTGTTTTTCACTTTTACACTAACACTGGAGGGCCTCGTAAGGATCGCAGTATTTACACTTTTACTTAAACTTTACTCTAATATTGGAGGGTCTCGTAAGGATCGCAGTATTTACGCTTTTCTTAAAGCTAATACTTCGGTGTAAGACTCACAACTGAACAACCACTGCCTTCAGTAATCTGGCAGCTTATATCCATTTTTCTAACACTAGCCACATATCAATCTACCCACATACCAACATATAACATACCATAATATATTCACACCACTTGTGTGTATGTATGTACTATATGTGTTTATGTACACGATTGATGTACTCTCCATGTGTATATATTCTAAATGAGAAAGCAACTTTTTGATATTCTCACATATGAGTAGACCGCGTGATTTTAGTTGTCATGTATGCTTACGTAAGTGCAGAACTACGAATTGTGTGAGAAAGTGCTTTGTCAGCATTTTCACACCCAGCTGCAACTCGTTGGCGCAATGTTCTGACATTCCACAATTATAAGTAATATTAGTATGGATTGTGTATATCACAACTTCGAGCAATGTTGGTATGTGTATTGACAAATATTTAGTTCCCAATTTCGGGAAATATGTCCCGAGGCAAAATATGCATATGTGGATATTTCATATTTTGGCTCGCAACATCCCTCCCTTCCCTCAGGAAGAAAAAATTATCATTATGAAATAATAATAATTTTTTCTTATAATGAAAAAGTTAAAATTATACTTATTTTGTAAAATTAAGAATAATTCAAAATGTATGATACTATGAGGAATAAAATACGAAGTATTCTTTACATATATGGTTACTGGTAATTCGATGATTATGGTGCCCATGATGACGATATGTTTCCTGCTAGTTGTTGTCTGCTGTACTTAGCTTTTTTTTAATGGTTTTGTTGCAGATTTTGTTGTTGAATTCTAGTGATACAAACAGTAACTTCTCCTTTATCAAGGTTCAATTTTTGTTTCGGCAATTAGAGCGAGATTATTTACATTTAGTTGATCTTCTGGATGTTTTGTCATGGAATCGTTATCTGGATTATTATTGCGGAAAGTTGGTTTGGTGTGCTTGTGGGTTGATGCTGGTGTCTAATGCGTCCAATGGTTTGATTCGACAGATTTTTTTGTGTGTAGGAATGGTATGAACAATAGCTTGCAAAGTAGGTTTTATGTGTACCGCACTGCTAAGCAATATTGTCGATGTGAAACTCTGTACTCCTGGTGTAAGTGTTCAATAATTGAAGCAATAATGAATATGTAATTTTGCTTCTATTGTTTATCATTTTCTTCTGATGTGGATCAAAATCCATTGTCACTGATAATTACAGTAGCTGAAATATTTCATTCGGTTTTGGTTGCACAGCTGTTATTGTTGATGTCTCAATATTAGCTATTAGCTATTGTTGATATCTCATAGCTATTATTGTCACGCTGTCTAGGTATGCCAAAGTTATTTGTTGTAAATTTTATTGTTTTGTAAGTTTTTTATGGGTACTCGCTGTATTGGGCCTGCTTTGTTTCTGCTATGGGTTTATTTGTTCTTTACTGCCTCAAGGATAGTTTTGTGTCATCCTTCTCTTGGTTGTTACTGTTGTTAAAGCTGTTAATGTTGCTGCGTTTGCATCTCTCGCAATTTCACAGTATGAGTTGATTTTGGATTCTCGTGGACATACTGCTGCTCTCTTGTGTTTGTAGGGGAATTACCAGATTCTTTTTCAATAATAGATCACTTGCATCTACTATATATATTATAACTACTATATCTACTATAACACTCATTTAGTTAGTTTCTCTTATAAGATATACATATATTCTTAATTAATTAACTTCTTTCCCCGCAATATTCATTTATAATCTATACTTAATTCTTTAAAATGTATTAAAAGTATATTGTTGTTTGATACAAAAATATAGGGTCCACATTGCATTTTCTCTTCATAGTTGCAATGACCAACTTTTCGTACTTATAGCTGGTACGATTTTCCATATTATCCGTTGAAAACGGAACGTGTTTTGTTACGTATATTTCATCTTACTTTTACGGATATATATATTTGTTTTTTTTTTTGTGAAATTTTTTTGTTTTTTGTTCAACCTAGCTAACGTATTGCTTATTTATCATATTTCGTCATATAAATCCTAACGTGTTCTTACTATACTGTATCTACTGTATATTTCTAACCCTTTAGTTGTCATTTTCTTAAAATATTGTACTATTTTTGGATGCATCCTCTATACTTAGCCTCGCCCAGTGCACATGAGTATCCACACACCGAATTACAATTCAACGCGATGAATTGCAACAGATGTCTTTATACGCATGAACACTGCGTCTACCTCTTTCTAATTTGCAAAATATTCTACATTTTTACATTAATTCCATAACTTCTCGTGTTTCATATCTAAATATTTTAGTTCTTCTTTGCTATGACCTTTGTTGTCTCTTTCTATTTTGTCTTAATCCCTTCGAAAAATTGTATACATATACATATATATTTTTTTGGTGTTCTAGCGTTGATGCTTTATCCACAGTTTCCAATTTCGACTTCAGCTATTTAGGATACCTATATTCTTAACCCTGGATGGCTTATCTTCGTCGAATCGACGAACACCCCTCTCTTTTTCTCATTTTTCTCTTTACTCAGCTTTGTGAGAGCATTGATTTTTTGTATAGCCTCAGTCGTTATCTTGCTTTCATCGCGAGCATACGTGTTTTCTATTAGAGAAGCGTGCAAGTACGTTTTTATCGTTATGATATTCGTCGAAACAACGAACAAAAGCCTTAGTGTGACTTTTTGATATGGTAGTGTTTTCGTATTTTGTATTATATGTTGAGTGGGTGCTAATTTGATTGTGTTTGGTATTTATTATTTGTTTTAGAATAACAAAATGAGTGTCTTAAAACCTTTAAACGATGATGAAATTGAAAAATTCTTGCAACATTGTGATGATGACTATGAAGATGTTGTTGGTTTGGGCGAGTTAGATGGTAGTGATGATGAAAGTGAATATAATAATAATGATGTCGGAGAAGTTTCGAGCGACGATCTGTTATCAAGCGTACCGTCAGATGTGGATGAGGATGATGTGCCAATTAATTTATTACCAGAGGCTGAAAAATCGAATATTATACCGTTTTCGAAAAGAAATTTACGCGGAAAAAATGGTCACAAATGGTCCACTGTAAAACCAAAAAGCCATCACCGTGGATGTAATATTGTGCATCAAGCTAGAGGACCAACTCGTTTCGCTAAAAATGTAATCGATCCGCTTGAATGCTTCCAAATGTTCATAACGGAAGAAATAATCAACGAAATTGTGCAATGGACAAATGTTGAAATTAATATGAGAAATGGAGATTTAACGACTATTACGGCTACTTGTAGGATTACAAATGAAACCGAAATAAAAGCTCTGATCGGAATACTAGTTCTTACAGCTTTAAAAAAAGATAACCATCTTAATCGTGATGAACTTTTTGATAGCACATTTTCTGGGTCTAGATATAGTGCCACTATGGCTAGAGATCGTTTTAAGTTTCTGCTATCGTGTCTGCGATTTGACGACAAGTCTCAACGAGTTGAAATTATTTCCGATAAATTTGCGCCTTTCAGAAAAGTTTGGGAGATTTTTATTTAAAAATGTCGTGACAATTATACTCCTGGCAATTATTTAACAATAGACGAACAACTTTTGGCTTTTAGAGGAAGATCGTCATTTCGCATGTACATTCCGAATAAACCGGCGAAATATGGTTTAAAAATGTCATGATGTGTGACAGTGGCACAAAATATATGGTAGATGCCATGCCCTATTTGGGAAAAGGATCGACCAGCGGTAATATGCCACTTGGCGAGTATTACGTTAAAGAACTCACGAAAAGTATTCATGGAACGAACCGGAACATAACAATGGATAACTGGTTTACATCTATTCCGCTCGCCAAATCCCTTTTTCGTGAACCGTACAAGTTAACTATTGTAGGAACGTTGCGTTCAAACAAAAAAGAGATTCCGAAAGAATTGGGAAACACAAGAGGCCGAAAATGTAATACATCCATCTTCTGTTACGATAACGAGCTCTCACTCCTTTCTTACAAGCCGAAACCAAATAAAATTGTTTCCATGTTATCTTCTTGCAACGAGGAAGGATCCATAAATGACACAACAAAAAAGCCTCACATGGTCGAGTTTTACAACAGCACTAAAGGCGGAGTTGACACTTTCGATCAGATGTGCAGTGTTATGTCATGTTCACGTAAAACTAATCGATGGCCTATGTGCATGTTCTACGGAATTTTAAACATCGCATTTATAAACAGTTATGTTATTTACAGTCATAATATGTTTAGTCAAAATAAGAAACCATTAAACCGAAGAAATTTTATGAAGCAGCTTCATGCAAGCCTTGTGGAGCCGTGGCTGAGCAAAAGATTAAATACGCCTACCCTGAAGAACAAATCAAAAATTGAAAGTGTTATGGTAGAAATCAACAAGGAAAACAATGAAAATAATGAGGAAGAAACAAAAGAGAAAAAAAGAAAAATTTGTGGATTTTGTCCATACCAAAAGCGGCGTATGACGAAGTCATCATGCCATAAATGCAAGAAAAGCATTTGCGGAGAACATACAGTACAGCTTTGTGCCTCTTGTATAAAATAAAAACCAATCTGTTTTTTGAATTTTTTGTTACTTACATTTACTTATAAGGTTTTGAATTTGAACAATTTTTTTTTTAAACATGACTGAATTTTTTTTTTTTTTTATAAATTTTTAAAATGATCATAAGCAAAAAGTGCTGAATGAGCATATATACGAATTTTACGAATAAAACTCAAAATTACTAAATTTTGATAAAACAAATGTACAATTTTAGTTCATTAAATGTCAAAAATTTAAATAAATGAATTGGATTTCTCTTTTAATTTCTAGTCTTTTTTTTAAACATTTTTTAAAAACAGGCTTCGTCGAATCGACGAACATAAGCCTTAGTGTATGCAAAATAACATAAGCCATCTAGGGTTAAGGGACCCTATATTCTTGTAGAATATAAAAGTAGAAATCTTAAGTATTTTTGTATATATCAATATTTTATTTTATTGTTGTCAAAAATGATGTAATAAAGGAAAGGAAAGGAGAATGAAAAGATAAATAAATGTAATTCTCATATCATTCCCACAATTGTCAGTCGATTAAATTTATTTCCATACATCTATGTTCTGCATATTATAAAACGACATTTGATTCATGATGTATTATTCTTATTTTTTCTTGCATCTAGAAAATGTTTATTTTAATAAATATTATTTTATGTTAGAATTATTTTAATTACGAGTATCATGTTGAGGAATTTTATACTTTCATGCCCAAGACAAAAATTTGCATAGTTGTGCATTTGCTTGTGTTATGTGCATTTTGTTTGAAATTTGATTCTTGTATATATATATACGCTAATATTTTGAGTGTCGTTCTCGCGTAATTGTACAGGTTAAAACAATGTTATGCATTTTGCTTAATATGGTCAACATGCTATTAATTTTATTTTTTTTTTACAGAACTTTTTGTTTTTTTTTGCATTTTTGTAGTATTATGTATTTTGGTTAGTCTGAAAATTTAATTCTCTTGTATCTTTGTTTTGTACATTTCGTTCTCATGCTTTTATGCATACTCGATATTATGTTATTGTAGGGTGTTTTTTGTAGAGGTTTGGATCATCGAATTTAATATTAATCTAAGTTTGGGTGGAAAGTTTTTATTAAATTATTGTGTGAACTAATAGTTCTTACTTCACACTATTCTATTTTATATCGTAACTGAATTTTTTTTCCCTTTTTTTCTAGCACAAATACTATTAATTCGTTAAACTATTATTACTTTGTCTACGCCAGAAATTTACGTCGCGCGCACTCTCTGGTGGATTTGGTGCCACCTTTATAGAAGGCGAATGCAACTCTGACTTGATCAGTCAGCAGTCGTTCGTTTGTTCTTGTTTTCTCTTACTTGAATTTTTTCGCGAACAACACGAACAGTGCGCGCATTTTTTGCTCATTTTTTTATCTCGAGTGTTTTTGTACTTTATAATATAATTAATAATTTACATTCTGGATCATATTTTAGTTCGTTTTAATAATAAATTGTGTATATCCCGTATACATATTTCTTATAATAAATTATATTTGTCTCGCATATATACAAGTATATCTCGTGTTTTTGTTTCTTTGTACAAAGTGATATACACGAGAAACAATTGGTTTGCAATTTACGTGCATTTCTCTTCCGTCTCAATACGGAATTTCTCTCGATAACCAAAAATTATTAAATAAATCAAAATTTGATTTAAACATACATTTGGAGAAATAGGATTGGCCACCAACGAAAGGCTAAACAATTTTAAAGGTGATGAAAAACTGTGCTGATGCGAATACAAAACAACAACAACGGCAAGTAGCAGCAGCACCACCATCACATCAACCGTATTAGCAACAACAATAAGTAAAGTAGAACAAATTGTAGAAAATCAACAGCGACAACAACAGCAAGATTTGACATCAATTATCTACAGCAATAGTTTGCAATTGGTAAAGATGATGGCGAAAAATGACATTACCGGCAAACAGCATCAACAGAGAAAACACCGGCAACTACATCAACAATACAATTTCACATGGCCTGATAAAGTCAGCGAAAATTTCGGATCATATTTAAGACAAGTAGATTTCTATTTTTATTATGTATTATTCTCTTATTTAAAACCGATTAATTAAAAATAACTTTAATTTTATTAGAAAGCAAGAATCAGTCTGAAATTGAGAACACATCGGTACAACTCAACCAAGGTATGAGCCCACCGGCATCTCTCTCATACACATACTTATTGATAAAAATGTTTTAGTAAGTTGTTATGGTATTTTTTGACATTTTGTCCGATTTTAATAGCCGCTACTGAACTGTCCACATGTATCACTTCGTATGGTCCAGTCCAGATGGGACTAAATTTATTTTTCCTAGTCTGATTTCTAAGTAATACTTTATCACCTATTTTAAAAATTATAGGGTGGATCCCTTTGTCGTATTGAATTTTAGCTGATTTCTTTGTTTTTTCCTGATTTTCCTTCAATAACTCGTGTGACCTTTATAGTTGGTATTTTAATACTTTATTTTGATCATCTGTATTGTACAGAGGTGATCTTTTTGTTTTTAGGTTTGTCGGCATATCGATATTGAAACCGGTCCCAATTTGACCCATCTTCTTTAACAAAACTCGTAAGATATTCTGCTAAAGGTCTGTGGCTCCTTTCTAAAGAACCATTTGCTTGTGGATGGTATGGTGTTATATGTAATTTTTTAACATCCAGCATCTTGGATGCATCGGAAAACAATTTCGAAGTGAAATTCGTGCCATTATCAGTCACTAAAATTGTTGGCATGTTATATCGCGCAATAAATTCGTTGTAAAACGCTTTTGCTACCGTGCTAGATTCAGCATCTGGTATAGCTACACAAATAAAAAATTTGGAAAAATCATCTTGAAATGTAAGTATGTATTTGTTTCCAAATGTCGTCTCTGAAAGAATTCCTACCATATCCATATACACCTTTTCAAATGGCTTAGATGGTGTATCAGTTAATATCATTGGCATTTTCGTGAGCCTTGAGCACTTGTTAGTTTGACATTTTTTACAATTTTTAACATATTCTTTAATCTGGCTTCGCATACCTTTCCACCTATACTGTATTCTAATCCTGAAATAAGTTCTCAGAGCTACCTCGTGCCCTCCTAAAGGTGAATCATGGATGTTGCGAAGTATCGTCAATATATCCTTTTCATTAGTGAAAAGTTCCGCATTCTTGTTCTGATTCCCTGCATTTTCATCTGGTTCTAATTCGTCATCAGAGTTTTCATCAGGCTCTTCTTGGCTTTCGGTTTCGTCGACTTTATTCCTCGCCATAGAACGAGTCACAACCATTGTTGACTCCTGATTCGATGTTGATGGACAGGAATTCCTTTTCGATTATAGAATAACTTTTCTCGGTATAACTGAGCGTCCTGCTCGCAACGGCTATTGGTCTATCTTTTCCAATTTCACCTTGCGATAGAATTGCACCTACAGCCTCGTTGCTAGCATCTGTTGTTAACACAAAAGGTTTAGAAAAATCTGGGTAGGCTAAAATTGGCGGAGAGCAAATTGCTTGCTTCAAATCTTCAAAAGCTTTCTGACATTTTTCTGTCCATTCAAATTTCGCGTATTTTCTGAGTATTTTGTTGATTGGCAGTGCCATACTAGCCATATTCTAAACAAATTTTCGGTAATAATTTACTAAACCTAGAAATGCCTGAACATCTTTCCTATTTTTTGGTACAGGAATATTTTTAACACATTCCACCTTACCAGAGTCTGGTAACGATCCTTCCTCAGTGCATTTATGGACTAGGTAAATTATCTCTTTTCGTAGAAACTGGCACTTTTCTATATTTAACTTCAAGTTATGTTTTCGTAAAAGTCCAAATACTCTTCGTAAACGCGACTCATGTTGTGCCAAGTTCCGACCATAGACGACGATATCATCCAAGTAGACAAAACAATCTATACCTTGAAGTCCTGTTCGTAAATGGTACATTTTTCTTTGGAAGGTGGTAGGGGCTCCTGTTAAGCCGAAAGGCATTCTGTTAAATTCATAGTGCCCAACACCTGTACTAAAAGCTGTTTCTTCTCTGTCTGATTCTTTCAATAACACTTGATGATACCCACTGGCCAAATCAAGTGTAGTGAAATATCTACAATTACTTAACTGGTCTAATATTTCATCGATGCGTAGAATGGGAAAAACTTGTTTAATAGTGGTGTCATTTAATTTCTTGAAATCTACTACTAGCCTCCATTTTCTTTTACCATCTTCTCCTGCTTTCTTTGGCACCAAAATTATGAGAGAATTCCAGGGCGATGAGCTGGGAATAATTATGTCGTCTTCCAACATTTTGTTTACTTGTTTATTGATTTATTCCTTATGCGCTTCTGGTAGCCTTTACTGTCTTTGGTTGATTGGCTCCTGGTCTGCTTTTATTGGTATTGTGTGTTTTATACCTGTTGTGTGAGACAGTTTGTCGCCTTAGAAAAATAAATCGTGGAATGACTTAAGTATTTTATCTATGGATCTCTTTTCCTCGATCTTTAAGTTTTCGTCTAGCTTAATTGTTTCTAATATTTTGGTAACCCTTTTGTGGCTATCCGTTTCCTTAATGTTATTTATTTTATGAGCTATGTCGTATCCTTCGTGTTCTGAATGATTAAATCTAATTATATTAATTTTAAGCTTATTATTTACAATATATGAATGTATATTCGTATTGAGAATTGGGACATAAACTGTGTTGTCCGTCACACTGCCCAATGTCTCACCTAAATATATTCCAGGAGATACTTCCTGTTTCTCTACTATAATTGTTTCGAAATTAGTATTTACTTTAATGGGGACTAACTTCATAGTCCTCCCAGGCATTACACCCTCACTGGTGTGTAGTATTGATAACCGATCGGTTCCATAAATTGTCTCTATTTAGGATACCATCAGCATTAGGATACTTAATCTCTCTTCAGAAATTAAGTCTTTTTTTTTAAACACTAAGAATTTATTGAATCTTTCTAATATACTTAGAAACTCAAAATAAGTAATCAAATCTTACAAACTAACTAAAATTATGTGATATTCCCTATGTTCCATCACGATTTATTGAGTCGCGAGGTTTAGCAATTTCACAGCATATTTAGTGTGTCTTTTCTTTTTAATCGTCGATGCCCCGTGCTCAGCAACAATTGCCTAGCAAGGGGATTCGGATGATTGTGTAATTTTTGAATGTAGCTTCTGCAGGACTTTGCAACTTCCTTAGATATTGTGGGTACATTTAAATCTCGATGGATGTTAACGTTCCTCATATACCAAGGCGCGTTTAAAATAATCCACAGACACTTGGATTGTATTCGCTGCAATTTTTCGATATTTGAGGGAGATGCGGTGCCCCATAACTGAATGCCATAAGTCCAGATTGGTTCCAGGATTGCTTTATATAATAGCACTTCGTATTCGATATTCAACTTTGAGCTTTTGTGTAACAGCCATCATAACTGTTTAATTTTAAGCTTGATCTGAGTTTTCTTTGCCTCTATGAGATTTTTCCAGGTCAGCCTTCTGTCGAGGTGAATACCCAAGTACTTTGTTGAGGAACATTGTGGAACTGATTGGCCATTAATATTAAGTAGGGGACATGTATCTAGCCTTAGAGTGAAGGTTACATGCACGCTCTTTGATTCATTGACTTTTATACGCCATTTTGCTAGCCAGATTTCGAGAGAATCGATATGAGTCTGCAGGAGTTTAGTAGCTTCTATGGGGTTAGAGCGCGAGCACAATATTGCCGTATCATCAGCAAAGGTCGATATGAATGGATAGTTATTGTTGGGCATATCTGAAGTGTATAAGAGATCCAGTAAGGGGCCCAAAACGCTTCCTTGAAGAACACCAACGTGAAAATCCCATGGATTTGCTATGTAATCCTTGTGATGTACGAGAAATTATCTTTTCGTGAGGTAGCTACTAAGCAATGAGGAGACATTTGCAGGAAGTAATAGTTTGAGTTTGTAAATAAGGCCATCGTGCCATACTTTATCGAAAGCTTGAGTGATATCAAGAAAGACAGCTGAGCAATACTTTTTTTCTTCAAAAGTGTTCCTTATCAGAGTTACAATGCGGTGGACTTGTTATATTCATGACAAGTAGCTTTTCGAATACTTTAGAGAGTAGAGGCAGGAGGCTGATAGGTCTGTACGATGCAACTATTGTAGGGTCTTTTCCTGTTTTTGCTATCATTATAATTTTTGAAGTTTTCCAGCATTTGGGATAGTGTTTAATACGAAGGATAGCATTGTAAATGTGCATGAGATGAATTTAATTTTATCGGACCAGGTGATTTTTTTGGGTTTAAATCTTTATAAATTGCTTTGATATGTCCTTTTTTTTTAATTTAGAGCGTTATTGAACAAGGTTGAGAAGTTAATTTGGAAATGTGGTCTTCCAACTCTGTGGTGTTGTTGTCTTTTAGGGCTTGTTTTAGCTTTCCAGTGAAGTGCTGTAGCTGCGTTTTCAGATTCGGTGATCTGAATTCTTGCCATTGACTTCGAAGTCATCTTTTCTGTCTTACTAGCAATTCAATGTCGGCTGGTATGTGTGGGCTATAGTTTGATTGCTTGTACACCCTTGTGCAGGTAGCTGAGCTGAGAGCTAATGAGAGAACTTGTTGAAATTGTCGAGTGCTGAGTTTACATCGTGTCCATTTCTTAATACAGTACTTAGAGGAAGATGGGAATTTACATATTTCTTGAATTTCAACCAGTCTATTTTCTTTCTAACGCAATTGTCTTTTGGACTTGCTTATTTTATAGATGTTACCGTGGGTGAGTGATCAGATGAGAGATCATAATTACACTCTGTGGAGATATTTCCCATCTGCAAACCCTTGGCGACTCCAAAGTCTATGAAATCGGGTATCTTCCTCTTGTCCGTCGGCCAATATGCCGGTTGACCATTTGAGATTACATCGTACTCGTGTTTAGTGTCTACGCCAAAACGTATCTATGCACGTCACTGTGTTCTAAATTGAGGGAATGGGTTGAGTAGCGATATGGCATCACCGATTTTTCCAACTCTTCCCATTCCGCTCAATATTGTTTATTTAGTGGTATTTCTCATATTCTCTCTCTGTCTCTTTCGTCGTCTTTATTTGGTTAAAACCTCGTATTGAATTTTTTCTCGTTGCTATTTCAAATTTACTTCCGAAGTGAGACCAGTGTAGTGATAGTGTACATTATCATATTTTTTTTCCCAAATTAAAGTGAATAATCATAATCACCCTTATAGAAGTTAAACTTAAGTTTAAAGGCAATAAAATTTGTCTTACTGTTAAACAAAAGGAAATCTTTAGTGTTTATTTGTGCGCCACAGCGGTATCAGCATTAGCAATAGGAACATAATTCTGGAACAAGAACCAACGGGTCAGGCCCACTGGCATAAAAACTCCCTCACACGATCAGTTAGTAATGATTGAGCATAGTCTTCTGCCTTTTGGAGGTACTAGGTTGGAGTTCCAGTTAGAGTGTTTGTAATGTGGCATTCGGTAGCAATTTTTGTCAGTGAAGTGGGTCTCAGATATCATCATTATGTCGATCTGGTTGGATTCAAGGAATTTAATTAGCTCCAAACGGTGCCGGCTTAAGCCGTTGACGGTCCAGTGGCATATATTGAGACGACTCATGGTCTGGATAGCAATGTTTGGAGTAACATAGATTGATTTTTCATAATTTCTTGCATCATTGTTTGCATTGAGTTCATGAATTGGTTCATATTCTGGATTCATGTTTGAAACAGAGATTAAGTGTAGTTCTAAAATCAAATCTCTAATCATCTCGTGCTGGACTGCTATCCACCCTAATGTGGTGACAACTCCTCCGAATGCACCACTAAGATTTTTGCTTAAATATACCTTCTTGCTAACAGATTCATCAATTACTGATGACTTTATTAATTTGGTATCTGCCCCAGAGTCTACAAGTAAAATGAGCTTTCCATTTTTTGCTTCCTCACGCGGAAACTTAATGAACACATCATCTACATCAGAGACTACTAAACAGTAGCCACGCTTGTTATTACTGGATGGGAAAGATGGTTCAACAATCCCAATGGACGCTTGGCTACCAACTTCCGCCATCTTGCTTTTAGCAAAATTTTGGGGTTCCCGGTTTATTGGCCGTACCTGGGCCCCCCGTAGTTTCCCTGGGTTCTTTCCCATTCTTTGCGTTGATAACAATCGGCGATCCTGTGTTCCGGCTTCTTACAGAAAAAACATTTGGTCTCAGAATTTCCGCGATTAGGGCCTTTGCTTTCTTGACCTCCCTTACTAGGTGCAGGTGTTTGATTGCCTTTTCCTTCTGACCTGTTGTTGCTAAAAGGTGTGCATGACAAATTGAACTCATGTCCGTATTTTTTACACTTTATGCAATAGGGCATGTTTTTTCTCCTAAAACAGACGTGTCTGGTGTGCCCCTGTTTGTAGCAGAAGGAGTAGGTAGGAACTTTCCTTTGGCTATTTTGGGGACTTACGTTATTATTTTGATAGTTGTTCGTTTCGAGTGGCATCGTGTCATTTCTGTTCTGGTGAAATGTCACTGTATTACTGGCCTCAGTCTGGTGAACGTCGTTTGAATATAGTGCGCCCATATTAAACTAATTAAACTGATAGTTTCGCGAAAGTCACCAATAAGAGTGGACGTCTTTATTTTGATTTTTAGAAAAAAAAAAAAAAAAAAAAAACAAATAAAATAATATAATTTGCAAACATTTTGTTTACAGTATGAGTGTTCAGCGCTCTCCTCTCCGGCAACGGCAATCGCCTGTTAATGTGTGTGTAAACAATAATTTGCAGTCACCCGCGCAAACCCCCGCGATAAGTGCATTATCAAATAAAACAGTTGATACACACTGCACAAGTGAAAGTAACAGTGCAAATCTTTTGCCTGTACATATTAAAAATTCATCAAATTTTGCAACAACAATAAATACAGACAAAAAAAATAATTTGTTCTATCGTGATATACTATCTCCCTCTATACCGTGGAGTGTACAATGTGCTTCTCCTGCTGTAACACCAACAGCTACAACATCAAAGCAATCAAATAACGGCACTTCTACTGAAGTGCATGACCCAGTAGTTAAAGCAACTAGTGCGATGACTAATAAAGAACCAGTTGCTGTTCAAACTGGTATTGATCGCTACATTACTGTAGTAAAGCGAAAGAGAAGTCCGCAAAATTCAAAACAAATGAATTCAACAAAAATTCAAAAACAGAACACTGTCCCTATTAGTTCGGAAAATAGATACGCTCTGCTTTCAGGTGATGAAAGTGACGAAAATATTATCTCAAAGAAAAATTTCAAACCCCCACCCATTTTCTTGAGAGAACGCAACTCAGATAAGTTGATTTCTAGAATTACAAGTCTTATAGGACCAAAGAATTTCCATGTTGTTCCTATTCGCAAAGGCCAAATTGAGGAAACAAAAGTGCAAATCTACAGCGAAACTCATTATCGCAAAGTAATAGCGGAATTTGATGCTGTAAAAAAGAATTACTACACATATCAGCTAAAAAGTAGTAAGGGCTTAATCGTTGTACTCAAAGGCGTCGAACCCAACGTTGATATTAACGAAATCAAACTTGCCCTCCAGGAAGAAGGGTTTCAAGCCAAAACAGTATTCAACATTCTCAACAAGAGCAATATACCTCAACCGTTATATCGTATTGAGCTTCAGCCTGAAACAAAACCCCTAAAAAAAGGTGAAGTACACCCCATATATAAAATTCGATATTTATTGCATCGCAAAATCACAATCGAAGAACCCCATAAGAGAACTGGACCTCCTCAGTGCAGCAACTGCCAAGAATATGGACATACTAAGACATATTGTACCCTGCCAGCTGTTTGTGTGATTTGTGGAGATCTCCATAAATCAAACATATGCCCAAAATCTAAAGGCGATGCTAGCATGAAAAAATGCAGCAATTGTGGAGGTAATCACACCGCAAATTATAGAGGTTGCCCAGTATATACAACCCTAAAGCTAAATTTCTCCGCTAGCAATCAACCTCTAAAACCAGTTGAGCAAACTCAGATAGCCAACTCAAGTAAGAGACAAAATATTGATGCAACACAATTCTTCTCTGCAATCCCAAACAAGAATCAAACCAATTCATACGCTAGCGTCTTAAAACAAAACCCACACCAACAAAGCAATGTAAATAATGAGCAGAAACACTCACTGCCCACCCAACAGCCAAGTACCCTTGAACATTTGCTTCAAACATTGATTCAGAATATGAACCAATTCATGAACTCAATGCAAACAATGATGCAAGAAATGATGAAAAATCAATCGATGTTACTCCAAACATTGCTATCCAGACCATGAGTTGTCTCAAGATATGCCACTGGAACGCCAACGGCTTAAGCAAGCACCGTTTGGAGCTAATTCAATTCCTTGAATCCAGCCAAATCGACATAATGATGATATCTGAGACCCATTTCACTGACAAAAATTGCTACCAAATACCATATTACAAACTGTACACCACAAATCATCCGCATGGTAAGGCACGCGGAGGAACTGCTATATTGATAAAAAGCAGAATAAAACATCATGTTCTTGAAGATTTTAGTAGCGTCTACTTGCAAGCAACATCTATATGTCTGGAAGAATACATCTCTAAGCTAGTAATATCTGCGATATACTGTCCCCCAAGATACAGTATTACCGAACAGCAATATAAAGAATTTTTCTCAACTCTTGGTAGCAAATTCTTGGTTGCTGGCGATTTCAACGCCAAACACACTCACTGGGGCTCCCGATTAATAACTCCAAAAGGCAAAAGACTATGTTCAATCATCACTAACCACGGCTACGATGTTATTTCAAATGGTCAACCGACATATTGGCCGACGGACAAGAGGAAAATACCCGATCTCATAGACTTTGGAGTCGCCAAAGGTTTGCAGATGGAAAATATCTCCACAGAGTGTAATTATGATCTATCATCTGACCACTCACCCACGGTAATATCTATAAAATCACCAAGCCCCCAAAGCATTTGCGTTAGAAAGAAACTAGACTGGTTAAAATTCAAGAAATATATAAATTCCCATCTTCCTCTGAGTACTGTATTAAGAAATGGACACGATGTAGACTCAGCACTCGAAAAATTCAACCAGCTGCTCTCATTAGCTCTCAGCTCAGCCACCTGCACAAAGGTATGCAAGCAATCAAACTATAGCCCATACACACCAGCCGATATTGAATTGCTAGTAAGACAAAAAAGAAGACTCCGAAGACAATGGCAAGAATTCAGATCACCGAATCTGAAAACACAGCTACAGCACTGCACTCGAAAGTTAAAGCAAGCCTTAAAAAATAAAAACAACAAAGAGTTAGAAGAGCACATAGCGAAATTAACACCTGGTGAAGCGTCAGACTACTCTTTGTGGAAATCAGCAAAAAAATCAAATCGGCCAATTCTCACTGATTCCCCCATCCGTTTGAGTGACGGTAATTGGGCTAGAAGCAACTGTGAGAAGGGTTTGGCTTTTGCAAACCACCTAAAAAGTGTGTTTACACCCAATCCACCCTCTTCACAGTCCTCATTACCAATATTAACTTCTCAACCTTGCTCAATAACGCTCAAAATTAAAAAAAAGGACATATTCAAAGCAATTTATAAAGATTTAAACCCAAAAAAATCACCTGGTCCAGATAAAATTACCGGTAAAATGATAAAAGAGCTACCTCCGGCTTCAGTAATTCATCTGATGCACATTTTCAATGCTATCCTTCGTATTAAACACTATCCCAAATGCTGGAAAACTTCAAAAATTATTATGATAGCAAAACCAGGAAAAGACCCTACAAAAGTTGCATCGTACAGACCTATCAGCCTCCTGCCTCTACTTTCTAAAGTATTCGAAAAGCTACTTGTCATGAATATAACTCCATTTATTAATCTCAACCAACTGATTCCTCAACATCAGTTTGGATTTAGAAAACAGCACGGCACAATAGAACAAGTCCACCGCATTGTAACTCTGATAAGGAACACTTTTGAAGAAAAAAAGTATTGCTCAGCTGTCTTTCTTGATATCACTCAAGCTTTCGATAAAGTATGGCACGATGGCCTTATTTACAAACTCAAACTATTACTGCCTGCAAATGTCTCCTCATTGCTTAGTAGCTACCTCACGAAAAGACAATTTCTCGTACATCACAAGGATTACACAACAAATCCATTGGATATTCACGCTGGCGTTCCTCAAGGAAGCGTTTTGGGTTCCTTACTGTATCTCTTATACACTTCAGATATGCCCAACAATAACTATACATTCATATCGACCTTTGCTGATGATACGGCAATATTGTGCTCTCGCTCTAACCCCATAGAAGCTACTAAACTCCTGCAGACTCATGTCGATTCTCTCGAAATCTGGCTAGCAAAATGGCGTATAAAAGTCAATGAATCAAAGAGCGTACATGTAACCTTCACGCTAAGGCTAGATACATGTCCCCCACTTAAAATTAATGGCCAATCAGTTCCACAATGTTCCTCAACAAAGTACTTGGGTATTCACCTCGACAGAAGGCTGACATGGAAAAATCACATAGAGGCAAAGAAAACTCAGATCAAGCTTAAAATGAATCAGTTATGGTGGCTGTTACACAAAAGATCAAAGTTGAATCTTGAATACAAAGTGCTATTATATAAAGCAATCCTGAAACCAATCTGGACTTATGGTATTCAGTTTTGGGGCACCGCATCTCCCTCTAATATCGAAAAATTGCAGCGAATACAATTTAAGAAAGATTCAATAAAAAAAAAATAAGCTAACAAAAAAAAAAAAAAAAAAAAAAAATATTAAACTAATTGAATCGCCGTCGTCTTTCGAGCAGAATATACTCAGAAGGTTCCTTGTGCTCTTCTCATTGTAGTCTGGCCAAGTGGCTTTTGAAATTGCGCAGGTTGTGATACTTAACCACTTCCGCTGCGCTTTATTAAGATAGTATTTTTGAATAATGTCCTTGGCTTGGGCTAGGGGAATACTCACGGCAAGCAATTGGCAATTCTTCCGACAGTAACAACTTGCTATGAAAAAGCTTCTAAAAGAACTCTGTGACAAAGCTGAGAAAAAGTGATGTAACAAGGGTTCTGCCATTCGGAACCGGTTAAAATAAGTAGGTCCTTTCTAATACAGTCCAAAATTTAACACGCACAACAGTAATGGAAGAGAAGCTCGGCCAATGAGCCCTTCGGGGCTTTAATTGCCACATATTTATTTTTTTTATATGTCTAAGGACACTACTGTGTCCTTGTTGAATACTCTTCCAACCTGAATTGGGAGAACAAGCTTCAGTGCGACAAGCTTCAGTGGCAACAACACACGCAGTGCGCTGAACTTTCCGGATTTTTTGGTGTTATAGTTCTTCCGTAGAGCTTCCCACCAAACTACAGAGCCATAGGTCAACACCGGTCTCACTACCGCTTGGTACATCCAGAGTACCATGTTCGGCCTTAGACCCCACTTCTTACCAAACATCGATTTGTAAGCATAGAAAGCGATGCAGGCCTTCCGTACTCTCTCCTCGATGCATGTTTTCCAATTCAGTTTGCAGACTTTAGTCAGTCCCAGATACTTGGTACTGTTCGATAAAGTTAGTTGTTGTCCATTTAATGTTGGTAGTCTGAAGATAGGTGGTTTTACTTTCTCATAAAGAGGAGTAACTCCGTCTTATCCGGATTCAACCTAAGGCCGCATTCTTGTGCCCACCTACTTAGTTTTGCTAATGTTCTTTCCATGATCTCACTCATCACGGAAGGAAAGAGACCCGAAACTACACAAAAACGACTGAGCTGCCAAAACAGTGTTGGCAAAAATAAAGTTGCTAAAATTCACCCTGTAGGACCGCCACATCAACAACGTGCGCCACAATCTTAACCCCATTTGCGTTAAGTTCCAACATGATATTATTTATACTTATGAGCCAAAGCAGGGGGACAGCAGGCACCTGCGGTGTGCCCCTAGTTACCTGTTTGCTACGTTTCGCGCCCCTTAGCTGAGCTGATATTACGCGATTAAGATGGAAACCAATTCCTTATTGGTTCTGCTATTCCTTCCCTGATGAGGGCGGATCTAATCGAATCTGCCTTGACGTTATTGAAAGTTCATTCTACGTCAACAAACGCCGCCAGAGTAAATTGTTAATACAGGAGAGACTTCTGCACTGTGCGTACCACCTCATGCAGCGCAGTCTCTGTTGACCTCGTCCTCAAGTACGCGTGTTGCACTGTAGAGCGAGATTGCTCATCTAAAATCTCCCGTATATGTAAGTCCTAGATTCTCTCTAGAGTTTTTAATACAAAGGACATAAAGCTTATTGGCCTAAAATACTTAGCCAATTCATACCCTCTGCTACTCGATTTGGGGATGGAAACTACCCTTGTTCTCCTCCATGTAGTCCGAATATGGTTGTAGCTAATCCACTCACGGAAGATCTCCTTTAGCTCCTTGACCAAAGATTTCTGATTCTTCTGCAGCTTTATAGGGAGAATACCGTCTATCCGGCAGCGCTACCGGTACTATTCAGGACTATTTGGAAAGTGGGCGTCTATATGGATATCTTAAATTTCGGCCACTTATTCCGTCCATGTGCCACCAGCGCGCTTTATGTAGGTTTTATTTGAATGATTTTTCGCCAGGATTTTGCCAAGCCTTGCTGAGTCCTTCATAGTCTCAATCGACTAGCAATGTTCCCGCCAAGATTTTGTCTTTGCAGTCCGAATAGCGATTTTATATTCTCTGGGGGAATTCCTATACTCCTGAAAGCCGCCAGTTGTATAGCAATCATTAAAGATCCTTCTTAGCTTGGACCTCAGGTCACTGAGTTGCCTATCCCGCCACGGCTGGAAGATCTACTTACTCCTCGGTATACGGCAGGCAACTTTGTACGCCACTGACAACTTTTTTTCTAGAGGCTTGACTCGGTCTTCCAGACTGTCTCAGGACTCAGTGGGTTTTCTATTTCGACGAATTCTACCGCTAACTGCACTGCTATATAGATTCCAAGATGTTTGTTTGGTGGTTTTATGTGGAGGTCTAATCTCCGTCTTCCAGCCTAGGCCAAAAATAAACATTCGATGATCCGACAGGGAGATTCGTTGCGAAACTATCCAGTCTTTGAACCTGTGGAAGTGAAGGTAGGAGTGTTTCGTTGGATATTATAAAATCGAAAAGAAATTCACCTCGCTCATTTATTTCACTGCTCCCCCATCTCTACTGGTTGTAGTGTTACTTATGAGTCGTTGGACCTTCTCGGGAGACGTTGGATGGTCATGCGTCATGTACACAGAAGCGATCGTGAGACTTCGACCGCTTTGCGATTCAATTTTAACCACTACGACATCGTAAGTACTGAATTTGGTAGATAGAAAACATTATTAGTATTCCTTACAAGGATACAAGCCCTCGGCTTACCTTACCCATGTGTATAAAAGAGGTTGTAGTCCCTGGTATGCGGACCTATAATCTTTAAATGCCATAGGCGGAGTTCCTGTATAAGGAAGGTGTCTATGTCCTCCTCTCTGAGAAGCATTATGAGGTTGTCCGAGGCGAGTTTGTCATGCTGCAAGTTAATCTGCGCCACCCTCAGCATCTCTTTGTTTGGTGATTTGTGGCGCACTTTCAGCTAGCTCGGCTGATGACAAGAGGCTCAGACAGCTTGGGCCCTTCCAGGAGCTTCTTGGCGTCATTAACTTCCTTCAGGTGTTCATCAGGTGCCACCGAGGGCGAAAACATCTTCATTTTGGCCTGCCTCATGCCATTATGATGCCTTTATATCCATTTTGTGCAACCAAATACGCGCCCGTAGCCTCTTGGGAATTTCCGCAGCCGGGATAATCTTCAGTGAAAGACCATTCCATGCGTTACTAATCTTAGCTACGCATTACCCCAGAAGCTCCCTCGACTGAGATGGTAGTGTTTGACTATCATCTCATTTAGCCGTCCCTCACTGGAGTTCCATTCTGCCAGTACTGGCCTTTTATTATTGCTCTTCGCATCAACAATAGCAATCTGGAGGTCTCTGACCACCTCACTATAGTTTTAATTTCCTGACGCTGAAGCATCAGCCATTCAGTCTCGGCACGGGTATCTCAACACCTCAGCTTAAAGTGTTGCATTGGTCAACCACCTCAGCAGGTTCAATCTGCTCCGTCGGTTAGTTCAGAATCATCATTGGTGCACGCAAGCCCTGCCACCACGACATGGTGCAGGCACATGGCAGAGTGTGTCATAGAACAGATTTCTACTTTTAAATAGTTCGAAATTATTCGAATTAAGTACCCCGGTGCGGATACCTCGAAGAGCATTTAGTGTATACGACCAATATGCCGAATTAAAAGCATTTTTGATATCTAGGGTTACAACAGCACAGTCTTCTTTACTGCCCCATCTCCATCTTTTTCTCTCCATTGCTTTTTTTTGGCAAGTTCACACACTTTTCTAATAGCATCGACTGTTCTGCCCTTTTTTCTGACTCCACATTGCAATTCAGAAAAGCCTGCTTCTCTGGCTTCATTTTAATGGCTCGCTTGAGTACCACGTTAGATATACCATCAAGTTCTGGGGTTTTCACATTTTCTATTTTATGTGCAGCTGTGGCAACTTCATCTGGGGTTACAGGTGGAATTGTGTTTATATCAACTTGGATTTCAGATTCAACCACTTTCGAGCTTTGTTGTGGGAATAGGCCATTTACGATTTTTAACATAGTTCCCCCCTCGGGCATAGGGGGAAACTACCATTATTACCATTAACTTTATTCAGCACAATCTATAGGCGCTCCCCCAGGGATTGTTTTGAACTTCATCAATTAAGTTAAGTAAAGCCTGGCTTTTGCTTTTCGTAGCAGTTTCCTTTTCGCCTTGTACTGTGATTGCAAATTCCCATATTGTTCTGTGCCTCTGCCCCTCTGTTGCATTCTGCGGTGTCTGTGACATTGTGAGCGTAGGTTAGCTATATCTTCATTCCACCAGTAAACTTGGGCCCAAAACGACCATATCAAGTTTTTTAACTTTCCAGCCTTTTGTTTGTGCCTTTGTTTGTGTTCTGCGTAACTGGAACCTCGCAGCAGGCTTCGTATTGAGCATAAAAGCCATATGATCGCTATGTGTATATACATCCGACACTTTCCATTCCACAGCTCTTGCTAACGCGCGGCTTGCGAATGTGAATGCATTACCATGGTTCAACACCTCCACATCCAAAGGTCGTCAACTCTATGCTTCTCTAAAAAAATCGCTTGATGTCGTTTCGTCCGGACAGCCTACATATTGGCCATCAAATCCCCGTAAAATTCCAGATCTAATAAAAAAAATAAAAATAAATATTTGGCACTTAAAGCCCCGAAGGGCTCATTGGCCGAGCTTCTCTTCAATTACTGTTGTGCGTGTTAAATTTTGGACAGTATTAGAAGGGACCTACTTATTTTAGCCGGTTCCGAACGGCAGAACCCTTGCGACATCACTTATTCTGAGCTTTGTCACATAGTTCTTTTAGAAGCTTTTTCATGGCAAGTTGTTACTGTCGAAAGAATTGCCAATTGCTTGCCGACAGGTGGGTACCGTTCGAAAGAAAAACCTTCTCGATATTAAATTTGTTATGCATGAGCCGGGGATTGAACCACGACCTACAGATCAGAAGGCGAACACACTAACCACTGAGCCACGGCACCCTTCCAGATCTAATAGATTTTGTAATTATCAAGGGGCTGAATAGAAATGATATATCTGCAAAACCCTGCAGCGACTTATCTTCTGACTATTCTCCAGTAATCTTCACGAGTAAAAGGTTTAATGGAAATCCCACAACAAAAGATAGTAAAAATACATAGACTGGCCTAGCTATTGTAAGGAAGTAAATAATGAAATGCCAGAGATTTCTGAACTTAACTCATATGAAAAAAAAATATAGGGCCGTTGAATTCATTCGCATTAAAGACTGCTGTAAATAAGGCAATTGTAATTCGAAAAGTAGATAAATCAAAGGTTACATTCCAATCAACCATTGAAAATCTAGTTGTAGGAAACCGCAAAGCCCGCCATGAATAGCAAAAACATCGATCTCCTACCTAAAAAAAACTTCAATGTAGCGTCCAAAGCTCTAAAAGAGGCCCTTGTAGAAGAAAAAATGTGCGGTACAATCATACCTTGAAATCATAGGTCCATTTAAGTAAAACAACTATTCTTTATAGAGGGCAGCAAAGAAACTTAAAACTTCAACACAACTTAAACCACCAATTCATAAACACTAAAGGAACTGTTTTGGCACATCATCTAGAAAATGTATTTAACCAAATCCCCAGGTTATTAACTTTGAACCATATGTCTGTACTTCAACGGATATAAACGACCCGCCAAATATAAGTTTTCTTCAACTGAAAGATGTCATTTCCAATGTGAACCCAAAAACGACTCCCGGACATGACCAAATCACTGGCAAGATAATAAAAACACTACCTGAGAGCGCAATATTCCTTATTTTAACCATTTTCAACAGCATACTCTCGCTCGGATACTACCCTAAACAATGGAAAATATCCGTGATTAAAATAATTCCTAATTCAGGAAACGACCCAACAGTTGCATCGTTTTACAGGCCAATAAGTCTCTTACCCCAGCTTTCTAAAATTTCGGGAAAATATTGTTTACAAAAATCTTGCCCTTTGTTACAAAGCGAGGAGTAATACCACATCACCAGTTTGGATTCCGCGAAAAACATGCAACAATCCAGTAAGTCCACAGAACATCCAAGGCAATCCATGAGGCCTTCCAGAACAAAAAATACTGCTCTGGTGTATTTCTAGATATAGCACAGGCCTTTGATAAGGTATTGCATAAAGGTCGACTATATAAAATTATCCACTCGCTTCCAGAGAACACCCATAAAATTTTCAATTCTTACTTAACACTTCTTACTTCAATTATTTCAAAACAAGTTGGTTACAACCTTCGCTGATGACACTGCAATCCTAAATACACTTCGATCATCTGAAAGCATTTCATAACTTGTCAAAACATCTTAAACTCCTCGAAGAATGGTTGGAAAAATGGCGAGGTTACAACGTCAAAAGAGGTGTGTGGCGCTTTACGTGCACAGTGTGACATTCGGCCACCGGACGAGTCAGAGGTCCGTAACATGAAAATAGGGCAACAAGGTACCCAAACAGCTTACATCAGTCTACCAGTGGTGGACGCTGCAAAGATACTAGAAGCGCAGTTGGTCCGAATAGGATGGGTTTCTTGCCGAGTAAGTGATTACATCTCACCAATAAGGTGATATGGATAACAAATAATAAGAGCAGAGCAGAGCTGCAACTGCGCATCACCGATTCACATGGATTAACATAGGGGGTATATAATTTTTCTCGTGCTATGCCCCACCAAGTATGGATATTCTCGACGGATGATAACAGATATGGTGACGGAAGTTAGAACGCGACATCCGGTAATTATAGCCGGAGATTTCAATGCTTGGTCTACATCATGTAGGTAGTAGAAGTACGAACCGGAGGGGCCAAGTTCTCATGGAAAGTATGACCTTACTAGACGTAGAACTTCTCAACGACGGACCACACACCTTCGAAGCTGAGAACAAATGGTCGTCTATAGACCTATCCTTTGCACATAGTACGATCACACCCAGCGCGATCATCGAGCAATTGCCATTGAATTACAACTGGCAAAACCACAGCGTATAACCAAGGTGCAGACAAGAGGCTGGAAACACCATGTCTTCAACAAGGACGTGTTCCTGCAGATATGGGAGGATGGGACTACATCTGGTGAGAATGCAACAAATATGGGAGAAAATATCATGGCACTGATGAAGAGATCATGTGATGCGGCGTTGTCTAGGAAAACACGCTGCTGTTATAAAGAAGCGAGCAAACAAGCTACCACCAAAGAAAGTAGTTTCAAAGCGTATACGTGCTCGACCCGAAGCTATAGTCATAACTAAGACCGGGGACTTATCCTCCGCTGATATATTAAAAAACTGAAGATTAATCCATATTTTAAGCAGCTTGGCGAAGAGGTTAATAAAATCAAAAAGAAATATAAAGGTGAAATATTGTTGGAGTTAAAAGGCAAACCCAGTGAGAAAACAGAAAAATATATATGCAAGCGATCTAACAAGCTCTCCAAAATTCATGTAGCATCAAAACACTGCTTCCTCACATAACTATTGAATGTCGGGATTTAGATGAAATTACTGTGGTGGAAGACATATGCGCTGCAGTTGTAGAGAAATACCCAGAAATAGGACACTTGGATGTAAATGCCATAAAGTCCATGCAAACGACTTGGAATGGTTCGCAAACAGCGTTGATTAGACTTCCTGTAGAGACTGCATAATCGATATCAAATGGTGAGCGAATCCGTGTGGGTTGGCTTAATTGCAGACTACGTGAGCATATAACTCCAACGCGCTGCTTTAAGTTCCTTGGTTTTGGACATATATCAAGACACTGTAAAAGTACTATAGACCGCACAGATGCTTGCATGCGCTGTGAAAACAAAGGCATCGAGCAAACCTGTGTAAAGCACAACCCAAATGTGTTATTTGTGAACTAGAAGTAAAGGTGGAAATGAACACCCTACTGGATGTTATAAATGTCCAGCATATAAAGCAGTTCTACAAAAAATAAGAAAGCGGAATGATTAGGTGCATTCAGATAAATCTAAACCACTGTGAAGCAGATAATAAGCGAGCAATACTAAAATGTAGTAATTATTGGAAAGTTGTTAAGCGACATGAGCAGTAAAACAGTGATATGGATCTGCGGAAATTTGCATTTCGAACGCAAAAGTACCAACCAACACGTAGGTTTTGTCTACGCACTAATTAAAGGAGTACATTTCTACAGTTGCTATGCACCGCCAAGTGCAACAATACAAGACTTTGAAAATATGGTAGACCAATTGGTGAATGAAGCGAGAAGAAAATCACCCATAATAATCGGGGGTGATTTTAATGCCTGGGCTACGGAGTGAGGTAGTGTACGCACGAATAGTAGAGGGACACTAGTACTAGAAGCGCTCGCCCGTTTAGACATGGTGGTGCTGAATCATAGTAATGCATTCACCTTCGATAATGGAAGAAGAGGATCGGTTGTGGATATTACATTCGCAATCCGCGCGTTAGCAAGAGCTATGGAATGGAAAGTGTCGGATGTATATGCACATAGCGACCATATGGCTTTTATGCTCAATACGAAACGCAGAACACAAACAAAGGCACAAAAAAAGGCTGGAAAGTTAATAAACTTGATATGGACGTTTTGGAATACGTCCTTGATGGTTTGCATACAATCCAAGGCAATGCTGAGCATGTTATGCGATTACTTGAAAACGTATGTGACGTGGCAATTCCACGGAAGGGGAAAATTAACGGAAGGGCCCCTAACCCCCAAAGGCGATAAACCACCGGATGATCCGTCTTCATATCGTCCACTATGTATGCTGGATACTGCAGGTAAGGTACTGGAGGGGATCATATGCTCTAGATTGGAAAAATACACTGAAGGAGAAACAAGCCTTTCTGAATAGCAATATGGATTCAGGAAAAAGTGCAGCATTGTCGATGCTATTGAAAAAGTGTGTGAAATTGCAAAAATATCACGGTAGTTGCGAAAACCCTGTCGTAAGTAAGACGAAACGCTGTAAAAACAATTAAAAGTTTTAAACAGTGGCTCGAGTTTGCGGGACTGATCTGGCGGATCATAAAGATAGAGCATATTTATGTGCGTGCGGGTAGCCACATCATATCCTCCAGTCCATATATTAAGTACTTGGGAGTTCTATTGGGCAGTGGATTAAATTTTAAAGAACACCTCAAATGTGCGGGTGTTAAAGCAGCAAAAGCTGGTGTGGCATTGTCGAAGCTCATGCTGAACATTGGTGGCCACGTTAACCGATTAGAAATCTACTTACAGGCGTCAACTCATCAATAATAATGTACGCTGCACCAGTATGGGCTACAGCGGCATATAGATTATCATCTTTAAGAGTATGTAGCGCATTTCGCACAATCTCTAATGATGCAGCGAATGTAATTGCGTGCCGATGTCTTATTGATATCATAGCAACCCAAGCGCAGTCAATTCGTGATAATAAGAAACTACCGCAGACTGAGCGGATAGAATTAGAGAATATTATTAGCCACAGTAAACGAATATGGCAATATAGATGGGACGTATCGACGAAAGGGCGGTGGACACATACACTAATTCCCAATATAAAAATGTGGATCTATAGGAAACATGGAGAGGTCCATTTCCATCTGACCCAGTTCCTCAGTGGCCATGGATGCTATAGAGTATATTTGTATACATACAACAACGTTGAGGACCCGTGGTGTCTCTATTGCAAGCACGAAATTTTTTTTTTTTTTTTTTTTTTTTGTTAGCTTATTTTTTTTTATTGAATCTTTCTTAAATACAAGAAACTAACAATAAGTATTAAAATCTTACAAACTAAATAAAACTATGTGATATCCCCTACGTTCCATCACAATTTGGTGAGTCGCAAGATGTAGCAATTTTACAGCATATTCAGTGTGTCTTTTCTTTTTAATCGACGATGCCCCTTGCTCAGCAACAATTGCCTAGCAAGGAGATTCGGATGATTGTGTAATTTTTGAATGTAGCTTCTGCAGGACATTGCAACTTCCTCAGAAATTGTGGATACATTTAAATCTCGATGGATGTTAACGTTCCTCATATACCAAGGCGCGTTTACAATAATTCGCAGACACTTGGATTGTATTCGCTGCAATTTTTCGATATTAGAGGGAGATGCGGTGCCCCAAAACTGAATACCATAAGTCCAGATTGGTTTCAGGATTGCTTTATATAATAGCACTTTGTATTCAAGATTCAACTTTGATCAAGCACGAAATTGAGAACAGGTTTGAGACTGAACGCTCTTAGCTTGAACAGTTAGTGCTACAATCGCTAACACCAATGCATGCACTCCTCGAAAGAAGCATGAGACACGTCAGCAGACATAATTACAAGAATGATGGTAAGATTACGACTTGACGAACAGGCAGCACGTACGAGAAATAGCGGAGAGTAAATAACACTCAAAATCCAGCCTTGCGTTGATTGGTGGTACCGCAAGGATGAACAGGACAATGATATCGTGGGAGGTGGTTTTAGTACGTAGGTACAAGTTAAGGCACGTTGCCTTTAACGTTAATATTTCCTATTCTGCATTTTGCGATACCTAAAACTTCAGACGAAACTTAATTCCCTTTTTCCTTTATCTTTAAATTTTCGAGTCTCTTAGTTTTTCTGCTGAAGTTGCATCCCACGTGCGCTTCAGCTTTTGTTAATATTAAATGCATTGTTTTTGTATTTGGCTTAGCGCAAGTGCATTTGAACGCAAATATGCCATGCGCGACCTACTTCTAACTATTTTGCTGAATCGACGTCTGGCCGATATTTTCAATTCTCGAGCAGTGAACAGCGATGTTGGCTTCACTTCAAAAAATATAAAATTATGTTAGTCAGTCTAGAATTAGATTCAAGCCTGCATGGTAGGTTCGCGGTACGCGAGTTAAGTAATAAAGTTAAGTTATAATGTTAGTCTAGAATTAGATTCAAGCCTGCATGGCAGGTTCGCGGTACGCGAGTTAAGTAATAAAGTTAAGTTATAATGTTAGTCTAGAATTAGATTCAAGCCTGCATGGCAGGTTCGCGGTACGCGAGTTAAGTAATAAAGTTAAGTTATAATGTTAGTCTTAAATTGGATTCAAACCTGCATGGCAGGTTCGCGGTACGCGAGTTAAGTAATAAAGTTAAGTTATAATACTTGTAGAGAAGGGTTAAGTAAAAACCAAGTCTGTTCAAAAGGAATTAATTTTATTTAAATAAAGGACGAATTATTTTCAAAAGATAAGTACAATATCTTAATTGGCGCCCAACGTTAAAAACCCGTTGTCCTGTGAAAAATTTAAACTAAAAATAAATTAAAGAACTTTTAATCTTGGAAAACCAAAATAAAATTTTCAAAAGCTGAAAATTTACGTTAAAAGTCCTTTTAATTAAAATTGTTTATGTAAAAAAATTTGTGAAAAATCTTCGAAAATCGAAAATTCTGCAATATTAAAAACCATATCAGAACATTTTGTTTTCTATAAATAAGAAATTAAAAAAAGTTATAACGCAAAAGCAAAATTTTTATTTTATTTTTATTTTGAGCTATAACTTTTATTTTATATATTCCAAATTAAAATTTGTTAATTTTCAGCGCCTCGAAGAAGCTTATGACCGCTGCCCCCGCCACGATATCAAAATCGTGCTTGGCGACTTTAATGCCAGGGTGGGCAAGGAAGGTACCTTTGGTCCAACTGTCGGAAAATTCAGCCTCCACCAGAACACCTCCGATAACGGAATGAGGCTGATCGACTTCGCCGCAGCACGAAACATGGTAATTGGTGGTACCAGATTCCAGCATCTCGACATCCACAAAGCGACATGGCTGTCTCCAGATCAATGTACAAGAAACCAAATTGATCATGTGTTGATTGACGGAAGGCATGCTTCCAGTGTGATGGACGTGAAATCGATCCGTGGTGCCAACATCGACTCGGATCACTACCTTGTTGCAGCTAAGGTGCGCACACGCCTATGTGTCGCAAATAACAAGAGAAGTCCCACACAGAGAAAGCTCGACGTCAGTAAGCTGCGATCACCAGAGACAGCAGATGCATTTTCCACTCGACTATCGGATCTGCTTATGCAGAACACTCCCTCACTTGATGATACATGCGCACGGTGGACACATATATCCCACTCCATGACTACTGCTGCCGAGGAGGTAATTGGTTACTACCGGCCTCTGAGGAACGAGTGGTATGATCAGGAGTGTCGCGACGCTACCGCAGAGAAAGACGCCGCCTACAGAAAAACCCTGCGTGCAGGCGCAACGCGAGCTGTTAAGGAGCGGTATAGAGAGAAAAGGAGTGCAGAGAGACGTCTTTTCAGGCGCAAGAAGAGGGAGTTGGAAAGACGCGAGTGTGAGGAGATATAGATGTCTACGACAAGAATGAGACTCGAAATTTCTTTGAAAAGATCAAGCGCCTGAGTGGAGGTTTAAATCCCGGAGCCTCTTCTTGTCGTGATGGAAATGGGAATCCGGTTACGGATGTCCAGAATGTACTGAGCCTATGGAGGGAACACTTCTCCACGTTACTGAATGGCGACGCTACGAACAATTCCGCCAGTGGAGGAGTTTGCCCGATAACCCCAATTACAGATGATGGTGTTGATGTTCCACCACCCGACTATGACGAGGTTGAAACGGCCATTTTAAGGCTGAAGAACAACAAAGCTGCAGGTGCTGATGGCCTGCCTGCCGAGTTGTTTAAGACCGGAGGCGATGAGCTGCTCACCCGCATGCACCAGCTCATAAGCAGAATATGGTCGGATGAAAGCATGCCTGATGATTGGAGGCTCAGTGTTCTCTGTCCTGTACATAAAAAAGGAGACCCCACAATTTGCGCCAACTACCGTGGAATAAGTCTCCTGAGCATCGCATACAATGTTCTATCGAGCGTACTGTGTGAAAGGTTGAAGCCTATGCTCAGCAACCTGATTGGACCGTATCAGTGTGGCTTCAGACCTGGTAACTCCACCATCGATCAGATTTTCACACTGCGCCAAATCCTGGAGAAGACCCAAGAAAAACAGATCGATACAAACCACCTATTTGTTGATTATAAAGCCGTTTTCGACAGTCCGGTAAGGGATTACCTCTACGCAACAATGTCTGAGTTCGGTATTCCAGCAATGCTCATTCGACTTTGTAGAATGACACTGCATAACTCCCGTTGTGCAGTGAAAATTGGGAAGGACCTCTCCGCACCGTTTAATACCGAACGGGGTTTCAGACAAGGTGATTCGTTATCATGCGACTTCTTCAATCTTATTATGGAGAAAATAATACGAGCTGCTGATCTACGACATAATGGCACTATCTTCAACAAAAGTGTCATGCTGTTAGCGTATGCCGACGATATTGACATAATCGGCATGAACACGCGAGCAGTCAGTGCAGCATTCTCAGAGTTGGAAAGAGAGTCGCGTCGGATGGGTCTCACGGTGAACGAGGGCAAGACGAAGTATCTAGTGTCAACAAACAAAGAGTCCCGGCGTCTTGGACAGCACGTCACTGTTGACAACTACGCTTTTGAAGTAGTAAGGGACTTTGTCTATCTTGGAACTAGCATTAACAGCAGTAATGACGTCAGCCTGGAGATATTGCAAAGGATCACTCTTGCTAACAGGTGTTACTTTGGGCTGAGTAAGCAATTGAGACGTCGAGCCCTCTCTCGAAGAACGAAAACTACACTCTACAAGTCTCTCATCATGCCTGTCCTAACATATGGCGCTGAAGCCTGGACAATTTCCATCTCGGATGAGCGAATGCTTGAAGTTTTCGAGAGAAAAGTCCTACGCAAGATCTTTGGACCAATTTGCGTTGGTGGCGAGTACCGAATAAGGTACAACCATGAGCTGTACGAGCTGTATGCCGATATTGACATAGTAAAGCGCATCAAAATCCAGCGGGTGCGCTGGCTAGGTCATGTCGAGCGAATGGAAGGCTCCGGCTAAGAAGGTGTTATATTCGGAACCCGCTGGAGGACGACGCAGAATAGGAAGACCAAACCTCCGGTGGAAAGACCAAGTACTGGAGAACCTGACGGCGCTTGGAATTTCTAACTGGCGCCAGCTAGCGAAGAACAGAGATGGCTGGCGAAGCATGTTATTTTCGGCCTAAATCGATATTCGGTTGTTGTGGCCACATAAGAAGAAGAAGAAGAAGAATTATCAATAAATTTTTGTTTTTTTTCCCCAAAAATTATATAAAACAAACCTAAGTGTATCACTTATTTTTAAGCAAAAGTGAAAAAAAATGTAAAATTACAAAAATAGTGAATCAATCTAATAAGTAATTTTCAGTGATAAAAATTAAATTGTGAAATTTAAATATGTTCTCTTTAAAATAAAGGTTAAAAATTCACATTTAAAACAATAGGGAGGAACCAAAACTTGTTAACTTTTGAATAAAGCGTATATCTGAGTATAAGCTAAGAAAAATTGGGGCTGTGGATTGTCTTTGTTGCTTTTCCAAACCTAATGCAAAAACCAGAAGCTGTTGAAGAGGCTGAAGGACTTCTGGCTAGATTAGAATCATTAAGGATTTCTGACGAAGCAAAGGTTATGACAAACACAATGAATTCCGAAAACTTACATATACTTTTAAATACTGCAATTCAACAGGCAGTCCAGAAAACTAAACAGGACTTTCAAGCGACAATAAACGACTTGACTAGACGACTTGATTCTTTAAATCCATCTTCCACAGTAGAAGAATACAGGGACATACAGATTTTTCCAAACGTCCAGTGTGAAGAGACGATCGACATTGTTAAATCGGTGCCGAAATTTAAGGGCGATCCCAACAGATACGTTTCCTGGCGCACAAGCTGCTATCACAGCACACAAACTATTCGAACCGTATTTAGGAAGCTCAAAATATTATCAGGCGCTAGCGATACTGAGAAATAAAGTAGTAGGAAACGCGGATGCCGCGTTAAGCGCGTACAACACAGTGCTGAATTTTAAAGCAATTATAGCACGACTAGACTTCACGTATGCGGATAAAAAGTCTATATTTACATTAGAGCAAGAACTCTCCACGCTTAGGCAAGCGCAGAAAACGATTACTCAATTTTATGATGAGGTGGATGAGGTATTAACGGCCATTATTAATAAAGTCATAATGTCTAATGAGGTAGATCCTTCCTTAATTCAATCTTTGAGCCAGAAGTATCGTCAGGACGCACTGCGAGTCTTTGTTTCAGGCTTGAGAAGGCCGCTTTGTGACACACTCTTCTCCTGTAAGCCGTCGGACTTGCAAACAGTCTTGGCACTGGCTCAGGAACTTGAAACGAATCAGAATCGTTATCATTTTGCCACTATTTATAACAGCGGACTAAATAAAATTACACCTAGCCAGCCAGGTCTTGGACAGAATATTCTCAATACGCCAGTCACACAAAGCTTGTGGCAAACACGTAACAACGGGAACCCTGCCCAAGTTCGGGCTTTTGCAAACAATTTCGGTTTGCCTAACTCATATCATCTTCAAAACCGACAACAGCAACCTTATAATCCATCCTACTGTAATTTTGTCCCAAACAACAATTTCCAAACACGTCCGAATCTCAGTAATCCTATTCAAAACCCCACCTTTAAACCCCGATCAAACCTCCATAATCCCATACAAATACCACAACCTCCCACCCTGTCCCTTGATACAGACGTAAGTATGCGCACAGCCAGACCTAACAATTTTCATGACCTTCAAGCACAGAAGAGAACATCAAACTCGGACCGTTACAATCCCAGAAAAACACAGAGGATTAATAACCTCGGGCATGACACTCAGCCAATAGATGGAGAAACAGAAAACGTGGAATTTTCAAATGACCAAATACAACAAGAACAGATAGCTCAGGACTTGACCTTTAAAGACGAAATTAATTTTTTAGAGGAAAGTCACTTCTTCCCTACATTGAAAGAGCAATAGGTGGAGAAACTATAAACTCCAAATACCAGTCCCATCCGGTTACTATGATTGAATTTGTCAATAAAGAAGTAGAAAAATTGCTGCGTGACGGCAGTATCAGACCTTCATGGTCACCCTACAACAGCCCGGTCTGGGTCGTCGACAAAAAAGGCGTTGACGAACATGGCAGGCCTAATAAGCGTCTCGTGTTTGATTTCACGAAATTAAATTCAAAAACCGTGGCCGATAAGTATCCGATACCAGACCCATCTATGATTTTGTCAAATCTCGTAGAGCCAAATTCTTTACGACCTTAGATTTGAAGAGCGGCTTTCACCAAATAAGCCTCTCTGAACGCGATAGGGAAAAAACAGTCTTTAGCATCAATAACGGAAAATTTGAATTTGGTCGTCTGCCATTTGGCTTGAAGAATGCACCGAGCATTTTTCAACGGGCCATTGATGACGTCTTGCGTGAGGAGATCGGGAAATCTTGTCACGTCTATATCGACTATATCATAATATTCTCTGACTCTGAGCAGAGACATGTCGATGATATTGATAAAATATTAAAAAAATTATACGATGCTAATATGAGGGTATCCCTTGAAGAGACAAAATTTTTCAAGACTTCGGTCGAATACCTAGGCTTTGTCGTCTCCACTGAGGGCATCAAAACCTGCCCAAGCAAAATCGAAACAATCGTTAACTATGGAGTGCCCTCGACGTTAAGAGGACTCAGATCCTTCCTGGTTCTCGCAGGGTATTACAGGCGATTCGTCAAAGACTATGCGGCTATAGCAAAGCCACTGACCAAATTTTTACGTGGTGAGAATGGTCACATAGGCACTAGGCAGTCTAAACTGGTAAAAATATCTCTCGACGATGAAGCTTTGGCCGCATTTGACAAATTGAAAAGACTTCTTGCTTCTGAAGATGTACTTCTTTTGTACCCAAATTTCAGTAAACCATTTGACCTCACGACCGACGCATCTTCTCACGCTATCGGAGCTGTCCTTTCTCAGAACGGACGCCCAATAACGATGATTTCGAGGACCCTATCTCCGACAGAGGAGAACTATGCAACAAATGAGTCTTGGCTATTGTGTGTGTGCATTGAAGCATCTCAGGCACTATTTTTACGGTGTCAATAACATTAATATCTTCACAGACCACCAGCCATTGACGTTTACTGTGTCCGACAAGAACCCAAACTCAAAAATTAAGCGATGGAGGGCGTTTATTGAAGAGTACTCGCCTACTTTCTTTTATAAACCGGGTAAAGATAATGTGGTAGCTGACGCATTGTCGAGACAGTTTATTAATGTAATTACGGACTCCACGTCTACATGTTCACTACAGGCCTGTGGAAGCGAAATGTCGCTTACCGAAATAATCCCCTGGTAGAAAACCCGATTAATTGTTTCAAAAACCAAATTTTTATCTCACACGCCGCCGAATCGAGGATCGAAACAAAAATCCTTTTCAGAGACCGTGTCCGACACACAATAGTTTATAAAGAAATTGACGACCTTTTGCAGAAATTGAAGGATGCAATCAATCCTCAAATAGTTAACACAATTTACTGCGATTTGCATACATTGGCACAAATACAGCATATTCTTGTTACGGATTACCGTAACGTAAAGTAAAGTTTCGTTATCAACGTCAGAAAACGTGAAACAGGTTCTTGATGACTATTTTTTTCCGGATATTCATAAGAGGCTAAAGGCAATAACTTCACAATTTAAAATATGCCGAGAAGGGAAATACGAAAGACACCCTAAAAAGCAGGAAATTGGAGAGACTCCAATACCCTCTTTTCCAGGTGAAATTCTTCACGTGGACATTTATTTTACTGATAAAAAAATTCTTTCTGACATGCCTGGACAAATTTTGTAAGTTTGCGGTTGTAAAACCAATACCTTCGAGAGCCATTATTGACATTAAACCGGCCCTTGCACAAGTTTTGAATTTTTTTAAAGACACTAAAATAATAATATGCGACAATGAAAAATCATTGACCTCGCAAACTGTACCATCCTTTGTAAAAAATATTTTTGGATCTGACATGCACATAACCCTACCGATGCATAGTACCACCAATGGGCAAGTGGAACGTTTCCATAATACCCTCACAGAAATTGCCAGATGCCTTAGATTAGAAAACTTAACGGATGATTCCACAGACTTGATCCTTATGGCAACTGCAAAGTATAATAGGTCCATTCATTCAACAATAGGGGCTAGGCCAATCGATATCATACAATCAACGCCAGAGAACGTTAGAAAGGAGATCAGGAACAAAATCACTGCAAAGCAAAAGACCGACCTAGCTTATAACAATAAAAAATCAACCATTAAGACTTATACACCTGGGGAGAAAGTTTATATTAAAGTTAACAAACGTTTGGGAAACAAATTCAGTAAAATTTATGTCGAGAAAATTATACAGCAGGATCTGGGATCCACTGTAAAAATTGACAATAAAATAGTACACAAAGATAATATTCGTTTCCTCTTTACAGAGCCCTGTCACTCCTAACCATTTTACCCGCTAACCATGCCACCGTTCTGGATTTCACTTCTTCCTTTTATATTCCGGTATCGGACGGAAATGTGGTAATCTTTGACGATTAGGGAACTTTAGCACATATTTCAAACCTAACAGATTACGTGAGAATAGCCGAAGAAACCAATAAATTGACAAAATTTTTTCCACAATCACATATGAAGAAATTATTGGAAGCAGATCTGGGCCAAATATCGAAAACAATTGACTCACTGCGCTTGCACCATAGACATGCTCTTAAATACGTAGCCGGCACTCCCGACTACGACGACTTCGCAAAAGTACACGGAAAACAAGACGAATTAGATACAGGAAATAACAGACAAATAATTATAAATACGGAACTACAATCTCAGATTAACAATCTGACTAGGACTCTTAACACATTATTAAATAATACAAAGACAACAGACATAGATTCTGGACACCTGTACGACCTACTCAGCGGTAGGAATAGGGCTATAATACGAGAGCTAGACAACATAGCTTTGTCTATTACTTTGGGAAAGCTACAAATGATCAATTCCGTCTTGTTAGACAATTCGGAAATCGATTTTATTTTAAAATCTAAAATGAATTTTAGTATAAGTGTAAATGAAATAATTATCAATTCCAAACTTAAGATCTTACAGAGTGAAGACATACTTACTTTATTGATTAAGTTCCGTAGAATTAAGCAATTTTATGAAAAAAAATTAATATATCCGGTGGTTTACCGCAATACAATTTTATTATATGAAACTAATGACGTCGCAAAAAGCGACAATAAATACTTTATGCTTAATAATTGTAAAAGGAAGTCCACGATTGCATTTTGCCAGCTGCTCGCCAGTACAGATAACTTTTGCCTCAGCAGCACACTCAACAACTACACCGCTGCATGCAAGACAACTTCTGCAATCTTCGTGTCCCCTGTTTCGGTCATAGATGACGGCATTGTCATCGTCAATGACCAACCTTCTAAAATTTTTTACGACAATGAAACTAAATCTCTTCAGAAAGGCACCTTTCTAATCACATTCATAAACACACTAATTGTAAACTCTACGAAATTTATGAATTCTAGAAGAACTGCTTTCAGAAGTCCTGAGACCCCCATAGCCTACTCCGTAAATTTCACGGACCATGTTTCTCTTTTGTCATTGCCATATCTAAACGAATTAAATATTAAAAATGTAGACCGCATCTCTCACTTGCACTCTAAAGTTAAGTGGACCCTATACACCTCTACATCTCTTACGTTCCTAATTCTGATAACGTGCGCAATATACCTTTTGGTAAAAGGCGACGTGTAGTAGAGATTAAAAATGTTCTTCGCAATTTAGATCAGACTTTATCTTTAAATTTTCGAGTCTCTTAGTTTTTCTGCTGAAGTTGCATCCCACGTGCGCTTCAGCTTTTGTTAATATTAAATGCATTGTTTTTGTATTTGGCTTAGCGCAAGTGCATTTGAACGCAAATATGCCATGCGCGACCTACTTCTAACTATTTTGCTGAATCGGCGTCTGGCCGATATTTTCAATTCTCGAGCAGTGAACAGCGATGTTGGCTTCACTTCAAAAAATATAAAATTATGTTAGTCAGTCTAGAATTAGATTCAAGCCTGCATGGCAGGTTCGCGGCACGCGAATTAAGTAATAAAGTTAAGTTATAATGTTAGTCTAGAATTAGATTCAAGCCTGCATGGCAGGTTCGCGGTACGCGAGTTAAGTAATAAAGTTAAGTTATAATGTTAGTCTTAAATTGGATTCAAACCTGCATGGCAGGTTCACGGTACGCGAGTTAAGTAATAAAGTTAAGTTATAATACTTGTAGAGAAGGGTTAAATAAAAACCAAGTCTGTTCAAAAGGAATTAATTATATTTAAATAAAGGACGAATTATTTTCAAAAGATAAAACCAATATCTTATTTTATTTTCAAAAGATAAGTACAATATCTTAATTTACATAGTGGGGCATAGCCACAATATGTGAATCGTGCATGCTGAGTAGTACGGACTACTCAGTATCTATGAAGATATCCACCTTCGAGCGTATCGAAGCAACATATTCCCACATATGATACATATCATCGCTATGTACTCCACATATATATTGTATTCATACACACGTATCCATGCCCACATGTAAGATCAATTGCATTTGTCATGAGATAAATTTCTTTTTTAATTTCAATTTTAATTTAAATTAAATTGATTAATATTACAAACTTCCTAATTTATAATGGTGGTGGTGTACTAGGTGGCAGCACCGCCAAGAACACTTAACTATGTAAGCCTCCCATCTCTTAATCGGTGTGTGCCTATACTAATTATTTTCAATTAATTTATATTTATATCACAATAGTTGTTAATTTACCAACTAACAAATTGATAACAACAAAATATTGTACTAACGATGTAAATAGGAAAAGAACAGCACATTCAGCTGTTTTTTCTATTGTCCACTTTCTTCACAAATGAATTTTGTATCTGAGACACTTATCTTTAAATTCCGGATTCGTGATGCTATAAGCAGGATACTTCTACTCGCTATAGGACTGTCATACTGTCCAGTGCATGCGATTCCCAATATCTATCCACTTCCCAATATTACACGCAAAAACAGCGGAGCGCTCACTGACCATGTTAACTCACTGGGTAGATCTATATGTGCTATATGTAGATCTATATGTATTAAAAGGCCTTCTAATAAGCCAGGCTGAGCAGCCTTGAAACAAAAAGACGATCTCAAAGCGACAGGAACACAAATTAAGGCTCTGTGAAAACAGATAAAAAACAGGGGTTTGTCGCGGAATATCTAGAAGTAGAGATTACTGGAATCCTTAAAAGAAATAAGGAATTAAAAGACTTGCTAAAGAAAAGGGGTGTTTTAAAGGAATTTATAGAAAACGAGCTCATGATCTCAGTTGACTCTGAGCAGCTAAGTGCGCTCCAAGCAAAAGTAAGGAATCTCGAAAGAGAACGCTGCTTAGTACAAGAGACGCCTCTTCGACGTGGTACAACTGTAAAGAGAATACAACCACAACAACGAGAAATTCAATCAGAATCAAAGCTAAAAATGCCTATTGACGAAATAGCACAGACGGTCAGTGCGGTGCGGAGTCTAAAAGCTTGAGAACTGAAGTACATTTCTGGGTTCGAATTAGTACGAAAGGCCATAAAGCCCGATGAGTTGGTAGACTTTGTAGCCTATGTAAAACAGCAACTAAATGGTGATGCTAATAACTTGGTGCTTAGTAAAAAATATTTCGATGACTTAGAATAATTGTATACACTTCTGCAAAATACATATTTGAAGACAGTCCACCTGGAGCCACTCACGCATCATATACAATTCACACCACAATTGACACAGGAAGGTATACGTGCTTTTGCAAGGAGGTTAGCTGACTTAAAATCCTCAGCGATGCAATGTATTACGAGTGCATACAGGGGAATTGGAGACCAAGCATTGCATAAGGAGCTGGAGGGGTACGCGAGGACATCCTTCATATCTGCTCTTCGGGATCCATGGCTTATAGTCCATATGCTAAGAAAGAAATACACGTTAGAGGAACTAACAGAGGAGACCGTAAATACTAGTATCCTTTTAAAAAGAGGGCAATGGCATCAGCTCAATTCAATATTATTATATTCTTATGACGTTCAACAGACTGAGACCAGTAAGTTAGTGGCATTGCACCAAAACAAAGTTATATGGCACCAAATTATTTCAAAACAGACCAGTACCAAAATAAAGTGGATCCCAAAATAACAAAAGAAACAGGTAGGGGCTCCTTCTGCACACCACAGACGAATATTTTAAGAGAAAAAAACATGCCCTATTGCATAAAGTGTAAAAATACGGACATGAGTTCGTTTTGTCATGCACACCTTTTAGCAACAACAAGTCACAAGGAAAACACAATCAAACACCTGCACCTAGTAAAGGAGGTCAAGAAAGCAAAAGCCCTAATCGCGGAAATACTGAGACCAAATGTTTTTTCTGTAAGGATCGCCGATTGTTATCAACGCAAAGAATGGGAAAAAACCCAGGAAAACTACGGAGGGCCCAGGTACCACCAATAAACCGGGAACCCCAAAATTTTGCTAAAAGTAGGCCATTTGAAATAGAAGATGTCAGTCATGCGTCTTTAGAGATTGTTGACAAACCCTCCAAGTTAGATAGTAAGATGCTGGAAGTTGGAAGTCAACCGTCCAGAGGGATTGTTGAATCAAATCCAGTGATAACAAACGTGGTTACTGTTTTAGAGTCTCTGATGTAGATGATGTATTCATTGAGTTTCCGTGAAAGGAAGCAAAAAATGGAACGCTCTTTTTACTTGTAGACTCTGGGGCAGATACCAGTTTAATAAAATCATCAGTAATTTATATATAAGTAATCAAGAAATTAAATGCAATAAAATATCTTAATGGTGCATTCGGAAGATTTGTCACCAAGTTAGGGTCAATAGCAGTCCAGCATGAGAGGACTAATGATTTGATTTTGGAATCACATTTAATATCCAAAGAGAGTGGGATACCTGCTGATGGTGTCCTAGGAAAAGGCAATTTAGGAAACCGATCGGTCCTCAATACTATGAAAAAGAGGCTTATTTTCTTCGGTGAGCTAAAACTCCACCGCAGACTCCACCTCTTCATTGTTTACAAATCTTCTACCACCAAGCCATCTTTAAAATTAGGAAATAGAAAATAATCCGAAGGAGCTAAATCTGGCGAATAAGGTGCGTGCTGAAGCAATTCATTGATTTTGGCCATCGTAATAGTGGATGTGTGAACTGGTGCATTGTCTTGATGAAATAACACTTTCTTTTTCGCCAAATGCGGCTTTTTTTTTCTTTAATTTCATCACTTAAACGCTGCAACAAATTAGCATAATACTCGCCGTTGATTGTTTTCCTTTTTGAAGATAATCATTAAAAATAATCCCACGCGCGTCCCAAAAACAGACGCCATAACCTTGCCTGCAAATGGAACTGTCTTCGCCTTCTTTGGACACTAGTCTCCCCTTTTAGTCCACTGTTTTGACTGCTCCTTTGTCTCATGTGTGAAGTGGTGGACCCATGTCTCATCCACGGTTACGAATCGACGCAAAAACTCGGCTTTACTACTGTGAAACATCGTCAAACACTCTATAGAAACATCTTCACAACGTTGTTTTTGTTCTACTTTGCACACAACTTCTTCATCTCCAAATTTTTCGTCAATATACGATGTATATCACTTTTTGAAATACCTGTATTTTCACCTATCTCAAGTACCTTCAGCCGGCGATTATCCAATACCATTTTGTGGATTTTCTTAACCGTTTCTGGTGTGGCCACCTCGTACGACCTCGTTTAAACTCTGCCATCCAATATTTTATGGTAGAAAAGACAGGTGGTATGGTGGTGTTTTCGCAAGGTAACGTGTCTAACTGCCTCAACTGGGTGGGGCTAGCGCAATCATTGTTGAAGTCATTGCAAGTCAACTCACTGGCTGTCATGTAGTTTGATCTGAGCGCTATGTGATGATACCTTTATTTGTTAATGAGGGGTAGTCATATAGCTTGCTCTGCTTACTATGTGATGGCGCTTTCATTATTTATAATGGGGGCCCTCCATGTGGCGACCACCGGGCAACGTCTTCCTGGCACCCGCTGGGAGGCGGCTGAAGTGAGTGGCGAAAATCTCCTCGGTTAGAGGTTGTGCGTTGGGTTTGGGACCCGCCACATAAAAAAACCCCCCAATGAAAAAAACAAATATGCCTCGGATAAGGACTACCGCTTTTGTTGATGACCCCCGCAAACGAAAAAAGGACAATGATTTACGGATATGCACCTGCAATGTCCGGTCCATTTATAGGGAGGGTGCCTCTATCCAGCTGGTTGATGTCCTCGAAAAATACAGAGCTGACATCACTGCTTTTAAGGAAATGCGATGGACAGGACAGGGCTGCTCCAAAAGAGCTTCCTGTGATATTTACTACAGTTGCCATGCTGAAAGGCACGAATTAGCATGCGGATTTTTGATCAGCAAGGGACTACGACATCTTGTCTCACATTTCACGCCTGTGAACGAGCGGCTGGCCTCAATCCGCATCAATGCAAAATTTTTCAACATCAGCCTTATATGTGCCCACGCTCCGACGGTTGAGAAGGACAATGTGACAATGAGAGCTTCTGCCAGCGCCTCGAAGAAGCTTACGACAGCTGCCCCCTCCACGATATCAAAATCGTGCTTGGCGACTTTAATGCCAGGGTGGGCAAGGAAGGTACCTTTGGTCCAACTGTCGGAAAATTCAGCCTCCACCAGAACACCTCCGATAACGGAATGAGGCTGATCGACTTCGAAGCAGCATGAAACATGGTAATTGCTGGTACCAGATTCCAACATCTCGACATCCACAAAGAGACATGGCTGTCTCCAGATCAACGAACAAGAAACCAAATTGATCATGTGGTGATTGACGGAAGGCATGCTTCCAGTGTGATGGACGTGAAATTGATTCGTGGTGCCAACTTCGACTCGCATCACTACCTTGTTGCAGCTAAGGTGCGCACACGTTTATGTGTCGCAAATAACAAGAGAAGCCCCACACAGAGAAAGCTCGACGTCAGTAAGATGCGATCACCAAAGACAGCAGATGCATTTTCCACTCGACTATCGGATCTGCTTATGCAGAACACTCCCCCACTTGATGATACATGCGCACGATGGACACATATATCCCACTCCATGACTACTGCTGCCGAGGAGGTAATCGGTTACTACCGGCCTCTGAGGAATGAGTGGTATGATCAGGAGTGTCCCAACGCTACCGCAGAGAAAGACGCCGCCTACAGAAAATACCCTGCGTGCAGGCGCAACGCGAGTTGTTAAGGAGCGGTATAGAGAGAAAAGGAGTGCAGAGAGATGTATTTTCAGGCGCAAGAAGAGGGAGTTGGAAAGACGCGAGTGTGAGGAGATAGAGATGTGTACCGACAAAAATGAGACTCGAAAATTCTTCGAAAAGATCAAGCGCCTGAGTGGAGGTTTAAATCCCGGAGCCTCTTCTTGTCGTGATGGAAATGGAAATCTGGTTACAGATGTCCAGAGTGTACTGAGCCTATGGAGCGAACACTTCTCCACGTTATTGAATGGCGATGCTACGAACAATTCCGCCAGTAGAGGAGATTGCCCGATAACCCCAATTACAGATGATGGTGTTGATGTTCCACCACCCGACTATGATGAGGTTGAAACGGCCATTTTAAGGCTGAAGAACAACAAAGCTGCAGGTGCCGATGGCCTGCTTGCCGAGTTGTTTAAGACCGGAGGCGATAAGCTGCTCGCCTGCATGCACCAGCTCATAAGCAGAATATGGTCGGATGAAAGCATGCCTGATGATTGAAGGCTCAGTGTTCTCTGTCCTATACATAAAAAAAGAGACCCCACAATTTGCGCCAACTACCGTGGAATAAGTCTCCTGAGTATCGCATACAAGGTCCTATCGAGCGTATTGTGTGTAAGATTGAAGCCCATGCACCACAACCTGATTGGACCTTATCAGTGTGGCTTCAGACCTGGTAAATCCACCATCGACCAGATTTTCACACTGCGCCAAATCCTGGAGAAAACCCAAAAAAAACAAATCCACACACCACCTATTTGTTGATTATAAAGCCGCTTTCGACAGTCCGGTAAGGGATTACCTCTATGCAACAATGTCTGAGTTCGTTATTCCTGCAAAGCTCATTCGACTTTGTAGAATGACACTGCATAGCTCCCGTTGTGCAGTGAAAATTGGGAAGGACCTCTCCGCACCGTTTAATACCGAAAGGGGTTTCAGACAAGGTGATTCGTTATCGTGCGACTTCTTCAATCTCATTATGGAGAAAATAATACGAGCTGCTGATCTACGACATAATGGCACTATCTTCAACAAAAGTGCCATGCTGTTAGCGTATGTCGACGATATTGACATAATCGGCATAAAAACGCGAGCAGTCAGTGCAGCATTCTCAGAGTTAGAAAGAGAGTAGCGTCGAATGGGTCTCACGGTGAACGAGAGCAAGACGAAGTATCTAGTGTCAACAAACAAAAAGTCCCGGCGTCTTGGACAGCACGTCACTGTTGACAACTACGCTTTTGAAGTAGTAAGGGACTTTGTCTATCTTGGAATCAGCATTAACAGCAGTAATGACGTCAGCCTGGAGATATTGCGAAGGACCGCTCTTGCAAACAGGTGCTACTTTGGGCTAAGTAAGCAATTGAGAAGTCGAGCCCTCTCTCGAAGAACGAAAACTACACTCTACAAGTCTCTCATCATACCTGTCCTAACATATGGCCCTGAAGCCTGGACAATTTCCAGCTCGGATGAGCGAATGCTTGGAGTTTTCGAGAGAAAAGTCCTACGCAAGATCTTTGGACCTATTTGCGTTGGTGGCGAGTACCGAATAAGGTACAATTATGAGCTGTACGAGCTGTATGTCGATATTGACATAGTAAAGCTCATCAAAATCTAACGGCTGCGCTGGCTAGGTCATGTCGAGCGAATGGAAGAACAGGCTCCAGCTAAGAAGGTTTTATATTCGGAACCCGCTGAAGGACGACGAAGAAGAGGAAAACCTAACCTCCTGTGGAAAGACCAAGTACTGGAGAACCTGACGGCGCTTGGAATTTCTAATTGGCGCCAGCTAGCGAAGAACAGAGATGGCTGGCGAAGCATACTATATTCGGCCTAAATCGATATTCGGTTGTTATGGCTGCATAAGTAAGTAAGTAAGTAAACGAAAGAGCAGACTCCGCCAGAGTAGAATCTAGTTCAATTTTAATATTCGTTGGACTGAGAACTTCCAAATGAAAGTATTGAATTACATAACGGTGACCAATTTTTCCATGTTTACAAGTTCACTGAGGTCGTTAACTTTCTATGGCTTCAAAAAAATACTAAACAACGTGGCGTTTTGAAAATTAAAACATATGTGTTATAAGGGTGCCACTTTTCACCAAAGTAATTTTTTCAAACTAATTTAGCCATCTATATGTCAGGTCGGGTAGTTCTGTGATCGCCCTTTTAGCTGCTGTCACCACAACATAACACACACTTTTAGTTAATTTTCGTTTGCTTTGTTTGTGATTAATTTCACAAACACTTTCAGTTTTAAGTTCAGTTTTGTTTATATTTAGTTTTTATAATTCATTTGCATTTACGTTTCGAATTTACATTTATTTAGGATGTTAAACTTATTTTTAAATTATAATTCTTGCTTTTATTTAATTTTAGCGAGAGGGAGAGGCGCGCACTGTTGTGAGGGGTTAAAAGGAATCAACAAAACGAATAAATAAAAAAGTGCGGCAGAACAGAAAAGGGAACACATACGAAAAGAAGAGAAAAGGCGACAGTGGGATAAAAACACCGAATAGTATATCGAGCAGAATAGGGCAGTTTGCAAAAATCGGTGATGCCAGATCAACAAACGCATTCCCGTAATTTAAAAAAAGACACACAGGGCAATGCAAATAAATTTATTCTGGCATAGACAACAGAGGCCTACACCAGAGAAGGAGCGATAGGGAGAAAGTTGGAGGGAAATAGAGAGAGACGGAGAACGAAAATGTATAAAGAAATGAAGGACTACAACAACGAATAAAATGTGGAGAGTGGTGATGCCAGATCATCTAGCTTGACCCACTCATTCACTAGCATTTCTCACTCGAACAATAATGTGCGAATATAGCAACAAAAGTGCAATAAAAATTTGGAATCAACGTATCAAAAAAATTCGGGAGCTTAATAATAGCATTAAAAACTTCTAGTGATAATTGTAAAACAAATTCAAAAGGGAACTTAAAAATAATCATTAAAATTACATTTCATTCATTTTTATTTTTAATTAAATCTTAAGTAGTAGCTTAGCCTATTTAATACGTGGCATACAACGAGCCCATCGCTTGGAATTTTGGAATAATAACACTGGTGCCAAATACATGGGACGCGATGGAGCGCCAAAAGTTGCAGTCGGGTCGTTGGAATCGGTGAAATTAGCGAGGTAGTCGATACCTATCGCACTATATTTCTTCAAGAAGCTACCAGTCTGCAGGTAGACAAAGAAGGTGGGACTACGCCAGATGAGACGGTACCAGAATCATTGCTAACAGCAATCCTACCACTCATACTGGAACCCTCCAAGAGCAAAATGGGTTTGAAAATCAAACAAAAACCTCCTTCCAACATGGCTTGATGACGAAGATGACTGCTGAAATGGCCACATTAAAGCGAGCACTCGAAAGGCTGAAAGTAGTACTAGAAAACCAACCAATGCAGTTTTGCCACTCTTAAAATAAACAACATCAGTCATCTCATGAATCAAATAGAATTGGTGCACGACGATCTTTGGGAAAAGCCAGAAGATCCAGCATTAGAAGACTTTGACCAAATGGAGTACGACCAATTAGATGGAATAGTACGAAACCGATGAATTCAGCTCCCGATAAGAACAAATCTGCAACCGTGAGAGAAGAACAATCAAAGCGAAGCGCAGTTCACCTACCAAAGGCAACACTTGCACAGTTCAACGGCGACTATTTAAAGTGGCAATAGTCCTTCGATCTGTTTTTACAAATGATCAATAAGCAGCCATTAGCTGTGGTATAATAAATGTATTACCTAAAAGCAAATGTTACAGGAAAAGCTGCAGAACTAATCAGCCACTTCTCATTGACATAAGACAATTATGTAGCCACTTAGACGCTATTGTAAGAACGGTACAATAACAAAAAAGTGATAGTGGCTACACTAATCGAAAAACTAGTGAATCAGCCATAAGGAACATCGAGTGCACAACACGTGAATGTATCATGGCCTTAATCAATTCAAGCGTAGATACAAAGGCATGGAATCGGATCTTCCTTCATCTGTTAATAAAGAAGCTACATCGAGGAACACACATACGATTTGAACAATCGTTAACAAACCCCAAAGACTTTCTGTTATTTGTGGAAGGACAGTTCCATTCAATGGAAGCTAATGGCCTTAAAGATAAAGCTGCAATGCCACAACCACCCAACAGAGTTGTCTCCTCCGTCGCAAAGAAAACCAATATCCTCCTCATCTCTGCAGCTTCTGCAGTAGTCATGCACGAGGTGGCCTAAGTCCGCTAAGTGAGGTCCCATGAGGCAGTGGCCGCTAACCACTAATATAGGTCGAGATATCTTTTCTGTTAAAGTCAGTGAGTTTACGCGAGCATTTTTAATATGTGTGAACCACAGCACTTTCGCCGGCCCGTTTGTTTAGCGAGCTCGTCCGCTCTGTAGTTTTCGTATGCCCCTGTGTCCTGGTACCCAGCACAGGAGGATATTATGCTGCTCGGAAATCTCATTATGAGATCTGCGTCAGTCTAAAATAATCATCGATTTAACGAGAATACAATCAAGGCCTTAATGGCAGCTTGGCTGTCACTCAGAATGCAAATGTCTCGATGGGAGACATCAATCTGCTTAATTCAAGTGAGTGCAGTTTGAATAGCTTTGACTTCTGCCTGAAATACACTGCAGTGATCAGGCAGGGGAAAAGAGATACTGAGGTTGAAATTATCCGAATATACACCACCGCCCACCTTTCCTTCGAGCTTAGAGGCGTCCATAAAGATGTGGTGATAATTCAGTGGAAGACCCTGTGACTCCCAAACATACCCGTCTGTGAGGCTGGTTTTAAATTTCCTTTTAAATGTGTAATTGGTCAATATATAATTCATTTACTTACTTGCATACTTGTTCTTTAACACGAATAAAGTGATGTAATACATTTTCATTAGTCAAGTGCCGTCTAATAATATTTTCTCACGCCCAATTATTTTGCATTATTCTTATCACACCTCAACCGCAATAACAATTGCAATAACAATATTTATTCCCCAGTCTAACATTGGCTGACAGAATTTTTCACACGCCCAATTATTATGAAATCCATATATTTCTTATCAGTTGCATTTTCAAGGTTATTCGAATTCTTTTTATCAACAGGAAGTTCTTATCAGTAAAACCCCAATAATTTCCCGTTTGAAATTTTACACGTGCAATTATTATGAAACCCATATATTTCTTATCAGTTGTATTTTGAAGATCATTCGAATATGCTGTCATTAAAATTTAGAGAGTTCATTCGAAAATATGGTGATATTATAACAGTGTCGCATTGGTTAAAATACGAAGTTTATTAGAACTTATATCATAGAAATATAGAATTCATATTTCCAGTTGTCCTTGGAGTATGATGAGACAAATATTGGACCTGTTAGCTGATACTACGTCGTTCACCAGCTGGTTCCGAATATAATACCTTCTTATCTGGAGCGTGTTCTTCCATTCGCTTGACATGACCTAGCCAGAGCAGCCGCTGAATTTTAATGCGCTTTGCTATGTCGGTGTCGGCATACAGCTTATACAGCTTATGAATGTACCTTATTCAATACTCGCCACCAACGCAAATAGGTCCAAAGATCTTGCGCAGGACTTTTCTCTCGAAAGCTCCTAGCATTTTCTCATCTGAGGTGGAAATTGTCCGAGCTTTGGCGCCATATGTAAGGACAGGCATGATGAGAGACTTGCAGAGTTTGATTTTCGTTGCTCGAGAGATAGCCGGAATTCTCAATTGCTTACTTAGTCTAAAGTAGCACCTGTTTTCAAGAGTAATCCTTCGCAATACCTTCATGCTGACGCCTTTACTGGTGATAATGCTGGTTCCAAGATAGATAAAGTCCTTCACTACTTCAAAAGCCTAGTTATCAACAGTGACATGCTGTGCAAGATCGTGACCGGGATCGTTGTTTGTTGACACTAGGTACTTCGTTTTGCCCTCGTTCAGCTTTCCAACTCTGAGAATGCTGCACTGATTGCTCGTGTGTTCATGCCGATTATGCTAATGTCATCGGCATACGCCAACAGCATCACAGTTTTGTTAAAGATAGTGCCATTATGTCGCAAATCACAGCACGTATTATTTTCTCGGTATTAAACAGCGGGGAGAGGTCCTTTCTAATCTTCACTGTACAACGGGAGTTAGTGTCATTCTGCAAAGGCGAATGAGCTTCGCAGAAATACCGAACTCAGACATTGTTGTGCAGAGGTAATCGCTTACCGGACTGTCGAGGGCGGCTTTATAATCAATATATTGATGGTGTGTATCGATCTGGGTCTCCTCCAGGATTTGGTGCAGTGATAAAATCTGGCCAATGGTTCATTTACCAAGTCTGAAGATCCAATCAGGTTGTTAAGCATAGGCTTCAATTTTTCACACAGTACGCTCGATAGAAGCTTGTATGCGATGCTAAGAAGATTTATTCCTTATGTACAAAGTTATATGCAATGAAAAACAACGAAAGAAACAAAATTACTCCAAATGTCCTTTACATCTTCCACGATCCTTCCAATAAATTATTCAAATTTACATCGCGGTCAGTTGTAAATAATTTTAATGAACCCTCCAATGTGTAGAATTATAATAAGAATGAAACACACACCGATTTTTCTAAGTGCTACTTTGAAGGCAACTGCCGCGTAGGTGTACCAATAAAGCATACGAAAGTGTTGCTTTGACTGTAGTATGTACAAAAAGAAATATAAAAAATTAAAAAGATAAAATTGTTTGTATATTTCGTACTTTTTTTATGGAGTGCTGTGAGTGCATACAAAAACAAACATCAATTGTCATCAGTTGCTTGAGTTATAGTGTTTACATCACTAACTTGTCCGAGACGTTCGAATTTAACGATCTTTGCATGAACAAATTATATTATTATAAGAATATGATTCAATAAATGTGCGAACATTTCTTTGGAGCATACTATCGATCTACACATATCACCTAATGCAGTTTTGTGTAATGAAATTCACAACATTGCTAACATTTATTTGAATCACAACGAAATATATTTTGGACGAAGTGAATTACATGAGTTTTATATCGTCTAATAGAGAATTGAAAACAATTTTGTGCACTTGGTATATTAAAAAAATATATATATACTATATGGGTTGTCAAGTGCATTTTAACTCAACAAAATTTTAAGAGTAAAATATAATTTCTTTCTTGTGTTTTGTTTTGTTATTCTACTAATACTGTTGAAAGTTCAAAGTAAAATATTATACTTGAAATTGTTAATATTTGTGATGAATTTAATATCCCAAGAAGAGTAGACGGGATTAAATAATGATTTTGCGTAGCTACAGCGATTACCATTGAATTCGAAAATAAATAGAATTAGGTAGGATACATTTGTTTCACAATGGAGATTTTATTTGACGTTTTACACGTTAACGCTGCTGCAATTTTAAAAAGCCAAAATAACAATTAGGCCATTGTTTTTTTAAAGCAACACCGTGAATCAATGCAAGATGCACGACTAAAGTTGTAGAATTGAATTCCGATAAATTATCACTAGGTGTTACGACGATCAACAACATTATTATCATTATGATTACTTAACACAAATATCAATATTATTCCATACCATATTGTTAATTTACATTTGCACAGTAGACATTAATCCATTCTGCGTGTAAATGTTATTGAATTCATTTATTTGCAAATTCAGCTAACATTCAACGGTAAAATACTTATGTAAGAATTTTCTCACAAAATGTGAAATTGGGGAATAAGCACTTTTATTGTATAAAAGAACAATAATCTTTCAATAAAATTTGGTTTCTATGTTTAACTACAAACTGAATCAGTGTTGTTATTCGGTCTTCCGGAGGAGTCTGTCTCCGGAGTAGAAGCGATTCAAGCACCATGTCTGAATCAAATGGATCAAAGCTTGTTCTTCGCCAAAATTTAGCAGAAGCTGGCTTAGTGCTGGCCATGGATATGCACAAAATTTGTAATTAGGAGCCTCTGTAATAATTGGGCCAACTCATAAACTCAAATATATTCCGAAAAAATTCGAAGACATCGTCTCAAATATAGAGAAGTAAATTTTTTTTAATCAAAGAAACGTTTTCGGCAAAATACATCTTTACTATGCATTGGATGCACACAGGTGAGGCGAATTTGGTGTGGCAATGTATTGGTGATAAGAATATTGAAAAATGACAAATCAAAAGCTTTAGGCATCCCAAAATGGTCGAGGCAAACTGGACTTATCGATAGCTCTGTGGTTTATTCCGCTCTAATGAAATAAACATCGACACAACAGGAAGCAATACGTGTAGTTCAGTTGGATCTTATATATATACACTAATCTGGAAAAATTCGGGTAAATTTAAAAATTGACACATATTTTGTATTTTTCGCTATATTTTTTTTATGAGGATCGTTGCATTGAGCATGTTTCTATAAAATAACATTTTATAAATGATATCTGATTATTTTTTTATGAAAATATTAGTTTTTTTTTTTGTGGAAAAAAATATTAATATGTCAAATGAGACATTTCTCGTCTATGTGGTTGCCTTTAGATTTAATAATGGAAGCACAAACTTTGGGCATTCTTTCCACCAATTTTTGGCGTTTACCTGGATGTAGTTGTTGCCATAATAGCAAAACCAACCCGAGATCATATACTGCCACCTTCAAACTTGATTGTAGGCTTAACATATCCAGATTGATATCGTTCGCTGATTTTTCATTTGTTACCAACAACTTCGAATTTGAATTCATCTATATATATATATATATATATATATATATATCAATATATACATGTATTTATATATATATATATATATATATATATATATATATATATATATATATATATATATATGTGTATTTATATATATATATATATATATATATATATATATATACATATATACATATATATCATGTATATAATGTTTGGGAGAGCGGTTTGATCTGCATGCAAACAAAATTTTAATTAGTTTCTCACGATATATTCATCAACACAGCGATTGAAGGCGTCCAACGTTGTTGTTGTAACTCGTTCTGTTCTCATTCTAAATGGGGGTTATATATATTTATGCTTAATAATAAATCACTCGCCTCTCTCTCTCTCTCTTTTTTCCATCCTTTAGTCTTTTATCGATTAAGATCAACACTTTTTTAATTTACTTTCTTTAATTTTCCTTTTGTCTTACTTTACGTTTTGTTACTATTTTTAACTTTTAAAACCGTATATGTAAATACTTCGATATTATAGGTGTTTTTTTAATAATCATTTTAAATTTCAGCTATATCGACTATTCACTGTACTTTCGTATTAATTATTATACCGTATATTGCTATAGATCTAGGTTTTTGGTTTTTTTTTCTTTTCTTTCTTCTCTTCATTTTTTTTTTCTTTTTAATATGTAGAATTAATTTATTTATAACAGTTTTCTAGGGAAAAAAAACTAATAAAAAAAACAAAGTCCAAATTGTAACGCTCCAAAATACTTATATATATATATATATATAAATATATATATATATATATATATATATATATATATATATATATATATATATATATACAAAAGTAATGCGATGATATGACTGAGGTGATGACCATGACTGCGATTCTGCATATGGGTGGCTCTCTCTCATCTGCAAGATCACGTTCTCTCCAAGTCAGCGTTTATTTTCAGGTGACAGATGATACTCGAAATGACTTTTTATTAAGGCTCCACAGTACAGATATACATATGTGTATGCATATAGGATATGTGCATATGTGGTCTTTTATTATCGGAAGAAAATATTGCCTCATTTTCGTAGGTGCTTTTAATATTTACTTTTAATTTTATATATATTTTTTTTTTACCGACGTATTTTTATTTTAAAAAATATACTGTCTTATACCACGTTGAATTTTTAGAAAAAAAAACTAAGCCATGCTCTGCACGACACATGTCTTCTTCACCAGAGTCAAAATCAGAAGAAGGAAAAATGCAACGTGAAGCTCGATCTTGTATGTCTTTCATATGGTAAAATTCTCTTTTTAATGTATCCTCATCTTCGAGGTCATATAGGCACTTTCCTTTGATACCAACTATCTTTGCTTTTATAAATTTTGGAGCAAGTTTAGCACAAAATTTGTTTGCGGCATCGCTTAAAACAAAATTTCTTCGGTAAACAGTGTCACCGATTTGGTAAGTTTTAGTGGAACTCCGCAAGTTGTATCTGGCAGCCGATGATTCAAATGCTTTAGCTATATTTGCCGTAATAGCCTGCCTTTTTAATTTCAATTTATCATCGCTATCAATGTCACTGGCATCAAATGATTGCAATTTACGCAAAAGCCTATAGTCTGCTGTCCAAACAACGCATAATAAAGCGTACGACCTGTCGATTGGTGGATCGAACACCTAAGTGCTTCTGATATGTCTATTATATGTTTATCCCAAAGCGACTGATCTTTATTCAAATAAAAACGTATGCCTTACAAAATAGATCTGTTCACACGTTCACTTGCATTCGCTTAGTATGATTTCCGGTGTACCAAATAAACAAAACACACCTTCACACCTTCATATTACTGACGAGGTAAATTTTTTGATTGGCTTGAGAAGTACATATTTGGTTAGGTAGTCTAAAACAATGACAATACCTATATTCCTTCGTTTCGACGTAGGGTAACGTCCAAGAAAATCGATAAAATGTTTTTGAAAGGGTCGCTCCACAGTGTATTGGGATGACATTGGTGGTCTAAGTGATTGGTTTGGAGCTTTGCTTTGGTGACAAATTTCACATTTACCTATGTATTCTCTTACGTCGATAACCATGTTTGGCCAAAACATATTTTTCCTAATTCTTCCCAATGTCTTAGCTATCCCCCCATGACATTTGTTCAGTCGAATATGAGCATTCTCAATTACGTCCTTACACAACGCAGGTGGTATCCACAGTTTCCAGTTAAATGATTCATCTTCTGGGTTACCATTAGGATGTTCCATACGTTTGTATACATGATTATCAACATCTTTTAGATCTGGTAATCTTACTGGATTGCAATTGTTCCTTTGCATCAATTTTGCACGAGCCTTTTTTAACGTATCACTTAAGTTATGGGAAATTTTAATGTTTAATTCTATTTGAGTCAACCTTGTTCGATCACTGGATTCTGTTAATAATAATTGCAACACTTATTTTGTACAACTATATACAGCAACAATTTATTTAATCAACTCTATTTACAATCAACTATTAACACAATTTACAAACACTCTTTAATGTACTTGCAAATTATGCCTCTGATACTGTATCAATATTTGCGCGATCACTTTCGAAGTCGAATTGATTTCATTTGTCAACAACCGGCCCTACTTATACTCTGCGGCAACACTTAAGATTCTTACTTTATCCTATGTGAGTTTCTTTTCTTTCTTTCTCGTTGGCTTGTTCTGGTAATCGCCAAAATAAGCCAATGTTAACATTCGTTTCGATGCTACCATTATTCGTGCTATTCACAATAACCATCGATATTCGTTACACTGCCCTCCTCTTAGCCTTGTTGGTTGGTCTAAGTGAACTACTTTTAATTTTTCCCTTTTATTCCAGGCACGTTGAATACGATAAACGACGTCATTTATTTTTGCTATAATATCAGATTGTCCTTCCCAATTTGTCTGTAGTTTAGAGGAGAGGCCTTTCATTCGTTGTGGATTATGAAGCATTACAAGCTCTCTTTCATATAACCCTTCTGAATTTGCTTTCAAGTCATACCTGGCCTTCACCTTATCGCTTATCATCTGCGATCGCTCTGTGATGAGCTGATCTACTTCATCCAACTGTTCCCGCTCATCGCTAGTGTAGTTACCTTCGGTTAATCAGCTGGCAGTCTTAACTCGTTTCCAAAAATTGCCATTGCTGGTGTAGTAGCTGTCGTATCATGTTGTTTATACCTTTCTCAGATATTCCTGCAAGGTACGGATAAATCGTTTTACCATGCAGTCAGATTGTGAATTGATTGTGAATGCAAAGGTTTTGTACGAGTTTGGTATATACCAAACATACGGCACATTTTTTGGAATACAACTGATTCGAAATTTCTACCTTGGTCTCAGTGTAACTCCATCGGTACACCAAAACGAGTAACCCAATGGTTGCCGAATACATCCCCAACTGTAATAGCTTCTTGATTTGGAATGTGTTATACTTTTGGCCATTTACTGAAGTTATCTATAACCACCAGAGCATATTTGTTATCTGCGTTGCTTGTTGGAAACGGTCTAGCTATGTCCATAGCAATTTGCTCAAATGGAGCATCCATTTGGCCATTGCACATTGCTTGCACTAACGAAATCAATCAGCGACATGGTCATGGCATCTAACCCAATAAAATCGTTTCTTTATTTTGTCGACGGTTTTGGTGATGCCCAAATGCCCTCCACTGGAAGCATTGTTATACTCATCTATCACTTCGTTTATTATTGCCTTGGGTACCACTACAAGATCATTATTGATTTTTCCATCTTCACATCCATCTCTCAAATGAAAGCTTTGCCATTGTAGCCAGTATGACTTTGCTATTTGACTCTCATTAGTAATTTCTGGCCAATCTCGGCGTACACCATGCTCCTCGTATTTCATAATCTTTCCGAGGTCTGTGTAGTACCACTAATCTTCTTGCACTCGTTCGGTGGTCTATGGCTCCTCCGGCAAGATAGTCGTAAGTCGTATGTCGATCATGTGCTCCTTGCTTTCCACTCGAGAAAAATGTTTACATTCCATTTTGCAAGGACGACGAGATAAAGTATCCGCGTTACCATGTTGTTCTCCTTTACGATAGTCGATTGTAAAGTCATAATTCTGTAGCCGTTCAAACCAGCGCATTCGTCCGGATTTTAAAGTTGTAATAACCACCTTAGCGCTGCGTAGCCAGTTCGTAGATGAAATAGCTGATCGTACAAGTATTTATGGAAATACTTCACACATTCCAGTAATGTGAGCAACTCTCTTCGAGTGACACAGTAGTTTCTTTCTGGCTTCGACATGTTTTTACTGTAGTATGCTTCTCTTTTTCTTGCTCATCTATGATCTGGAGGAGCACACCACCGATTTCATAGCCATTCATTTGTGACCATCACAAACTTTTGACCAGGCACTGGATACAAACATCGCCAGCAGTACATAAGCCTAGTAAGCTTCTTAACTCGTGAAGATTCGCCGGAATAGACCATTCTTGTACTGCTGCTACTTTCTCCTCGTCAGTATGTACCCCTTCTGTTGTTACTTTATGGCCAAGATATTTAACTTTTTGCCTGAAGAGTGAACACTTTTTCATATTCAGTTTAAGCTCTCCTGATTGTATACGCTCAAATACTTCTTTCAACTTTTCCAGGTGGTCGTTAAACATTTCTCCCTTCATAATAATGTCATCGAGGTACACCAAGCACGTTTTCCAGTGTAGTCCTCTGAGTACACGCTCCATTAGACGTTCGAAAGTAGCTGGCGCATTGCATAAACCAAATGCCATCACTGAAGATTGCCATAGACCATCGCCAACACTGAAAGTTGTTTCCTCTTTGTCCTCCTTACCAAGTTCCACTTGCCAGTATCCACTTTGCGGATCATGAGTTGATGACCCTTTCGCACCAGATAGCGTGTCCAGAGTGTTCGGCTCTTGGCAGTGGATAGCTGCCTTTTTTGTAATATCAGGTATAGTAAAAAGAAATCCATTATTTTTCCGATAGATTGTTTTAGTAATCTGTATCTCGCGTTGTATAAGTGCCATCGGGTTACGCTAGATGGCATTAGAAAGAAAGGATTTCGTACAAAAGAAACTTTTCACACAATCGGATCATTCTAACTATGCTATATAAAACCTTCAATTTAATGTAAAAATAATGAATTTCTTTTTCCTAGACCTTATATCATTTAGCTTTCTGTCATCAACATAGAATCGAGTATTTCAATCCTTCTTCTTTACCAGCACAACTGGTGAACTCCATGGACTCGCTGATGGTTCAATAACACCTTGTTTCTGCATATCGGTAATCAGCTTAATGGCTTCATCTCTTTTGGCCATTGGAACTCGTCGTCGTGCCTGACGGATTGGTCTAGAATCACCGGTGTCAATGTGATATTTCACGATGGTTGTTCGTCCTCCAGTTTTTCCATTTGAAGAAAATATTGAACTGTATTTCTTCAATAGTTGTAAGGCCTTCTATTTTGCTGTTTTGTAAGCACACCTGCCCATTCTTCCACCTATGCTTTTAATTCCGCTCTAATAGTTCCTGATCTTCCACTTTTCATCGACGCACCCTTTTCGCAGTCTACTACGGCAGTAACTACCTGGCAATGACCAATCACCATTCCTTTCTTCACAACTGTATATGCATTAGTTGGATTTAATATTCGCACCAGTACCTTTCCATTTTATTTAGGTTCCACTAACGTCCTACCAAGTATGATATTTTTATTCGTTATTTCTTTATCCGCTTCAACTACCCATAACTTGCCTGTCTCATCATCCACATGTGTCCAAATCACCGCTTCTGATTTTGCTGGAACCTCTTGGCCTTGACATGCTAGTATTCGTTTGATGTTTCCACTACGCTTGTAACTGATATTCAATGGTTACTTGATATTTGCATAGCGTAGTATCCGTTGATTTAAATATAATGTAAATCCGTTGTCATTGATTCTTCGAAGTTATTGTTTCGAACTGAAGCGTGAAGATGTTGAATGGAGTAGTTCCATCAAATGTTGGTGACTTTAGTGTAATTGTAGTTGATTCTCTAATCACTGATGTGGTTGATCCACTTATTTGTATTTTATTAAGTTCGCGCTCTAATTTCTCAAGCTTTTTTTTCAAGTCATCATGTCTGTCCACGTGTTCTTTCAGCTCTGTGACTTTGTCATTAATAGCTTCCTGAAATCTGAGATCAATTCCTTTTTGTAGATTCTCTATGACGTGTTCTCGGCGAGCCGAATATTTGTGAATTTCCGTAAGCAATTCACTGATGACGCTCTCTTGGCGAGACGAACCTTCTTGGAGTTCCTTACGTAATTTACTAATAACACCCTCTTGGCTAGCCGAATGTTCTTGAAATTCGGAGTCAATGCGAGGTGCATTTTCTAGTAGCTTTGATTAATTCCTTGCAGTTGCCGTTGTTGCATCATGGATTTCATGAATTCCATGAGTTGGCAACTCGAAGCTATCTTGCTCTTTTCCTCAGCGTGCACAACTGCTTGTATCTCGGCTTCCTCAAAGAACTCATGTTCTTCGACTTAGCCTCACCAGCAGTTCCGCTTTTGCACCTTATGACGATCGATTCTCTTCATCTCTAACAACAGCTTTTAAAGCTGTTCCACTTTTAATTGGTCAATTTTCACCATCTTAACAGAATCCCATTTCTGACAGCAATTGTTACGTTTCTTTTTTTTGTGAACGTTTAATTCTATACAGCAACAATTTATTTAATCAACTCTATTTACAATAACTCTTTAATGTACTTGCAACTTTTGCGTCAGATACTGTATCAATGTTTGCTACATTAGAATGAAGTAAAAATTCAACCTACCTAATGCCCTGGCTGAAAAAACACCGAATTTCACACCTACAGGCTAAAGCAAAACAGAAATTTTAATGTTGTTTTTAAGGGTGTCTCTGGATTTGTAAATTAATCTGTGGTAAAAACTGGGGAATCAACCCGATATGCCTTCACAAAATTTATACCCTGGTTATCCTCCAAATCATCACATATGGGGAGATAGTATGGTGGAAAAAGACCACGGAAAAAGCAACTGCAAAGAGTAATTAACTCTTGCATCACTGGGTGCCTTCGCACAGCTCCAACGGCAACACTTAATGTAATTTTGGGTATGCTGCTATTGAATTTAACCGTACAAATGAATGCGATCATTAGTACACACAGACTGATGCATATCGGGTTCATACCACAAGATCTGCATGTAAATGGTCACCGCTCCATTGTTAAAGATAGGAGAAGAGACAAGAGCTTTTGGATGCCTCTTGACTTAATACCTGAGGAATATGTCAGGAAAAGTCGTGGTGATACAACCGTTATCATTAGAAATAACACTGTACATGCAGTACAAAATAATTACAAGGAAGCATATCTGCAATGAACAATTATAATTCCTAATGACATTAAAGATCATCTTACTCTATCCAAATAATCCTACAAAAAGTTATGAATAAAAAATTTTTTTTTAACATTTGTTTCCAGATTTACTGCTAGTAGTGACTACAATGCCAAACACCTACAGTGCGGTTCTAGAATAAGGAGCTTTTTAAAATTATATCGCGAATTACCTAAGACGTATTTCAAGGTGTGAGTCAACCTATTGATGCATAGATAGAAATAAGTTGCCAGACATTATCGACTCTTATGTACCCAAAGGTGTATCAAAAGGTCACACAAGTATTAAATCGTGTTTCGATCAGTCGCCTGACCACTTATTTTCATAGTTAAATCTGAATACCGATACAGAAAAAAAAGCACCGAAACAGCATACTAAACTAACGAACTTCAAACAAACCATTGAAAACCACTTAAATTCCACTAACATGTGAAGACAACATCCATAGTGCTATTAATGAGTCCCCGCAACCAGTAAATAATAACCATAACGTTAACGGTACTGTTAAATTGCTACTACAACAAAAACGGAGAAGAATTTGGCATAACACGAGAAATCCAAAGGATAAAAAGATGATGAATTGTACCGCAAAAAGACTGAAACAACTGTTGCAGGAAATGAGAAATGCAGATATTCAGAATTATCTGTCCACGTTGACTGCAACAAAAACCACAGATTAGTCGCCTTAGAAGGCGACTAAACAGATAAACCAACCCATGCTCACCAACAACAAGTCATGGAGAATAGGCTAGAACAGATAAAGAAAAAACAAATAATTTTGTGTAACATTCAATAGGAGTGTTCTAACTATTTTCAAGCCTGAAAACGACGTTGTTATACACAAATTCTTGAAATCACCATCACAAATAGGCACTAAAATTCAGCCTTTTAAACTTACCGAAATAAATAGAGTCATTAAAAAAAACTTGAATATAAGGAAAGCTCCAGGATATGACCTTATTATGTTTTACAAGAGCTACCTGAAGAACCCTACGTGCAGGCGCAACGCGAGCTGTTATGGAGCGGTATAGAGAGAAAAGGAGTGCAGAGATACGTCTTTTCAGGCTCAAGAAGAGGGAGTTGGAAAGACGCGAGTGTGAGGAGATAGAGATGTGTACCGACAAAAATGAGACTCGAAAATTCTTCAAAAAGATCAAGCGCCTGAGTGGAGGTTTAAATCCCGGAGCCTCTTCTTGTCGTGATGGAAATGGGAATCTGGTTACAGATGTCCAGATTGTGCTGAGCATATGGAGAGAACACTTCTCCACGTTACTGAATGGCGATGCTACGAACAATTCCGCCAGTGGAGGAGTTTGCCCGATAGCCCCAATTACAGATGATGTTGTTGATGTTCCACCACCCGACTATGACGAGGTTGAAACGGCCATTTTAAGGCTGAAGAACAACAAAGCTGCAGGTGCTGATGGCCTGCCTGCCGAGTTGTTTAAAACCGGAGGCGATGAGCTGCTCACCCGCATGCACCAGTTCATAAGCAGAAAATGGTCGGATGAAAGCATGCCTGATGATTGGAGGCTCAGTGTTTTCTGTCCTGTACATAAAAAAGGCGACCCCACAATTTGCGCCAACTACCGTGGAATAAGTCTCCTGAGCATCGCATACAAGGTTCTATCGAGCATTCTGTGTGAAAGGTTGAAGCCTATGCTCAGCAACCTGATTGGACCTTATCAGTGTGGCTTCAGACCTGGTAAATCCACCATCGACCAGATTTTCACACTGCGCCAAATCCTGGAGAAGACCCAAGAAAAACAGATCGACACACGCCACCTATTTGTTGATTATAACGACGCTTTCGACAGTCCGGTAAGGGATTACCTCTACGCAACAATGTCTGAGTTCGGTATTCCTACAAAGCTCATTCGACTTTGTAGAATGACACTGCATAACTCCTGTTGTGCAGTGAAAATTGGGAAGGACCTCTCTGCACCGTTTAATACCGAACGGGGTTTCAGACAAGGTGATTCGTTACCGTGCGACTTCTTCAACCTTATTATGGAGAAAATTATACGAGCTGCAGATTTACGACATAGTGGCACTATCTTCAACAAAAGTGTCATGCTGTTAGCGTATGCCGACGATATTGACATAATCGGCATGAACACGCGAGAGTCAGTGCAACATTCTCAGAGTTGGAAAGAGAGTCGCGTCGGATGGGTCTCACGGTGAACGAGGGCAAGACGAAGTATCTAGTGTCAACAAACAAAAAGTCCCGGCGTCTTGGACAGCACGTCACTGTTGACAACTACGCTTTTGAAGTAGTAAGGGAGTTTGTCTATCTTGGAACCAGCATTAACAGCAGTAATGGCGTCAGCTTGGAGACCATGCATAGGATAACTCTTGCTAACAGGTGTTACTTTGGGCTGAGTAAGCAATTGAGAAGTCGAGCCCTCTCTCGAAGAACGAAAACTACACTATACAAGTCACTTATCATGCCTGTCCTAACATATGGCGCTGAAGCCTGGACAATTTCCACCTCGGATGAGCGAATGCTTGGAGTTTTCGAGAGAAAAGTCCTACGCAAGATCTTTAGTCTTATTTGCGTTGGTGGCGAGTACCGAATAAGGTACAACTATGAGCTGTACGAGCTGTATGTCGATATTGACATAGTAAAGCGCATCAAAATCCAGCGGGTGCGCTGGCTAGGTCATGTCGAGCGAATGGAGGAACACGCTCCAGCTAAGAAGGTGTTATATTCGGATCGCGCTGGAGGACGACGAAGAAGAGGAAGACCTAACCTCCGATGGAAGGACCAAGCATTGGAGAACCTGACGGCGCTTGGAATTTCTAACTGGCGCCAGCTAGCAAAGGACAGAGATGGCTGGCGAAGCATGTTATTTTCGGCCTAAATCGGTATTCGGTTGTTATGGCTACATAAGAAGAAGAAGCTTATATTAGACCGATGCATTGTGAGGCACCTAAAAACGTCATAACAAGAAGACCGCATTTTATAAAGTCTATTAACCCTTTTGAGACTAATGTTGTTTATAAGCCACTTCTGTTTTTTTATTCCTTTTTTCCTTTAACGTTTGAAAAGCCTTTATTTATAACGGTAAAACGCAATCAACAAACTGATGTCTTATGTATGGAATAAGAAAAAATAAAAAGTGAAAATATGTTTGGGTTTTGTACTTCAATAATTTGTCCATGTGAGTTCACGTACTAGATCTGAACACGAAAAGTAATCAAATTAAAGAAGTTTACTTTTAAATATATTTAAAAGCTTATCAAACTTAGATCAGGGTCTCGAAAGACCTAAGCCGGCGGCTGCGACGGTGTAGAACGTAGGGGACGTCACCAGGTCGGCAGGGAAGCCGGTTTGGAGGCAGCGTAAAATATAGGGCCGAACGTCTGATGGTAATTGAGCGGAATCGCTAGCTTTATGAGGTATAAGTGAAGAGGAGGGAGTCTATAGAGCAGAGCAAATCCTGTTGAGGGAACGGGAGAAGCAGAAGCGGCCGTAAACGAGACAACGTAAAAAGGCCATGAAGTCGTCGGAGAAGAAAATTGAGCAGCTCTCGGACCAACTCAGTGGACTTCTGCTAGATGAGTCGACCTTGGAGGTGGAGAACTCGGGGAAGAGGTTCATGGGCGATAGCTCCGGAACCAATCTGAAAAGTTTAACGCCAGAAGAGCCTCATCCGAAGACTACGGAGGAACCAATTGAGGTGGATGCTGGGAAGGATGGACAACCAATTATAAAGCTTTCAGGCGCTCCAAACGATGCTCGAAGCTCAAACCTAACATGGGTAGGGTAGCTCTGGGAGCGACGAGGAAGGGAAGCCCGACATCGGGGAGTGATGAGCCGGGTGGACAATCTGGTAAGATTGTTAACCCAGCGAACTCACAGGCCGCGCATGTGGCACCTGGGCCAAACGGTCTTGTCAGAGCGCCTAAACTTCAGGCTGAGCAGGTAAAGGGCGAGCCCACCAGGGCGAGGAAGACTTACGCTCGAACAGCTGAAGCTGACCTTGTTATGGAAGTCATGGACTTGTCACTAAAGGGGCGCCTGGATGATACTGATTTGAGTACCTTCAAGGTATCTTTGTTTGGCGAGGCAGAAAGGGCAGGTGTTGTACTCACCGTGCTATGTCCCAATCCGCAAGGAAGAATCCATTAGGGTGGGAGGTGTTCCCGCACCAGGAACCACTAAATGTGTGTCAACTTAATATTTACCACAGCAAAGCAGCATCAGCAATGATGGTGCGGAGCTTTGATGATGATGAGATTGACATTGCACAGGTTCAGGAGCCCTGGATCCTCCATGGAAGGATCAAAGGCTTATCTACACAAAAGACCACTATGTTTTATCCACAAACAGAGTGGAAGTTGAGGACATGCATTTTAGTTAGACATGGGATACGTGCGATTCTAATGTCTAACTCGTGCTCACCGGATCTCACAGTAGTGAGAATAGGTGACGATGCGGGTTCATTTATGATCGCACCAGCATACCTCCCATACGATTCTCCAGACGGACCACCTTCAAGAGAGGTGGAAGCTCTAGTGAGATTCTATAGAGGAGAGTGTCTACTCGAATTTATAGAAAAATTTGGTCTACAAGTTGCCAATAGGGGAAAAAACGACCTTTGTCGAAGCACTTTGTTGCGAGGTCATTGATGTTACCCTGACGAATGTCAAAACGTTGGACAGGATTTTGGATTGGAGGGTTGTGGATATACTAACCATGTCAAACTACAGAGCCATTCAGTTTGGGGTTACGTCCGATAAAAGACATAGGAACGACTGTAGAATGGTAAGGATACCGAAACGAACGGATTGTACAAGGTACTGTGGAGTTCTTGAGGATTTATTGCCAGGGAGGTTTAAGAGACCTAGAACAACTACAGATGTTGAGTATCAGATGAGGGCTATCAGCTAAGCCATGATTAAATCATTTAAAGCCTCATGTCCTCTGACGGTAGCAGACGAAAGAAATCCCACTTCATGATGGAATGAAGAATGGAATCCATGAAAAAGGAGACAAGGAAGGCTTTTAATCGCCACATGAAAAGGGACCCCAACGCATGGGATGACAACAAGTCAAAGAAAAGAGAGCTGAAGAAGACTCTACGCAACCTTAAAAGGAAAACGTGGAGGGAATTCTGCTGAAATATGCAAGATATGACCGATGTATGTAGATTACAGAGGATTATATCATGAGACGACTACAAGTCAAAGAAAAGGGAGCTGAAGAGGACTCTACGCAACCGTAAAAGGAAAACGTGGAGGGAATTCTGCTGAAATATGCAAGATATGACCGATGTATGTAGATTACAGAGGATTATATCAAAGGACCCGGTGTCAAAGTTGGGATTAATTCGCACAACGAATGGATCCTTTACAGAGACAATCGGAGAGTCACTGAAATACCTGATGGAAGTGTATTTTGCAAGAAGCTTTAGATCGGAAGATCCTTGGGAAGCTACCCGCAAGGGTGCAAATAGGGATGAAAGATTGGAAGCTGAAAGGATAGTCACAAGAGATGAAGTAATAAACGCCATCAAGCGTTTCTCTCCATTCAAAACAGCGGGTACAGACGGGATATTTCCAGCCCTATTTCAGTGAGGTGCAGAAGCTCTGGTAGACAGGCTTCTGGGAATATTTACTACTTGGCTGGCTACAGGATATATCCCGACTCAATGGAGAGAGACTAAGGTTGTCTTTCTTCCAAAGCCGGGAAAAGGGACTACTTTGAGGCTAAATCTTCCGGCCGGTTAGCTTGACCTCCTTTCTGCTTAAATGTATGGACGGAGTACTGGCGGACTACATGGAAAGGACAACGCTTCTGAGAAAACCACTGAGCAGATGTCAGCACGCATACAGAGCTGGCAAATCCACTGCAACGGCCCTGCATGAACTTGTTCGAGTAGCGGAGAGAGTACTGTTTAGTGGAGGGATATCTATGTCTACTTTTATGGATATAGAAGGTGCCTTCGATAAGATTAGTTTCGATAAGCTAAGGATGGCCCTTGCTACTCGTGAAGTCAGCCAAATCATTATAAGGTGGGTGTACATGCATGCTGAAGAAAGGGCAATCAACTTTCAAAGTCGTAGCTACAGACTCAGTGGGGCGTTTTATCACCTATCATTTGGAACATCACGGTCGATTCCCTACTTCAGCTTCTGGACTCAAAATGCATACACACCATCGGGCACGCAGATGACATAGCGGTAACGGTGAGCGGTAAGATCTTGGACACTACTTATGATACCATGAGAGGTGCACTCAAAATGGTTGAAGAATGGTGCACGGAACAAGGTCTCTCTGTGAATGCTAGTAAGTCGGAATCAGTACTCTTTACTAAAAGGAGAACTGCGGTAAGAAAGACCCTCTTAGGCTTTTTGGATCAAACATCAACGTCTCCAAGGAGTATCTAAAGTTTCTAAATGTCATCCTGGATAACAAGCTGACTCGGAAAAGTCACATCGATGACAAAATCCAGAAGGGCAAGCGGGTATTGTAAGTGTAAGAGAGTGTTCGGTTTCATGTGGGGAATTACTCCCAGAGCAGCGCACTGGATCTACACAACGATGGTCAAGCCGCTAATAACGTATGCTGCTGTGGTATGGTGGCCTAAGGTCACCCAAAAGACCGCGAAAAGCAAGTTACAAACGGTGAAAAGAATGGCTTGTATTGGGATTACCGGAACTATCCGGACGACCCCAGTAGATGCATTGGAAATCTTTCTCGGGCTGCTGCCGTTGGACTTGCATATTATGAAGTCAGGGGCATTAACAGCATTACGTCTGTAGACAACCAATAATTGGTATAAACTCGGCACGGAGATAGGGCAGAGGGGCATCCTGTCACTGTTATATAGCAGTGTAAAGGAGGCGCAAATGCCAATGGAGTGAATGGGTAGGCTGAAGATGACTGAAAAGTCACACAGAACACTCATTGAAGACGGTCTCACACATGATGTATGTGAGGAAAATGACATCAGTATTTTTACAGACGGTTCATTAATGGATGAAAGAGCGGGTGCTGGAATCTTCTCTAAAGAGTTGGGACCGGCATGCACTCTGAATATGGGAAGATACGTATCGGTCTATCAAGCAGAAATGCTTGGTCTAATGCGTGCTCTAGACCATCTACTGGATGGAAAGGTGCAAGGTAGGAAAACTTGCTAGCACTCGATAACCAGGCGGTGGTCAGGCGACTGCAACAACCTACGGTATCTTCTGAGTTAGCGCTCGAATGTGTTCAGAAACTTAACGGGTGTGCTCGTAATAATGCGATTACTCTTATGTGGGTGAAGGGACACATTGGTATAGAACAAAATGAAGCTACAAACGCCTTGGCTAGACAAGGATCTGAAGCTGAATTTTATGGACCGGAACCAGTAGTTGCTCTCAGCAGCGGGACGGTGAAGGCAAAGGTTAAAGAGTGGATAAAGAAACTCCATCTCACGAGATGGGAGAACTTATCCACTTGTAGACAGACAAAGGCTTAGTTGAGGCTATCAAAGGGCAGTGAATCGGGAAGGGATCTCAGTCTAGGACGATTGACTCTAAGCTGGTTGACTGCATTAATAACTGGGCATGGCAATTTCAGGTACCACCTCAACAAGATGGGTCTTGTTGAAGGGGAGGATGCTGACATTTGCAGATTATGCATGGAAGAGGCAGAGACAGCGGCGCACATAGTGTGCCAGTGTCCTGCATTGGCAAGCAGGAGGATGTCCAGACTGGGTCGCCAATTTATTGATGAACTCGAAATGTGGAACATACCCCACAAAGACATGCTTGAAATAACGCGTGGTGTTATTATGAGGAAGGAAGTAGAAGAATTCTGCAACCGAACAAATAATTAACACACGATTTGAGGAACAAAAGGGATCCATATAAGTGGTCTCATTCGGCTAATCCCTAAAATATATATTCAGGTAAATGCTGAAGTATGAAATTATTTTATATATATTAAAAACAAGATTAAATTTAGTTATTATTATTGGAGGTAGAATTTGTTAAAATTCAAATTGCTTATATATTTGCTGAATTTGGTAATTTTTTAAATGCCTTATTTAGGTTCAATGAAGAATGAGGAACCACAATTTGTATTGACAGTAGCATCGGATTAGGAGCTATACCGAAAAGGTTAACTCGTATAAAGGCAAATTTTCATTTTTCTCTTTCGTGAAAAAAGATCTCCGTACAAAATCCCTCCAACTTTACGTGGATATGTGTGTGACGTTATCGTTATTATAAAGAAATACTACCGAAAAAACAAATTTTGTGTCTAATAAAACTAGGATATGTCAATGTGTTTTTCACACATTCACATAATTGAAGTAACTGTAAGACAAAAATAATAAAGAAGACAACGCAATGACGCGCATTGCCTAAGACTTTGATGTGGACTATAACGAGTGAAAATAATATTTCCGCTTCCGGTTAATAATATAAAACACACGTGCACATGTAGTGTGTCGCTGTTTGTACATAAATATATAATTTAAAAAATTAAACACACGTGACAACTTTTTGAACAACAATACTATGAGGGGTGAATACAGGGTAGCCAGACGTGCTTAGTTCATCAGTATGTGTACTGATGAACTAAACTAACTGATACATTAAAGTAGTAATTTTTCAATTATTCCCAATGGCACGCAAATGTAATGATAGGTTAAATTGTACTGATTGAATAAAACACAAATAAGTGGATGAATAACTTGAGTAGTTTCGCAATCGGAAATTTTGAAACAATTTATGTGTATTTTTCCCAATTCAACGCTATTAATAGCACTAGGTGGTAAAGGGTTGGTGGTATCCCCCTCCTCTGCCCTAATACTACATTTTGATCTTGTCGGCTTGTGTAATTTCCTTTCCCTATACCACATTCGATATTTCTGTTCATTCTAAGCAGAATTTGCAGAATTTATATTCATCGATCCTCATCTTATTACGTTGGTAGTTGCAGGCATAGTTTTCTGTCCACTGCCCCATACAATAATCTAAGGTTTTGTCTGTTTAAAATTAGGACAGCTTTGCTCCCATTGAGTTATGTTTGAATCTGCTATTCACCATACAGGAGAATCTTGATCTATAATGCAGTACCTCTAGGGTGTGGACATTCGCCTGAAATATAGAATTGCAATTACTTTTTGACAATTAGGCCTTACAATTACTGCTCCGGCACTACCATCTTCCGTTTTTTTACCGTTTTCCGTTTTAAGCTATTTCAATGTTCCTCCAACGACCACTTCAAAGTGTTTGGAGACGACTAGGTTTCTGTCAATTCCGTCAGAGACCGTGAAGCACGGTGTATTCCAGACGAAATATAGAATCTTAATGTGCCTTGTTAAGCCGTATTCCTTTTTATGGGGTAAATTGGGTAGCTTTATGTCCGCACGGGCTAATGTCCTCTCAACTGCAAACTGCAGCAAGATGAAACCGATTTAGATTTCCAAGTTCATTTAGACACCGAATAGCCAAAAATGGTTCCGGTGCTGTGCCATACGTTATTGTGTTAAGTTTATAAATTTGTATAGGCATATTCAAATCTCTGCGCCATAAAATAAGTTGAAATTGTTGGTCTGCATCATGAACATTTTAGTAATATCTGCAGTAATGGCAAATTTACGACAACGAAATTTTAGCAGATTTGTGTAAAGCTCTGGCTGAATAGTTGGACCGACTATTAGAGTATCTTTCGACGAGATAGTAGATGATGTTTTAGCTGAGGCATCGAATACAACTCTCTGCTTGGTTGTTAAACTATTGGGTCTTATAACAACTTGATGTGGCATGAAATTATGTGGCCCAGTAGGAACTATATTATCCGTTTCACACCTGTAACCAAGTAACATATATTCACTCATAAATTGATTATACATTTCTTTGACATCAGGTGTTCTCATATGTCTTCGTTCAAGTGACAAAAATCTTCGTTTGGCTGTTTCATACGACGATCCCAGAGTTGATGGATTCATTTTAAATGGAAAACGAACTTAAAACATTTGACAAACGTTTGACGTTCTCAACAAAATCTTGTTCGCTACTCATTTGTTCTTTCGTAAAGCTTTTGTATGTGCTTGGTATTTCTTCTATTTCCCAAAATTTATGCACAATTGCATCAAGAGAGGCCAAATTAATTTCTCTATTTTTATTTACTAAGTTGCATGCTCCACTTTTAGTATTTTCAACGTATTTATGTCGGCCAGAAACTATGCAGCCGAGCATTGTCTTTTGCAATGTTGGCAAAGTGTCGCTTAATTTGATTTGACCGACCGATAAAAGTTTAACTTTATGCCTTAAAGTAGCATTTATCTCTCCAATGCCCGATAAATTTAGATCTTTAAACTCTCGTTTTAAATTCAAACTATGTGCACAATTCTCACTCATAAAGTTTATTTATGAGCCAGAGTCTAAAAGTCCCCTTGCAAGATGGGCATTTCCATAGTGATCTTTAATTTTAACTATGGCTGTGGCCACACTTAAGGCATTCGACACACTTAAGCGTAATTCCATCTGGATGGTTTTGAGTAGAAAAGGTGTCCCCCTGAAGCTGATTCGCCTCATAATGGCGCTTTACGAGAACTCTGAGTTGGCGGTTCTACACAATGGTAACATCAGTGATTCATTCACGACCAACGATGGAGTGCAGCAGGGCTGCCCTCTCTCCCCGCTTCTCTTCACCATTGTGCTGGCAGAGAACTGGCATTGTGTGGAATCTCGCGCGGCAGCTTGAGGACTTGGACTTTGCCCATGACATTTGTCTCCTCTCGCACAAATTCTCCGATATGCAAGCGAAGGCGAACAGTTTAGTCGCGCTGGCACGCACCGTCGGATTAGAGATAAATATTGCGAAGACCAGAGCTATGAGAATCAATCATTCCAATAGAAGCCATATAATGATTGACGGCTGTGCGATTGAGTTCGTCGAAAGTTTCTGCTACCTCGGTTGCACGATAGCAACAGACGGGAGAGCTGAGGTGGATTCTAACTGCAGGCTAAGCAAAGCAAAGACAGCATTTGGCCGGCTAAAATCAGTATGTGCAAATTCCCAATTATCCAGACGCACGAAATTTCTAATATTTTCCGCATGTGTGAAATCGACACTACTGTACGGAAGTGAAACATGGCTGATCTCGAACTCCATCACGCAGAGACTGCAGGCTTTCGTCAACAAGTGTTTGAGGATCATTTGTAGAATTTTCTGGCCTAACACTATTTCAAACGATCATCCAGATTAAGCGTAGAAAGTGGAGTTGGATTGGCCACACGCTAAGAAAGAAACCAGATAGCATCACGCGAATGTCGCTTGAGTGGAACCCGCAGGGGAGCAGAGGCCGCGGACGACCAAGAAACACCTGGAGACGATCAATACTGGGTGAGCTAGCTGCTGCCGACATCACATGGAAAGGCGCTAGATCAACTGCCCAAAACCGTGTGCGATGGCGAAGCCTTATGGAGGCCCTATGCTCCAATTAGGAGTTTAAAGGAGAAAAAAAAAAAATGGCTGTGGCCAATACAACGACATCATCGGTATTCGAAGAGCGCTGATCTGATTGTTGTGGAGTAACATAGACAGCGTCAGATGTTGATGACAAGAAAGATAAATTATTAATGAAATTATTTGGTTATTGCTGCACCTCATACTTATGCAGAAGTGTGTGATGAGGGCGTTGACAAACTCTACAATGAGAACGAGAACAACTTCGGACCGAGTGTCCTTTCTTTAAGCAATTTATGCCTTTTTTACAAATTCGAAACGTTTATCAACAGGCGAAGCAGCAAAAGAGTTACAATATGTATGAAATGGCCATTCTGTTTACAAAAAAAGGCACTGATTGTCGGAATTACTTGCGGCAACTGCAAATGAAGTTTTATGTTCGTTTTTCTTATTAGTGTGAGATTTTATTTTGTGTGTACTCGACGGTAACGTCGTGTACTGACTTGCAACTATGAACTAGTAATTTGGAGCAGTCGTTCCATAAAAGAAGTGTCGAGTAGTCCAGCTGATAATTCCACCTCGATTTTGTAGCTGGGTCAACTTTCGAGGGAACTAAGTGTATAATTAAGGCGTTTGTAATGTTCTTTTCTGTTCCTAACGACAACAAGGAATCATAGATTACAGATACCGCAGCAACTGCATTTGTAAGCGCTGATGCATTTGGTTTTGTCATTTTAAAAATAAATTTGTCATTTTAGGTATATTAAATATTTGTTCTATATTGTCATGAAAAAGCTTCTAAAAGATCTCTGTGACAAAGCTCAGAAAAAGTGATGTCACAAGTGTTCTGCCGTTCGGAACCGGCTAAAATAAGTAGGTCCCTTCTAATACTGTCCAAATTTAAGACGCACAACAGTAATGGAAGAGAAGCTCGGCCAATGAGCCCTTTGGGGCTTTAAGTGCCACATATATTTATATAAGTGCCACATATATATTGTCGAAGAATATCAATCCCTTTTTGTCGTATCGCTCTGCTAAACGATCTAATGCCTTTTTGTACTTATCCTCTGTAACTTGGAATGCTTTCACTGTTCTGAGTGCGTCACCCGATAAGCAACGCAACAAGTGATTGAATTTTTCGATGATCGCTAAGTGTACTTTCCAACACTGAACTTTCTCGACGCTCATATTGACCCATAAGCAGAATAAGCTTCGATTTGGCGATAATGCAGAGATCCTCTATCTCGCCTCTTCTCTCATCGCTAGGATAATCCTTCTCAATTTCTGTCTGATATGCCATTCCAGGTCTATTACATTCCAAATTGTCGTTGAAGTTTCTAACATATTTTTAATGCGTGTAATGTTACCACGCTTTAAAGTAGCAGGCTTCGAAACCACTGCAGCTTCATCGCTTAATTTCCGGGCATATTTGCAATTTTTTATGAATTAATTAACAAATGAAATCCTTTAAAAATAACCCGAATTTATCTTCAAAATATATTTTTATTGAGATTTAAATAAATTAGTGTGTGTGTGTTATTATTAAGCAAGTTAGCAAGTTATTAAGAGTAAAAGTTTGTATATAAATATAATAACAATGACGATATATTATTTTATGTATTCACAGCTGTACAAGTTCTAAGTTCTAAGAACAATTAATGTTAGTGTGATGTGATTATTGTGGTTACAGTACTAGAGAGCAAAAGATGTAATAAACCATTTTCTACTCTCAACATTGATGCATTGGCAGCGAACGAATACGACGACTAAAGTTCTGACTAAAGAGAGATCGTTTAAACATCTAGCCAACCAAACTACGACAACGTTTTAATGTTTTTTTATACCCTGCATAATGTAATATGCAAGGTATATTCATTTCGTGTAGATGTTTGTAACTACTTGATGAATCTCCGGAGAAATAGAAAAGTATATATATTCGTGATCAGAGTCGCTTAAATTTTCAATTTAACGATGTCCGTCCGTCCGTCCGTCACATGGCTGGTTCGCACGGTAACTTGAGCAAATATTGAGCTATTTTGACGAAATATGGCTTAAGTAACCTATGATACGGAGAGGGGATGGATATTGGGCATAATCAGTCAATAGCCATGCCCACACCAAGCATTTAAAGCGACTAACCTCGGAATTTTCAAAATTTTTAACTTGCTATAACTCACTTAATATACCATTTGAGACGACAATATTTGGCACTTAGAGTTACATTATAAAAAAGTTACATTATACTGCTACTTAATCTTACCAGAAATGGGCGAGCCACGCCTACTTTTTATAGTAGCTCCCATACAAAGTTGAGTGAATGAAATTAAAACTTTTAAGCACAATAACTTACAAACTATTCAGCATAGAACAACCAGATTTGAGGTGTGGATTAGTATTGTAAGAGCAATTAGGCTTAGAGGAAATGGGCGCGCCACGCCCACTGTTAATAGTAGCCCCCAAACAAAATGACTGAATTTCTATTAAATTGAAACAGCTGTAACTTCGCCAATCTTCTGTGTAGAATAACCATAATTGAAACATAGAATAATATGATAGTCGGAAATAATCTGGCAGAAAATCAGTGTGCCACGACCGCTGCTCTTGGGTCTTCCATACAAAGTTGCGGAAATTTAAAATAGGTTAAAACCGCCCTGACTTACGAACTATTCATCGTAGGACATCCATATGTAAGCTATGGATTAGTATTATAAGGATACTCAGATTAACAAGAAATGGGCAAGCCATTCTCCTTTTCTCTAAGCTATATATTCCTTCCTACTCATGTAACGAAAATAGCTTTAAAAATTTCACACTCCATTTGATACACCACCGCCTAAGAAGTAGGAAAAGAAGAAGAAGACTTCAAAAATTATTACATATTTTTTCAAGATTGCAGGAGAAAGATAATTTTATGGTGAAAATTTTAAGTGTAGCTTTGCTCAAATATAGAAGCTAGGCAGGATTAAGCGATGGTAGGCAAATTAGATTACAGACACAAACTCGTTTGCATATACAACATAAGTGAATATAAATAAAAAGCTATCGAATTTGACCACGCATCACGCCGAATTAATCCAGTCTACTAAGCAGCTGAGCACGAACGAAATGCTGCGGAACATTCTCTGCGTCGAAACGATCCTATTTACAGAGCCGCAGAACAGGAACGTAATGCATTGGAACATGAAACACGCAGAACGGATCCAGTCTACAAAGCAACTGAGCAAGAACAAAGTGCTGCAGAACATTATCTGCGTCAAAATGATCCTATTTAAAGAGCCACAGAACAGGAATGTAATACATTGGATCATACAGCACATCCAAAGACGCAGCAATCCCATATATCAGTCAATTGAGCAGCTTCGAAATACTTCACAAATACATAATACACGACTACAAACCAGATTACAAGCAGAAGGTACACATCGTCTAAAAGATTTACGAGTAGTACAGAGAAGGTGCGGCCAAACAACAGAGTTATCGGAAATGCTAAACAAGCTACGACAACAATTATCGCCTGAAGTGCAAATGCAGCAATCTCATACTCGAACATTGAATATGTATTCAGAATACAAAAACATGTTAAATATGGTCCTACAGAAGTATGTGTGTGTTGTGGAGGTACATGATTCCCTTCACAAATTAGAAAACTAATGAAAACGGATTTGCTTTTAAAACGACCCGACTTAGCAGAAACTTTCTATCTTGTTGATAAATTTCCTTCTGTAACAAATAAATACAATTTCTACAATACATGTCGCAAGACAGTTAAAAGCGGTAACATTCCGAAAATATGTTTATCATGTGAATAAGATTATTTGACGCGATTAGAAGAACGGCTTGTAAGTCCCAGGATTCCATTCATGAGAATTTTTGCACAAGGATATGAGCGTCAATCATTATTACGAGGTGCGGTAATATATATATATATATATATATATATATATATATATATATGTGTATATATATATATATATATATGTGTGTGTGTGTGTGTGTGTGTGGCACTGAAAGCCCCAAAGGGCTCATTGGCCGAGCTTCTCTTACATTACTGTTAAAAAAAATAATGTAACATTAAAACTGTTTAAAAAAATTATTCCATTACTGTTGCGCGTGTTAAAGTGTTAAATCTTGGACAGTATTAGAAGGGGCCTCCTTATTCTATTAACTAATAGTTCATATTTCAATGCTTATTTCAAGTGTATTTTATATTCTAACAGAAAATAATTTTTTTTTCTACCACAATCACTGTTTGTTATTGTGTACGTGCATCGCTACTCCTAAGATATTCTGCTAAATGTCAGTGGCTTCCTTCTAAAGAACCATTTGCTTAGGGATGGTACGGTGTTATATGTAATTTTTCAACAGCATCATCTTGGATGCATCGGAAAACAATTTCGAAGTGAAATTCGTGCCATTATCAGTCACTAAAGTTGTTGGTATGTTATATCGCGCAATAACTTCATTGTAAAACGCTTTTGCTACTGTGCTAGCTTCCGCATCTGGTATAGCTACACAAATAAAAAATTTGGAAAAATCATCTTGAAAAATCATCTTTTTTACAATTTTTAACATATTATTTAATTTGGTTTCGCATACCTTTCCACCTATACTGATGTAATTCTAAATTTAAATCAGCAGTCATTTCATGTTGGACTGCTATTGGCCCTAAAGTGGTGACAAAACCTCCGAATGTACCACTCAGATTTTTCCTTAAATTCCCTATCTTGCTAACGTATTTGTTAATTACTGTTGATTTTACTAAACTGGTATCTGCCCAGAGTCTACCAGTGAAATGAGTTTTCCATTTTTTGCTTCCTTGTACGGAAACTCAATGAATACATCATCTACATTAGAGACTCCAAAACAACAACCACGTTTGCTATCACTGGATGGGAAAGATGAGTCAATATTCCCTTTGGACGTCTGACTACCAACTTCCACCGTCCTACTATCTGATATGGAGTGTGTGTCTAAGGATGCATGACTCACATATTCCATTTCAGCTGGCCGATTTTTAGCAAAATTTTGTGGTTCTCGGTTTATTGGCCATACCTGGACCCCCCGTAGTTTCCCTGAGTCTTTTCCAACTCTTTGCATTTGTAACAGTCGGCAATCCTGTGTCCGGGCTTGCTGCAAAACAAACATTTAGCATCGGGCTTACTCCGATTAGGCCCTATATTTTCCTGGCTTTCCTTACTAAGCCCTATTTTTGAAATATATTTCCCTTGCAGCATTGTATTGTTAGTGAACGACGTACATGATAGATTCAACTCATGTCCATATTGCTTACATTTAATACAGAAGGGCGTATTTTTCCTTTTAAAACATTCGTCCATGGTGTGTCCCTTCTTGTCGCAGAAGGAACAGGTAGGAACTTTCCTTTGGCTGTTTTGGGGATTTACTTTATTCTCTTGGTACTGGTCTGCCTTCAGTGGCACCATATTATTTCTGTTCTGGTGGAACGCCACCATATTACCCGTTTGGGTCTGGTAAGCTTCATAAGAATTTAATAGTGTATTGAGACTTAAGTTGACTACAAACGTTGAGGTGATAGTACTGTTGTCCTCTTTCGAGCAGGATTTCAGTTTATATAACCTTCTGGCGAATACACTTATGCTTTTCTTCGGTAATTACCGTGCAAACTCGATTTGGTCAGTGATGGGTTCTAGCTGGATTATTTTTAGGTATGTGTTTCTTAGAACTGTATATAATTCTTCAAAATTAACAAATTTTTTTGCAAATACCAAATTAACCGCATATCCGTATAGACGTTGCTTTTTGCAGAAAATGAAGTCTTCCAACTCATCTGGTTTTATTCCTCTACTGGCTAATTCACAGTCAGAGATAAATTGATAGACTTCTGTTCTCAAATTTTTTGACTCAACTCCAGTGAGTTCTCGAAGTAGTCTACTAACCAACTGCGCTATCTCGTCTATACGCATTTTGTCTGACGTTTGTGGCTGCGGGTTCGTAAGTATCATTCTTACAGGTGTAGGGCAGCGAAGAGGTGTCTCTTCTTCTAAACTTCGTTCCCTCTCAAGATTTCTTACTTGGGCCTGGAGAACGCTTAATTGCTCAGTGTCCACGGAGATTCTGAGTCTCTTTTCTATAAATTCCTCAGAAATATTCCTCTCCTTAAGTAGTCCTTCTAACTCTTGATTCCTTCTGTATAGTTCTGCGTTCTAATTCAACCAAATGACGTCTTTTCTTCTTCGATGCTAAGCGAACACTGTCTCTCAATTTTATTAAATTCAATTTAGAAGTAACAGTAAGATATATGTACATAGATATAGATATGTGTAATTTATAAGTACATATTTACATTCACATAAAATATATATATGCGCAATATCAGAATTCAATTACAGTGGTAATAACTTACTTATATATTTTACTCTTTCTTGCATTGTCAAAATAAAATGAACTGTCTGGCAAATTTGTGAATATGTGTATAAGAAAGGGGCACAAAATCACATGTACTGAGCAAATGCCTTAGATCAGTGATGGGCACATTCATTCTAGTATATTTTACATATGGTGTAGTGCAGAGAGGGCATTATGCGATGTGAATATCTCTTTCTCTCTGTCATAAAGAGAAGCATACTCTAATTTGTTGTCGAACACTTAAAACAAAGCAAACGCGATCACATGAATGTTTGATCCCAATTGGATGCTTTCGCCGTGTCGGTGTGCGCGTGGCTGTGTGAAGTCAAAAACAGTTGATCTTCACGCGAGTTACGTATAATGTCAATAACCCACCTACCTATATAAATGCACAGTCAGCATCTGACGATATTGACAAATTTATGTTAAATATAACAACCAAAAAATAAAACAAAACCAACTTCCGATATAATGCAACTGTTGCAATAAATAACATAAAAGAAAATCAATAAGCTAAGAAAATGCCAAGAACTTCACTATTAAATCAATAATTGTGCAAATAAATAATATTGTAAATTTCATTTAAATTCTAATTAAGCATTTATTTAAGTTCTGATAAAGCATTATTATTGTATTAAGCACTAATATTGTAACTTTCATTTAGACTGGAAATAAAGAAAAAAATCAGTCTGGTCTGAAGCCTCATACATTTAAGTTGTGCTAGTTCAAACTATCGTGATTTATACTTTTTTAAAAAGACCTTTTACGAATCGCAAAACGAAAGTCGAGTGAAGCATATCGCCCATTACTGCCTTAGATTTTTCTATCACTATGTATAAACTAGGACTGGGCCTTATAATTATAAGCCATTATATAAGCAGTAGTGTTCTAGCAGGGAACTGAATCACTTAATAAATAGTCACACTCACACCAATGCAATTGCTAAACACATATGCACTGAGCCCTCATCCTGGGACACACTACATTTAGAATTCCGCGAAAAATGCTTACCACCAGTGATTTGCAGTTCTGAGTATTTAAGGAACCGTATCTGTCGAGTGCAGTTTCAAGAACAAGCGGGAATTTGGACCGGTTCCCGTTATAAAAAAGTGGTAACGGAAATAGGCCCCATCGAAATAGCTAAACAAAAAATTATTATAGTTTTCTATTGATCAATAACTTAATTCGTGCGGTTTACTAAGAGATGGCGTAACTTGATTATTATTCCATCGTTCCAATATTGCGAATATGAGTTGGAAAGCTACTGTCATTGTGCGTTTTTCTCAGTATATGTCATTCATTTGAAGCGTAAACAACAATAAAAAAACTAGTGTTTTAGCGGGAAGTTCTTCTTCATTACTTTAATATGAAGAAAACTACTGCCGAAAGTCATCGTATTTTGGTGGAAGTTTATGGTGCCGTAGCTCAGTGGTTAGTGTGTTCGCCTTCTGATCTGTAGGTCGTGATTCAATCCCCGGCTGATGCATAACAAATTTAATATCGATAATATTTTTCTTTCGAACGGTACCCACCTGTCGGCAAGCAATTGGCAATTCTTCCGACAGTAACAACTTGCCATGCCGATGAGACCTTTGGGGCTTTACGTGCCACATATATATTATTTTTTTTTTATGGTGAATATGCTCTAGCTAAGCGAACGTGCCAAATGTGGTTCGCACGATTTAAAAGTGGTAATTTTGGCTTGGAAGACGAAGAACGTCCTGGGCAGCCAAAAAAGTTTGTAGATAAAGAACTGGAAGCATTACTCGATGAAGATTGTTGCCAAACACAAGGAGAGCTTGCAGAATCTTTGGGAGTCACTTAAGCAGCCATTTCAAAACGTTTGAAAGCAGCAGAATGCATGCATAAGCAAGGAAATTGGGTGCCACATGAACTGAAACCGAGAGACATCTAAAGGCGATTTTGCATGTCCGAAATGCTGCTGGATCCATTATGACAACCCCAAGCGCAAAAAATCATATCTGAAACCCGACCAACCAGCCAAATCAACGACAAAGCCGAATATCCATGGCGTGTAGGTAATACTCTGTATTTGGTGGGATTAGAAGGGTGTGATGTATTATGAGCTGCTAAAATTGGGTGAAACCATCAATGGAGAACGCTACCGAACACAATTAATCCGTTTGAAGAGAGCAATAGACGAAAAACGCCCGGAATATGCGACCAGACATTAGTCCATAATTTTCCATTACGACAACGCTCGGCCTCATGTTGCAACACCGGTCAAAAACTATTTGGAAAACAGCGGCTGGGAAGTTGTGGCTCACCCCCCTTATAGTTCAGACCTTGCCCCGTCCGACTACCATTTATTCCGATCGATGCAGAACGCGCTCACTGGAATAAGGTTCACATCAGAACAATGTATTAAAAATTGGCTTGATTTATTCTTCTATTCTTCTATTGGGATGGAATCCACAAATTGCCAGAAAGGTGGAAAAAAGTCATGGCATCAGATGGGCAATACTTTGAATAACACTATTGTACATGTTTTTCTTAAATAAACGTACAAATTTGGAAAAAAAGGCACGAATTAAGTTATAGATCAATATATAAATTCAATTTTTTCTTTATATTTTTGTTTTAGAGTAAAAAAATATATATATAATATTGTAACGAGTATCGATAGTTGATTACTCATCACTATTGTGACTGACTCTATTGGCAGCATCGAAACGAATGTCAACAAAAAGAAATAAGCGATAACCAGAACAAGCCAACGAGAAGGGAAGAGAAGAATCTCGATAAAGGAAGATTCTGGGGTGTTGCCAACAGAGTATAAATAGAGCCAGTGTTGAGAATTGACAATCAATCTAATTCCGAACGTGATTGCGAAAACATTGATACAGAGGCAAAAGCTGCAAGTACATTTAAGTGTTATAGTAAATAGTTGATTGTAAACAGTGTTGATTGTAAATAGAGATTATTAAATAAATTGTTGCTGTATATAGTTGTATAAAATAAGTGTTGCAGTTATCATTAACAGAATCCAGTGATCGAACAAGGTAATTCAAATAGAATTAAACGTTCACAGAATAAAAACGTAACAATTGGTGTCAGAAGTGGGATTCTGTAAAGATGGTGAAAATTGACCAACTAAAAGTGGACCAGCTTAAAAAGCTGTTGGTAGAGATGAATCTATCGTCATCAGGTGCAAAGGCGGAACTGCTGGTGAGGCTGAGGCAAGCTATGGAGGCTAAGGGAATTAATGTAGAAGAACATGAGTTCTTCGAGGAAGCCGATATACAAGCAGTTGTGCACGCTGAGGAAGAGAGCAAAATAGATTCGAGTGGTCAACTCATGGAATTCATGAAAACCATGATGCAACAGCAGCAACAACAGCTACAAGAAAATGCGTCTCGCATTGACTCCAAGCTTCAAGAACATTCGGCTGAATTGCGTATGGAAATTCAAGAAGGTTCGTCTCGCCAAGAAAACTTCATTGGAGAATTCCAGAAGACAATTAACTACAAACTACAAGAAATTTCTGGGGCTATTAATGAGAAAGTTGCAGAACTAAAAGAACATGTAGATGAAATTTCCGGAGCCATTAATGAAAAAGTTACAGATCTGAAGGAACATGTAGATGATTTGGAAGATAAGTTCGAGAAATTACAACACGATCTCAACCAACTAAAAATAAATGGGCCAGCCACATCAGTGATTAGAGATTCAAGTACAATCAAACTTAAGCCACCAACATTTGACGGAAGCACGCCATTCAATATCTTCAAGCTTCAATTCGAGACAACCGCTTCGAAGAATCAATGGGATGATAGCGACAAGACTGCTGCTTTAATAGTCGCATTAAAAGGTAATGCTTCCGAGGTGTTACAGATGATTCCAGAGAAAGATCGTGGTAGCTATCAGTCACTGATGGACACACTCCAGCGAAAGTATGGAAATGAATACAAGACTAAACTACAGACTCATTGGGAAGGACCATATGAAATTATAGCAAAGATAAATGACGTACTGTATCGCATTCAACGTGCCTGGAATAAAAGAGCAAAGTTTAAAGTAGTGCACTTGGAGCGACTTGCGCCATATCGAGGGGAAGTATAAAAACTTGTTCGGGACGAACAAGGTTAAGAGGAGGGCAGTGTAACGAGTATCGATAGTTGATTACTCATCACTATTGTGACTGACTCTATTGGCAGCATCGAAACGAATGTCAACAAAAAGAAATAAGCGATAACCAGAACAAGCCAACGAGAAAGGAAGAGAAGAATCTCGATAAAGGAAGATTCTGGGGTGTTGCCAACAGAGTATAAATAGAGCCAGTGTTGAGAATTGACAATCAATCTAATTCCGAACGTGATTGCGAAAACATTGATACAGAGGCAAAAGCTGCAAGTACATTTAAGTGTTATAGTAAATAGTTGATTGTAAACAGTGTTGATTGTAAATAGAGATTATTAAATAAATTGTTGCTGTATATAGTTGTATAAAATAAGTGTTGCAGTTATCATTAACAGAATCCAGTGATCGAACAAGGTAATTCAAATAGAATTAAACGTTCACAGAATAAAAACGTAACAATATATTCCTTAGTTGATATTTGTGTGACAAAAAGTATTAAAAAAAAAGACATAAATGTGAACTGAGCTGCGAGCTAACGGTACTTTAACGGATGACATTTTTGAGTAAAACAAATTTGTAAATTTTTTGTATGTTATTTTGAAATGGTTTTTGCTTCTTTAGGGCCGATTTTGGGTTCTGTAGGAACCGTTTATGCTTCTTATGGAATGGTTTTTCAGTTATTTGGACTTATTTTTCGCTTCTTCTATACCGTTTATCGGGTTTTGTAAGACCCGGAACGGTCGATTCAGCAAAGGATCCGGTTCTTCGGTTCCAGCTCCTCTGTTTTGTACATCATTATTTGCCACTGCATTTGCAACTGAAATCACATGCATTTGAATTTTCAACTAAAGTGAATCTTGCACAGATGCGCAAGAAAATACAAAAACGAGCGAAAAAATAGAAAACAATCGGAAAAGACATACAAATAAAATAAATGCAGAAGTATCAATAATTCTGTGGTTATAAGACCCTTTTTTATTGCTGGAATATAAAAATCCTTTTTTTCAATAGAAAACCCAAAATAAAAACTTATTATCCGGTGGAAATATAATTTGGCATAAGCAAAAGTACAAAATAACTCACTTAACGGAAAAAAAATTCTTCGTATAGAGCCTATTTTTGTGAATATAAAAACCAAAAATTGTTTGTCGCTAACGCCCATATAAGGCATGACTCAAGTCAAAGTAAAATATTTTTTTTTTGTTCAAGTTTTTTTTATTGGATCTTTCTAAAATTACTTAGAAACTAACAATAAGTAATCAAATCTTACAAACTAACTAAAATTATGTGATATTCCCAACGTTCCAGCACAATTTGTTGAGTCGCGAGGTATAGCAAATTCATAGCATATTCAGTGTGTCTTTTCTTTTTAATCGACGGTGCTCCGTGCTCAGCAACAATTGCCTAGCAAGGGGATTCGGATGATTGTGTAATTTCTGAATGTAGCTTCTGCAGGACATTGCAACTTCCTCAGAAATTGTGGGTACATTTAAATATCGATGGATGTTAACGTTCCTCATATACCAAGGCGCGTTTACAATAATTCGCTGACACTTGGATTGTATTCGCTGCAATTTTTCGATATTTGAGGGAGATGCGGTGCCCCAAAACTGAATACCATAAGTCCAGATTGGCTTCAAGATTGCTTTATAAAATAGCACTTTGTATTCGAGATTCAACTTTGATCTTTTGTGTAACAGCCACCATAACTGATTAATTTTAAGCTTGATCTGAGTTTTCTTTGCCTCTATGTGATTTTTCCAGGTCAGCCTTCTGTCGAGGTGAATACCCAAGTACTTTGTTGAGGAACATTGTGGAACTGATTGGCCATTAATTTTAAGTGGGGGACATGTATCTGGCCTTAGCGTGATGGTTACATGTACGCTCTTCGATTCATTGACTTTTATACGCCATTCTGCTAGCCAGATTTCGAGAGAATCGCTATGAGTCTGCAGGAGTTTAGTAGCTTCTATGCGGTTAGAGCGAGAGCACAATATTACCGTATCATCTGCAAAGGTCGATATAAATGTATAGTTATTGCTGGGCATATCTGTAGTGTATAAGAGATACAGTAAGGGGCCCAAAACGCTTCCTTGAGGAACGCCAGCGTGAATATCCAATGGATTTGTTGTGTAATCCTTGTGATGTACAAGAAATTGTCTTTTCGTGAGGTAGCTACTAAGCAATGAGGAGACATTTGCAGACAGTAATAGTTTGAGTTTGTAAATAAGGCCATCGTGCCATACTTTATCGAAAGCTTGAGTGACAGCTTGAGAAAGACAGCTGAGCAATACTTTTTTTCTTCAAAAGTGTTCCTTATCAGAGTTACAATGCGGTGACCTTGTTCTATTGTGCCGTGCTGTTTTTTATATCCAAACTGATGTTGAGGAATCAGTTGGTTGAGATTAATAAATGGAGTTATATTCATGACAAGTAGCTTTTCGAATACTTTAGAGAGAGAGGCAGGAGGCTGATAGGTCTGTACGATGCAACTTTTGTAGGGTCTTTTCCTGGTTTTGCTATCATAATAATTTTTGAAATTTTCTAGCATTTGGGATAGTGTTTAATACGAAGGATAGCATTGAAAATGTGCATCAGATGAATTACTGAAGCCGGAGGTAGCTCTTTTATCATTTTACCGGTAATTTTATCTCGACCAGGTGATTTTTTTGGGTTTAAATCTTTATAAATTTCTTTGAATATGTCCTTTTTTTTAATTTTGAGCGTTATTGAGCAAGGTTGAGGAGTTAATTTTGGTAATGAGGACTGCGACGAGGGTGGATTGGGTGTAAACACACTTTTTAGGTGGTTTGCAAAAGCCAAACCCTTCTCACAGTTGCTTCTAGCCCAATTACCGTCACTCAAACGGATGGGGGAATCAGTGAGAATTGGCCGATTCGAGTTTTTTGCTGATTTCCACAAAGAGTAGTCTGACGCTTCACCAGGTGTTAATTTCGCTATGTGCTCTTCTAACTCTTTGTTGTTTTTATTTTTTAAGGCTTGCTTTAACTTTCGAGTGCAGTGCTGTAGCTGTGTTTTCAGATTCGGTGATCTGAATTCTTGCCATTGTCTTCGGAGTCTTCTTTTCTGTCTTACTAGCAATTCAATATCGGCTGGTGTGTATGGGCTATAGTTTGATTGCTTGCATACCTTTGTGCAGGTGGCTGAGCTGAGAGCTAATGAGAGCAGCTGGTTGAATTTTTCGAGTGCTGAGTCTACATCGTGTCCATTTCTTAATACAGTACTCAGAGGAAGATGGGAATTTATATATTTCTTGAATTTTAACCAGTCTATTTTCTTTCTAACGCAATTATCTTGGGGGCTTGGTGATTTTATAGATATTACCGTGGGTGAGTGGTCAGATGATAGATCATAATTACACTCTGTGAAGATATTTTCCATCTGCAAACCTTTGGCGACTCCAAAGTCTATGAGATCCGGTATTTTGCTCTTGTCCGTCGGCCAATATGTCGGTTGACCATTTGAAATAACATCGTAGCCGTCGTTAGTGATGATTGAACATATTCTTCTGCCTTTTGGAGTTATTAAGCGGAAACCCCAGTGAGTGTGTTTGGCGTTGAAATCGCCAGCAACCAAGAATTTGCTACCAAGAGTTGAGAAAAATTCTTTATATTGCTGTTCGGTAATACTGTATCTTGGGGGACAGTATATCGCAGTTATTACTAGCTTAGAGATGTATTCTTCCAGACATATACATGTTGCTTGCAAGTAGACTCTACTGAAATCTTCGAGAACATGATGTTTTATTCTACTTTTTATCAATATGGCGTGCCTTACCATGCGGATGATTTGTGGTGTACAGTTTGTAATATGGTATTTGGTAGCAATTTTTGTCAGTGAAATGGGTCTTATATATCATCATTATGTCTATCTGGCTGGATTCAAGGAATTGAATTAGCTCCAAACAGTGCTGGCTTAAGCCGTTGGCGGTCCAGTGGCATATCTTGAGACAACTCATGGTCTGGATAGCAATGTTTGGAGTAACATCGTTTGATTTTTCATCATTTCTTGCATCATTGTTTGCATTGAGTTCATGAATTGGTTCATATTCTGAATTAATGTTTGAAGCAAATGTTCAAGGGTACTTGGCTGTTGGGTGGGCAGTGAGTGTTTCTGCCCATTATTTACATTGCTTTGTTGGTGTGAGTTTTGTTTTAACACGTTAGCGTATGAATTGGTTTGATTCTTGTTTGGGATTGCAGAGAAGAATTGTGTTGCATCAATATTTTGTCTCTTACTTGAGTTGGCTATCTGAGTTTGCTCAACTGGTTTTAGAGGTTGATTGCTAGCGGAGAATTTTAGCTTTAGGGTTATATATACTGGGAAACCTCTATAATTTACGGTGTGATTACTTCCACAATTGCTGAATTTTTTCATACTAGCATCGCCTTTAGATTTTGGGCATATGTTTGATTTATGGAGATCTCCACAAATCAGACAAACAGCTGGCAGGGTACAATATGTCTTAGTATGTCCATATTCTTGGCAGTTACTGCACTGAGGAGGTCCAGTTCTCTTATGGGCTTCTTCGATTGTGATTTTACGATGCAATAAATATCGAATTTTATATATGGGGCGTACTTCAGCTTTTTTTAGGGGTTTTGCACGGGTGATTGCAAATTATTGTTTACACACACATTAACAGGCGATTGCCGTTGCTGTAGAGGAGAGCGCTGAACACTCATATTACAAACAAAATGTTTGCAAACGATATTATTATTTTTTTATTTTCTTTGATTTTAATGTTCTTTTTGCTTATTTGTATAAGCAATAAAAAAAATCACAGAAATAACTCCTTGAGTTTTCTTAGCGTCTTTTCGCAATATATTTAATTTTTTTTTACCGAAATCAATCACTTTTCCGACTCTATCAAAGGAGAGATGCGAAACACGTCCACTCTTATTGGTGACTTTCACGAAAGTAAAATATTTGCGATCGAAATTACTAAAAAAATTTTCACTTTTTCATTACAATATGAGTATCAAAAGGAAAGTTCTTTTTAATACCTTTTCAGTGATATAAAAGTTATGATCAAAATAAAAAATTTTTAATTTTTTTTTTTTTCAAAACCCGATTTTTTTCGAAAATAATCACTATTGACCTATAAACAATTTACGACTATATTCAAGGCTATACAATTTCCAATTTTTAATATTTTAATATTTTAATAATAATAATAATATTTCCTTGCCTACTCCAATTAAGTGTATAAGTAAAAAGTAGTGAGACAAAGGGAATTATAGTGATAAATGTAAAATAATTTAAGGAAAATTGGTATAATATAATATAGTAATAATTATCAGTTTCTTCTAATTCGATAAAAACAACATCATATCATACAAACATCATATTACATAAACAAATTGTTTATGTAATATGATGTTAGCTAGGAATAAAAAATAAGCCGTCAGTTACATTTTTTAAAGCCCATTTATTTCAAAATATAACAATAATTACGAGTTGCTGTGATTGATTTGCTTTATGTTGTTTGAGTTGTTAAAATGAGTGATTTGAATTGATGAGCGGATGGTTTTAATGTTCCGATAACGCAATCGCTCATGTAATGGAATGGAATTTAATTACACGGGATTACAAATGTGTTAATGGCCATAAATTTAATCTGGTGAAATCAGCCAAGACTTTAGATGGTTATGTTTGGAGGTAGTGTTTATATTAGATACCTGTCTACGCCAGAAAATTATGACACGCGCATTGTCTGTTGTCACCCTTATAGAAGACGAAGGAAACTCTGACTTGATCAGTCAGCAGTCGGTTCGCCTGTTCTTGTTCTTCTTTTTTTTTCTTCTTATATATTTGTTCTCTACACGAAGTGCGCGCATTTTTTATTATTATTCATATTTTATTTTATACATATAGTTCGAGTGTTTTTTGTACTTTGCAATAATTAATTGTGTTAATAATAACAAATTATATTCATTTCTAATCGTTTTCTTGTAATAAACAATACACATAAACATATACAAGTATATCTCGAGTGTTTTTTCTTTGTACAAGGTGATGTACATCAGAAACAATTCGTTTGTGATTTTCGTGCTTTTCTTCTTTATTTAATACGAAATTTCTTTCGATAACGAAGAATAATCTAAATAAATCAAACCTTGATTTAAACATACATTTTGAATATTGTATTGGCCACCAACGAAAGGCTTTACAATTTGGAAGTTGATGGAAAGTGTGCTAATGCGAATAAAACAGCAACAGCAAGTAGCAGCAGCACCACCATCACATCAACAGTAACAACAACAACAACAATTAACCAAAAGAACAAATGGAACAAAATCAACAGTAACAGCGACAACATAGTCAAGATATGCCATCAATTATATACAGCAATAGTTTGCAAGTGGCAAACAAGATGACGACGAAAAATGACGCTAACAGCAAACATCATCAATAGAGAAAACACCGGCTACAACGACCGAAATCCCACAGAATATATAATCTCACATGATCGACAACAAGTAGATTTTTTTATATTTTATAATTTATTATTTCTTATTTAAAAAGAACAATTAATTCTCTCACAATTTTAATTTTTCAGAAAGCAAGAAGCAGTCGGTAATTGTGTTAGCAGGAACATCAAATCAACCAAGGTATAAGCCCACCGGCATCTCTCTCACACGTTCAATACCCATATTGGAAAATTGCGAATTTATTTATAAATTTCGAGAGCGAATTTCAACTTTGACCTTGAGCCACGCCTTATATGGGCGTTAGCGACAAAAAATTTTTAGTTTTCTATATTCACAAAAATAGGCTCTATAAGAGAAGCATTTTTTTTCTTTTAAGTGGGTTATTCTGCACTTGTTCTAAATATTTAATACAATATTGGAGACATTAAATGTTTCGAATGAGTATTCGGTTTACAAACACAATTAATCAAACTGGAGTACTAAAGATAGGAAGTATATAAAGATAAACGTTGTTGATCTTCAATAAAATTTGCAAACATCCAATTTTACTGCTTGTAAAATGTGAATAAGTAAAACGTTGCGTTCATTATTTGCATCTTAAGAACTACCATGCTGGTCCAAAGCGCTTTTAGCTCTTTTCGATTGGAATTTTTGGATTATTAACGCTGAAAATGTTGCTCGTTGCGTGGTAATTGGCATCATCCATTGTGTTCGGTTTAAACCTAAGCTACTACAACATACGATGTGCAATTAATCAGTTGAGCGTCTGGCACCATCTCTACTACTTATGGTGCTGTCAACATATACGTCCGCATCAGAGGCAAGGCACCGTATAAAGCATACATCGCAATGTTTATATTTTGGGGACGAAAGCAGTCCACATTAAAGTTGTGATAGATTTATCGACTTATGCATTTCTGGCATCGCTAAGACGACTAATTGGAAGATGAGCTCTGTCCAGTGATATATTCTGTGACAACGTGTAAAAAGCTCATTATAGCCTTTTACATACCTACCTACATATACTCCATACACGTCATAAATCCTTAAAAATAAGGTATACTCTGAATAAAATTAGAGCCACTTTTATTCAAAGTACCGTAAATATGCGAATCACATCATACATGTAAGTACACATACATACGATTTAAAAATTAATAAATCATAGTAAAATTCACTTGGCTACTTCTTTTTGTAATCGTTATACAATAGTGTCGTAAATGTGTACACACATACTCGTGGAGTATGTGTATGTGTGTACCAATCATGTGAATTTTCACTCAACGTGAAACGTTGTTATACGGAAATTCTACGCTACACTTGTGCCCTTAATCTCAAGTACTTTATGCATAATATCATGCTAAAATATCTCTGGATCGAGCGAATCGTGAATATGATTTGCTAAAGTAGCAAACAGCAAAAAAGAACAATCAAAGCGATTTTTGAACGACCCGTTTGGGTGGTACTACTAATCAAATGAATGCTTTAATAGTTGGGCCGGTAATCTCACCAACCAACTATAAAAGTGCTTGCCTTGACGAGCCCGTCTATGTCAGCAACTCATCAAGGTAGTGGCCTGAAAGCTCTCTACTCTGCGCGAGGTCACCTTGATCACCGTACGTTCCAGGAGCAATCAACCGCCACTCCGCTGGTTGTTCTTACGTCTTGTTGAAAAGGTCTCTCTCTACAAGATTTAAGGCCTAGGAATTTCATACAGGAAAACCGCTGTATCAGACCACTCTACATATCACCACTCGTCTCGTTATGTTGCCTAATCACTGAAGTGCTTTTCAAGTATACCTGAAAGCTGTAGATATAACCTTCTTAACAAAAAAAAATTATATTCACGAGTGATATTGGGATCCTCTCTGATAGCCGTGATTCACTACCGCAGGTCTCTCGGTGAGTTTGCTGAGCACTGATGTTCCTGGCGATTGCAATTCGATCGAACTAACCAGAAGTTGCGCGAATTTAGAATTCCTTCTTGAATTTGAAAGCTTGGATACCCCACTGAGCACCTGTAAACTAATAATGAAGGAAAAGTGGCAGAGAAAACAAATGAACATGGTGGAGACGCTCTATAACGGGCAAAACAGCGCAACAAATCTGGCTAAAACTGGACGAGAAGCTCACTAAAACTCTGCTCAGTCTAAATACATGTACTAAATACAGTCTAAATGCATGAGAAAGCAGACTTCATAATTCATACCAACTACCATGTTAAAAGTCTAACGAACATCGCATACATAATCAAGTTGCTAAGCCTATGCTTAGCAACTTGATTAGACCTTATGAATGTGGCTTCAGACCTAATAGATTCTTCATTAAAAAGATGTCCACAATAGTCAAAATAAAAAGCAGATTGATTCACATTACCTATTTATTGATTACAAAGCTGCTTTTAACATTTACACAACAATGTCAATGCTTGGTGTTCATGCAAAGCACATTCTCTTTGCGGATTACCACTATACCTCGATCTTATTATGGACCTTTCCTAGGCTCGAGAAGCTGGCTGACATCTGCTTCATTCGCTCCCCTACCTAACCTTTCAAGATGTGACTTATTTATCATGCCCAACCAATAATGAAAAATCCACGTCACTGAATTTACATTTCACCGTATGCAGTCATTAATAAGTGTTCTCTATCCAGTATATAAGAAAGGATACCCCACAATGTGCGCTAACTATTGTAGTATAAGCCTTCATAAGATCTCATACAAGGTCCTACCGAACGCACTGTGAAAGATTAAAATAAAAAAAATTTATTTATTGATTATAAATCCGGTTTCCACAGTCCGGTAAGGGATTACTTATACACAACAATGTCTGAGTTTGGTGTTGCTGCAACGGACTTTGCGGAATGATACTCCTGTTGTGTAGCGGAACTCCTGTTGTGCAATGAAATTGGGAAGGATCCTTCACCTACCATTTAATAGAGAACGACGTTTCAAACAAGGCGATTCGTTATCGTGGGACTTCTTCGATTTTATTACGGACCTCTGCTCCCTTCTCTCCCTAACCTTTCGACATATGACTTATTCACCATGCCCAAACATTGCTAAAAAAAACAACGTCACCACACTTACGTCTCACCGTATGCAGTCATTGATCAGTGTTTATACATGTTTATAGTGGAAAAAAAGCAATATTTAGTTATATAGTTACATATCCATATTCATACCCACAGGTTCTGCACCTTAACGCTGACTCCAGGCCTGTTGTTGTTGCTGTCAGTGACCTGCTTCTACAGACTTCTTGGTGAAATTAATTTAATTAGTAAATAGTTTTAATAGTATTTTCTCTCTAGGTGTTGTTAAAGCTCTGCCAAACTAAATAACCGATCTTTTACATGTTCCTTCTCCCCATTTCATATTGACTCTCCTAAGTTCTCTTTGCCTTTAATTTTTTTAATTTCTCCTGCAATATTGCAAATATAACAAATCTTAGAGATTATTGAATATAAATTATAAATAAGTATAAATATAATGAAATTCTTAAATTAATTTGTGCTTTGCTTTATCTTAAAGATTTCATGTGCATATTTCGATATATCGTTCATTTAATATTATATGTACATGTTAATGTATATGTTAATGTTAATATATGTATATGGTGGTCTGGTGGTGTTTTCGCAAGATAACGTGTCTAACTGCCTCAACCTGGTGGGGATAGCGCAATCTTTATTGAACTTTATTGAGCAAGTCAACTCACTGGACGTCATGTAGTTTGTTCTGCGCGATATGTGATGGCAACTTCACTCTGTAATGATGGTGCCATCATGTATCAAGCTCTGTTTGCTATGTGATATAACCTTCATTATTTAATGGGGGTCTTCCACTTGGTCTTGATGTCTTCCTGGCACCCACCTCCTCGGTTTAAAGTTGTGCGTTGGGCATGGGACCCACGGCATACAAATTTCGAATGAAAAATCAAACCGTGCCTCGGATACCGCTCTTCAGGAAATGCCATGCCATGCGGAGAAGCACAAACTAGGATGTGGATTTGTTGTCAGTAAGAAACTATGACACCTTGTCTCGCAGTTCACATCTGTGAATGAGCGGCTGGCAACAATCCGCATTAGGGCAAAATTGTTTAACATCAGCCTAATATGTGCCCATGCTCCGATGGATGAGAAGGACGGCGCGACCAGTGAGAACTTCTTTCAGCTTCTCGAAGAAGTTTATGACCGTTGCCTCCGCCACGAGGGTGAGCAAGGAAGATATTTTTGGTCCAACTGTCGGAAAATTTAGCCTCCACCAGAACACTTCCGATAACGGAATGAGGATTATCGACTTCGCCGCAGCACGAAACATGGTACCTAGCAGTACTAAATTTCAACATCTCGACATCCATAAAGCGATGTGGCTGTCTACAGATCAACGAACGAAAAACCAAATTGATCACGTGATGATTGACAGAAGGCATGATTCCCACTCCATGACTACTGCAGCTGAGGAGGTAATCGGTTTCTACGGGCCTTTGAGAAATGAGTGGTATGATCAGAAGTGTAGCGACGCTACCGCAGAGAAAGACACCGCCTACAGAAAAACCCTGCGTGCAGGCGCAACGCGAGCTGTTAAGGAGCGGTACAGAGAGAAGAGGAATGAGGAGTGATGTCTTTTCAGGCGCAAGAAGAGGGAGTTGCAAAGACGCGAGTGTGAGGAGATAGAGATGTGTAGCGACAAGAATGAAACTCGAAAATTCTTCGAAAAGATTAGTAAGGGACTTTGTATATCTTGGAACCAGCATTAACAGTAGTAATGACGTCAGCCTGGAGATATTGCGAAGGATCACTCTTGCAAACAGGTGCTACTTTGGGCTAAGTAAGCAATTGAGAAGTCGGGCCCTCTCTCCAAGAACGAAAACTACACTCTACAAGTCTCTCATCATGCCTGTCCTAACATATGCCGCTGAAGCACCTCGGATGAGCGAATACTTGGAGTTTTCGAGAGTCCTACGCAAGATCTTTGGACCTATTTGCGTTGGTGGCGAGTACCGAATAAGGTACAACCATGAGCTGTACGAGCTGTATGCCGATATTGACATAGTAAAGCGCATCAAAATCGAGCGGTTGCGCTGGCTAGGTCATATCGAGCGAATGGAAGAACACGCTCCAGCTAAGAAGGTGTTATATTCGGAACACGCTGGAGGACGACGCAAAAGAGGAAGACCAAACCTCCGGTGGAAAGACCAAGTACTGGAGAACCTGACGGCGCTTGGAATTTCTAACTGGCGCCAGCTAGCGAAGAACAGAGATGGGTGGCGAAGCATGTTATTTTCGGCCTAAATCGATACTCGGTTGTTATGGCCACATAACGAACGAACGAGTTATTTAAAGTAATATTATTTTAATGATTTATGTCCAAATGGACTGTCTTTCTGCTGAATTGTTGTTTTGTAGTTCTGCTACTCTATCACGCCGAAGTTCTGATGGTGAGTTATTGTTCATATCCAGACTGTTGTTGTGTATTTCTTGCGCTATTTCTTCTTTTATAAGTTGTTGTTCTACATTTGTTAGTCTATTATTATTTACAATGCTTCGCTTTTGATCTGCTAATCTTTGCTGTGTCACGCTTGTTAATTGGGGGTATTTTTCAATTAATAATCTGTGAATTTCTTCACGGTATCCGATTTTAATTGTGTCTAAATTTCTGCTTTTGTAGTAGCAATGCATTACGTTGATATTAATCTCATGTGTTCCTGCAATGCGTTGTCTGATGTTTCCAGCCTTTGTGGTTACAGGTTGTCCCTGTAAAACATTTTGGGCCAGTTCGCTTGTTCCGGCTTCTGAAGTTGGGTCGGTATCATGGTCGAGCTGTTTGTCCCGCGCCGTTCTCGACCGTTACGACGCTCGTCCGAGGCTGAATTTTTGTTTCAGTAAACCATTTTCACACCAATAGGAGATTACCCTGTGATGGTGGTTGACAAGGGATACCGCGGGATCGTCACAGCCGTCAAACCTCTTTCGAGCAATATCCCTGCGGGGTTATTATTATTATTATTATTATTATTATTATTATTAAAGTTACAAAACTGTACACAAAGAACACATTCTTATACAGTACATTCCATTTAAAGAATAATTGCAATAAGAATCTTACAAACTACTGAAACTTAACAAATATTCCACTAAGAAACTTAACTAAAAGTAAAATTAAGGCTGTGTGCGAATTGACCTAAATTTTAGTACCTAACACTGAAAACTTCCAGTACTTCTACAATTTAGGAAAATTGCTTCTAAAAATGTGAGACTTTATTTGGCAATCTAAATTATTTGTTTTGAAATTTGCATTTTATAAATATATCTAAAAAATTAATAATTTTGTGGTGGCTTTGAGACTCTTTAACAATATAATAAATTTGCAGCAGAAGAGGAGAATTCTGAGCAGACGATTTGAGGTTAATCAAACAGTACATTTTCCAAAAGCAAAAGTTAACTATAGCTTCTATGCTAAAAAGATAATAATATTTGCGTAATCTTTATTTTAGCGATACCGTTTACGCATAGCTGGATATTTTTGCGAAATTTTTAAAGCCATTTTGAGAGAGGATATTGTAATTATAAAGCGGCACTTACGGATGACCACCACAGCCTTGGAATCAATCATGCATTTTTCGGAAAGCTTTTTGAACACGAAAAGAGGTTGGAAACATTATTTTTATGTCACTGTGTTTCTTTACTGGCTTGAATGTGGCGCTAGCTATCATTCTCTATATCCCGCTATACTGTTCGTGATATTGTACAGAAGTGTCTTGAAGGATTTTTAGAGTTAATGGCAAAAGTCATAAAATATCGTTCCACAGATCAATATCTCGATATCGCGGAATAGTTTAATAGGCGATCTGGGTGTACAATATTCAGCAACGCTTTGGGAGCTATATATGGATCTTATGTGCGAGTTTTAGTACATATCCGAATACGAGATCAATACATGAACAGAAAATCTCAAACATCTATTCAATTTCAAGCAGCGTGTTCTAGCAATAAGGAATTTATTTCAATTTGTTGCGGTTGTCCTGGATCAATACACGACGAACGCGTGTTGAAAAAGAGTAAGCTTTACACAGATCATAGTGTCCCACCAGGAGGCTATTATCTTTTAGGTAACAGTGGTTATGCATGTAGAACTAGACCAATCACTATTTTAACACCTTATAAAAGAGTGAACCGGCTCACAGGAAGACAAAAAAAATTCGATGAGTTACACAGTAAAGCCCGTATTGTAATTGAATCAGCTTTTGGCATTTTAAAATACGTTGGCGTTGTATTTTGGAAAAAATATTGCGTTTAAAAATAACGCGCTGTGTTCAAGTAATCGCAGTAGTTTTTATAATGCATAATATATGCCTTAAAGATGGCTTTGAAGAAGTTCATGAAATACAGGAGCTACTGTCTGAACAAAACAGTAACTCTACTATTAACATGGAAGATGAAAAATATCATGATGCCGCCGCTTTGAGTGATGAAATTTCAAGCCGAATTTCAATGTAAATTTTTATTTGAAATTTATTTAAATTTTAATAAAAACAAATACAGAAATTCATAACTTCATAATTCATGAATAAATAACAAATTAACGAAATTTCACAAAATAAACTTATTACTAATATTTTAGTCTTCAGTTCGATTAAATCACAATCAATCCAAATAAAAAAAAAATTATAAATAAAAAATTTCAATAACTAAATAACAATCCACCAATTTATGTACATATTTACATCGGATTTTCCATAGGAATCAGACATTATTCTGATTCAGAGCTCTCGCTGCTTATTTCGAATTTTTTTTTTTCAAAAACTTCGAAAAGCACTTTGCTGTCTTGAGCAACTCCTTATCTGTTTTTAATAAGGAACCCTTTATTTGATAATCATTTCTTCTGCCTGGTCCAGCAAAAGACGAGGATGATGGCTGCGGATCGCTTGATTTCTCTTGAAATATCCGCATTGCTTTGGCCACGACTTGGAAGTGGTGAGGAAGCAGGTAGTGGTGAACCTAGCGAATCTTTAATTTCAATGATCTCACTATTTATCACAAGTGGCGGGTTTATATTATGCCGCTTTGAGCAAAATACATGTATTTTTCAAAGTGGCACCAGGTTGTTGCTATCTCCAACTCCTTAGACCTGCATTCTGTTGGAGGCTCTTTGATGCGCTGAAAACATGAAGGGAGAATATGCAAATAATCAGTATTTCCCAATAGTTTTGTGGCATACTCACCTTATATTTTTAAATCAGATTGGCCCATTTTTTTTTATATCAGCCAATCTTCGCCTATTCCACTTTCTGAACGTACTTGCCTAAAAAATATAAACAATGGTAACATAAACATAAAAATACTAGTAATAAATTATCACTTACACAGATGGTCTAGCTCCATCCTGGCATCTACAAAGCATTCCGCCTGCTCTTTTGACCCTGCAAAATAAAATACATCGAATTACACATACACTGATCTGCATTAATGCAAAAATCAAATACATTTATATTTACATGTTCTGAATATTTTCTTCTTTTGCAATAGCTATGATTACAGTTAACTAAAACTCGTCCGTTGAAGTATATTTGACAGTTCCATTTAGGTTGAAAATTATGTTGGAAAAAAATTTAATTTGTTCTTATTCACTGTATTATCGACACTTTCCAATGATTAAGGATTTGTCTCTATTTAGGTAGCAATTTAGACTTACTCGCACACAGTTTAAGACTAGAATTAAAAAAAAAATTAAGAAAAGATGAACAAAAGATAATGAAATAGAAGTTAGAGAGTAAGATGATATAATTGACGAAAGTTAAAAAGATTCAAGGTAGCGCGGGGTTAGCTTACTTCTGAAATCGCCAAAATGAACAATTCGCTTGAGCTCGGATGAAAGCGAGTTCCATAGTCTAATGGCATTGACAAAGAAGATACGACTAGAATTCAAATAAGTAAACCTAGGAATAATGCAAAAATCGCAATTTCTCATATAGATACCCCGGTATTTTGAAAGTGATAAGTCGATGAAGATATATTATGTAACGGATTTTCAAAACATTAGCCCACCCAACTGCTAGAATAGCGGTAGATTGTCAGAAATATGATCATAAAACGCAGTTAAAAGCATATCCGATCGCACTGTTGAATGCTAGTGTAACTTTACGTCTAATTTACTATAAATAACACTAAAGTATGTAATGTGGGGAGCTACTAATTGTTTTACCAAGTTAACTCTAACTGAAGACACGGAGTGTATTCAGCTGAAAAGCGAAGGAGCGTAAAGTAGAATATATCTTAGGGACGACTCCATTAACGTGGTAACAACACGTTAGGTTCGAGTTAACCAAAAAACCTAAGCTCACGACAGTATCGGCAAGTTCAAGTTTCGAACTCCCAATTAAGATTGTTCGAATAACTGAAGAGCATATATTCTTCCTCGATATAGTCAGTAACTTGGATTTCAAAGGATTAATTCTCAACATGTTTATGTTTGCCCACGAGTTAATGGACTGGAGGTCAGCATTAAGTTTTATGATCATATCATCAACCTCAGTAGAGGTTGTGGAAATATGTAGCTGAATATCGTCAGCGTAGGTATGGATCGCAGAATGCTTACAAACCTGTAGTATAGAATTAGCAAATAAAGAGCAATGATCCAAAAATTGACCCCTGAGATACACCAGCAAGGAGCGAAAAGAAGGATGTAAAATCACCACAACTCTTACTAGTTATTGCCTTTTATTGAGGTAATTAGCAATTAGCTCGACAGCGCCCTTACTGAAGTTATAGTAGTGCTTCAACTTGAGACAGGTCAAGCTATTACATGATGAGTCAAAGGCCTTTGAGAAATCCAAGGTCAAGGAAGATGAAAAATATCATGATGCCGCCGCTTTGAGTGATGAAATTTCAAGCCGAATTTCAATGTAAATTTTTATTTGAAATTTATTTAAATTTTAATAAAAACAAATACAGAAATTCATAACTTCATAATTCATGAATAAATAACAAATTAACGAAATTTCACAAAATAAACTTATTACTAATATTTTAGTCTTCAGTTCGATTAAATCACAATCAATCCAAATAAAAAAAAAATTATAAATAAAAAATTTCAATAACTAAATAACAATCCACCAATTTATGTACATATTTACATCGGATTTTCCATAGGAATCAGACATTATTCTGATTCAGAGCTCTCGCTGCTTATTTCGAATTTTTTTTTTCAAAAACTTCGAAAAGCACTTTGCTGTCTTGAGCAACTCCTTATCTGTTTTTAATAAGGAACCCTTTATTTGATAATCATTTCTTCTGCCTGGTCCAGCAAAAGACGAGGATGATGGCTGCGGATCGCTTGATTTCTCTTGAAATATCCGCATTGCTTTGGCCACGACTTGGAAGTGGTGAGGAAGCAGGTAGTGGTGAACCTAGCGAATCTTTAATTTCAATGATCTCACTATTTATCACAAGTGGCGGGTTTATATTATGCCGCTTTGAGCAAAATACATGTATTTTTCAAAGTGGCACCAGGTTGTTGCTATCTCCAACTCCTTAGACCTGCATTCTGTTGGAGGCTCTTTGATGCGCTGAAAACATGAAGGGAGAATATGCAAATAATCAGTATTTCCCAATAGTTTTGTGGCATACTCACCTTATATTTTTAAATCAGATTGGCCCATTTTTTTTTATATCAGCCAATCTTCGCCTATTCCACTTTCTGAACGTACTTGCCTAAAAAATATAAACAATGGTAACAAACATAAAAATACTAGTAATAAATTATCACTTACTCCCAAGCAGACCTAGCGTCCATTACAGATGGTCTAGCTCCATCCTGGCATCTACAAAGCATTCCGCCTGCTCTTCTGACCCTGCAAAATAAAATACATCGAATTACACATACACTGATCTGCATTAATGCAAAAATCAAATACATTTATACTTACATGTTCTGAATATTTTCTTCTTTTGCAATAGCTATGATTACAGTTAACTAAAACTCGTCCGTTGAAGTATATTTGACAGTTCCATTTAGGTTGAAAATTATGTTGGAAAAAAATTTAATTTGTTCTTATTCACTGTATTATCGACACTATCCAGTGATTAAGGATTTGTCTCTATTTAGGTAGCAATTTAGACTTACTCGCACACAGTCTAAGACTAGAATTAAAAAAAAAAATTAAGAAAAGATGAACAAAAGATAATGAAATAGAAGTTAGAGAGTAAGATGATATAATTGACGAAAGTTAAAAAGATTCAAGGTAGCGCGGGGTTAGCTTACTTCTGAAATCGCCAAAATGAACAATTCGCTTGAGCTCGGATGAAAGCGAGTTCCATAGTCTAATGGCATTGACAAAGAAGATACGACTAGAATTCAAATAAGTAAACCTAGGAATAATGCAAAAATCGCAATTTCTCATATAGATACCCCGGTATTTTGAAAGTGATAAGTCGATGAAGATATATTATGTAACGGATTTTCAAAACATTAGCCCACCCAACTGCTAGAATAGCGGTAGATTGTCAGAAATATGATCATAAAACGCAGTCAAAAGCATATCCGATCGCACTGTTGAATGCTAGTGTAACTTTACGTCTAATTTACTATAAATAACACTAAAGTATGTAATGTGGGGAGCTACTAATTGTTTTACCAAGTTAACTCTAACTGAAGACACGGAGTGTATTCAGCTGAAAAGCGAAGGAGCGTAAAGTATAATATATCTTAGGGACGACTCCATTAACGTGGTAACAACACGTTAGGTTCGAGTTAACCAAAAAACCTAAGCTCACGACAGTATCGGCAAGTTCAAGTTTCGAACTCCCAATTAAGATTGTTCGAATAACTGAAGAGCATATATTCTTCCTCGATATAGTCAGTAACTTGGATTTCAAAGGATTAATTCTCAACATGTTTATGTTTGCCCACGAGTTAATGGACTGGAGGTCAGCATTAAGTTTTATGATCATATCATCAACCTCAGTAGAGATTGTGGAAATATGTAGCTGAATATCGTCAGCGTAGGTATGGATCGCAGAATGCTTACAAACCTGTAGTATAGAATTAGCAAATAAAGAGCAATGATCCAAAAATTGACCCCTGAGATACACCAGCAAGGAGCGAAAAGAAGGATGTAAAATCACCACAACTCTTACTAGTTATTGCCTTTTATTGAGGTAATTAGCAATTAGCTCGACAGCGCCCTTACTGAAGCTATAATAGTGCTTCAACTTGAGACAGGTCAAGCTATTACATGATGAGTCAAAGGCCTTTGAGAAATCCAAGGTCAACTTATACTGATCATAAGAAACACGTCAATAACTTTCAGCATTGCAGTGGTGCAAATGTGACCAGCACGATTAAGGGCATGACATAAGTTCTAATAGCTAATAGGTCTAAAATCATTGTGTTCACAAGGAGTAGAAATCTTAGCAGTTGGAATAGTTGTCTAATTTTCTATGAGATTGGAAAGTCGGTAGTGGTAAAGCAATGATTTATAATGTGGGTTAATGATGGAAGAATTATCTTAATAAACCTGATGGGGATACCATCAATTCCAACAATTTGAAGTAATCCTCATCCCGCACCTAGCCATATCATCCTCCCCAAGAGAAACAAAACGAAACGCTACTTCGTCATTAAAGATAGAATGCTGAAAGGATTCATTTGAAAAGGAACTGTTCTGATGGCAGGAGGTACCAGAGGATATGAAAAATTTGCTAAGAAACTCAGGATTAAGAGTGCACTGAGTGTTATTTTTGTTATTGTCAAATATGCAATACATAATAATAAGATAATAGTGTAAATACTTTTCTTTTTGCCATCGAAGAGGCTAACGACGATACAAACCTTATAGCCACTTTTGAGGCGACGCCGATAGATAGATTTACAGTCTTTTCCCTTTCTCTCCTTTTTTTTTCCTTGTTGACACGGCAGCCTTGCTACCAGACGAGTGATTGAATAATAACAGCGACGGAACAGCGGCAATATTCCCTACGCGGAAAATACCCGCTGATTTCTGTGCAACAAATTTTATGCCAGTTATGCTTTGCTTTGGAATACGATCGTTATTTATGATTCTGGATATAGATGTAGTCCGTACAATTAGGCGTAGGTATGATTATTGAAAGCCAGTGGATCCAAGAGCTTCATTTGTTCTTATATAAAAAACAGACCCACGTCGGGCATTGCTGCAATGTGTAACTGCTCCCAAGGTCACGACTATAAATATTCCTTGTTGAACGCGGCAAAGAAGTCCAGGTTCTCTTCACAGTAGGACTATCACATTTTTAAGGTAATCGCGTTTCGATGTCTTCTAAAAAAAAAAGATGTGGCACTTAAAGCCCCAAAGGGCTCATTGGCCGAGCTTCTCTTCCATTACTATTGTGCGTCTTAAATTTGGACAATATTAGAAGGGACCTACTTATTTTAGCCGGTTCCTAACGGCGGAACACTTGTGACATCACTTTTTCTGAGCTTTGTCACAGAATTCTTTTAGAAGTTTTTTCATGGCAAGTTGTTACTGTCTGAAGCATTGCCAATTGCTTGCCGACAGGTGGGTACCGTTTGAAAGAAAAAATCTTATCGATATTAAATTTGTTATGCATGAGCCGGGGATTGAACCACGACCTACAGATCAGAAGGCGAACACACTAACCACTGAGCTACGGCTGTCTTCTACTTTTCCAAAAAATATCAAACCACTGGTATGATCGGCTGATACCGTCGCAAAAGACCGTCTTCTCCACCGGATATGTCGACCTTTTACTTAAATAGCTTTCATCAGGGATGAACAATGATAGAAGCAGTAAATACACAAATACCAGGCATAATGTTTATACACTATACGAACAACGTTTATAAAGGGTTATCCATTTCGCGGTTTCAAAAGTATAGGGCTAGAATTCGACATCTGTCAAACTGAGTTGTTAAAACAATTTCTTTCTTTTTCAGTTCAAAGTCTGACATTTGCGAAAATGGATCGCTTAACTATCGCACAACGCATTAAAGTTGTAAAAACCTACTACAAAAATGGTGATTCTGCCACAGCCACATATCGTGCTTTAAGAGGAGATTATGGTTTACATAATCGTCCAACTACGCAAGCAATTGGCAAAATTGTGAAGAAATATGAAGAGACTGGATCGGTTACAGATATTGTAAGGCCTGTGCATCATCGTTTCGCTCGTACCACCGAAAATATCGCTGCTGTAAGTGAAAGTGTTGCCGAAGTGTTTTTCGAACAAAATTTTCTTCAGCGACGAAGCACATTTCTCACTCGGTGGGTATGTTAATAAACAAAATTGTCGTATTTGGGGTTCTGAGAATCCTCAAGTAATTGAAGAGAGGCCACTACATCCATAAAAAGTCACTGCTTGGTGCGCTCTTTGGTCCGGAGGTGTGATTGGTCCTTACTTCTTCGAAAACGACAATGGAACGACTGTCACCGTCAATTCGGAGCGTTATGGTCATATGATAACCGACTTTTTTTGCCTGCTATTGAAGAATACGACTTAGAGAATATGTGGTTTCAACAAGACGGAGTCACATGCCACACAACTCGAGCGAATATGGCTTTATTGCAAGAGAAATTTTCTGGCCGCGTAATTTCTCGTCGTGGCGATATCAAGTGGCCACCAAGATCATGCGATTTGACACCGCTTGACTTTTTTTTGTGGGGCTACGCGAAAGACCGTGTTTATGCAGATAAACCTTTAACTCTTGAGCACCTAAAAACCAACATTCGTCACGTTATGGCTGAGATACCGCCCAATATGTGTCAAAAAGTGGTCGAAAATTACCTCAAAAGAATCGATGCTTGCAACAATTCGCGTGGTGGTCATTTAAATGATGTAGTATTTCACACATAATGTCAACGTTCAAGCTTTATAATAAAAAAGAAATATCATTATAAAAAATATTTTATATGTGTTTTATTTACATTTACTTTTGAAACCGCAAAATGGATAACCCTTTACATTATAAATACAACACCATTGAATCAAATCTCAAGCAGTGCCTTTATCCTTTATTGTACCAATGTTACGCAGGCATGCATCGCCACAGTTTGTGGTTGTTTTCGATATAAAATTAAAAGCTTTACATCAATATAAAATAAACTAAATCCTCTAACAGATAGTCACAAGGCGGATGGTAATCGAAAAGCTAAAGTTACACAGAGAGTGTTATATAAGTATATTTGAAAAAAAAGCCTCTGGGCTCTTGTTAAGGGCGCTCAACGGGGAGTGTAAGAGAAAACCCCGAAACATAGTCGCCATTATTGGTATTCTTGTTTATCATAACAAGTTGCTAAAACGTCACCCAATTACTTCTCTTCTTGATTCATTCTAGCTACTTTATAACTGGGGGCCGAAGAGCTCATTCCAACCATGGTTGCTTGTTCCAGGCGATGAATGTCTGTGTGATTGCGGAGATTTTTGTGTGGTTTAAACTGCTGCGGTTGTTGATGAATGATGTTTGTTCCGCAAACTGGCAATGCACTATTTCACTAATAAAACTCTAGATGTTTAATTAATTTAACCTTTGTAATGTTTATTTATTATATTATCAAATATTATATTATTATGCTATATCGAAAATCGGCGAAAATTACGTGCACTACGTGTTGTTTAGCGATAATTTTCTTGAGAATAATATAAACAAACTGTAGGGAAGAAGAAAAGCTGTGCATATAAAAGAAGGGTTGGCAACCCAATCAAATGAGATAAAGTAAATATTTAAATATTGTTACTCTGGCGTAGACATTCTGCACTCCTTGCAGGAATACTCCAAAAAAGGCGCAATCCCTACCCCAGAGAGAGGGAAAATAGATATACAAATGCAATATATATAGGGATTGTGCGTCACCGTTCTGTCTGCGACTAACGTTTTCGTGTCTTCGGAGCGGAAAGAGAAATTGTGTGGGAAAATATACTTGTCGTTTTTATTGAAAATAGACGGAAAAGGGTTTTCATGTTGCGTCTGGAACGTAACTTCTCTCCCCTTAGATAACAAACTCTCCTGAGTCGTTATGTTTGTTATTTGAATCCCGATTGGCTCTTTGAATTTGAAAACGAGAATTTCACAAAATGTGTGTATATATATATATATATATATATATATATATATATATATATATATATATATATATATTTACATATTTTTATTTATATTCCTTCATTCCCACATAAGTTGGGATAATTACTGAGTGTCCTATCTCATTTTTTATGGAAAAGTGAGATCTGCTTTCTGAGTTGATCTTCGTCTTGTATGTTTTTAGCAAAATATCTACATTTTATGAAAGAAATTTTCGCAATATTGAATTGTGTTCCAATTAAAATTTGTTGCAATTTATTGAACTCATGATCATTGAGTTCAGAGTATGTTGCGACTTTTCCTCTCTCGATGTGCCTTCGGACTATATTGATAACGTTATCAGAAATGATATGTTGCTTATCAATAAAGACTCGTTTGTTAAAAATGTTTATTGCTTCAGTTTCCTTATTATTATTATTATCGTTGTGGGGATGTTGCACCGCGACCTATAAGATCTATTGTGCCCCCTTCGCAGAGCTAGAGTGTGTCTCTCAGCCCAGTTCCCTCGATGAATTTTAGTATTGGTCCCAATTCACAGAGTCTAATTTCATCCTCGGGTATGATGAAATCTCCCAGGTATTTCCTTCTCTTGTGCATCAGTGCAGGACAAGTTCCTATCACGTGTTGTGCGGTCTCGTCCTCTTCCCTGCAGAACCTACAGAGAGCATCAGAGAAAATTCCCAGTTTTGTTAGGTGATAATTCAGCCTACAGTGCCCTGTTAAGTTACTATCCACTAAAATTATTTGGTCTTTAAAACGATTTACATCCGTATCAAGGATTACGATGTGATCATTAGCATTTTCCATCTGGGAATGAATAGCTTCGCCTTCTTCTGATTCATTGTGGTTACTATCATTTACTCTGAACATTAACTTATCTTCTTGGGAGTATATAGTTTGGACTTTAAGCGATTCTGACTCCCCATTGTTTACTCCGTCATATTCACCTTCACTTTGATAGCAATGTTCCTTAATAATTGGATTTGTTCGAAAGTCCGCTGGTGGTATTTTCGATTCTGTCCTATTGTTATATTTTTCTTTAAACTCTTCCTCGGTTAAATAATTCATTTCATTACTTTATGTGTATATTCTGCTTAGAAAATGGCAATCTTACTGCCTTTCCCTTTTATTTATTCAGCTTTGAAGTCATATTCACCTAAATCTATAAGCCACCTTTGAAACTTTGGATTGATATCTTTGCCAGAATATTTTGAGAATAGGTATTTCAATGGTTGATGGTCACTTTCGAGATGTTAGGTAGGTAGGTTGCTAACAGTTCCTTTTCAACTGTTGCACAGTTCGTCTCGTGCTTATTCAATGTTCTTGATGCGAATGCTATTAAGTGGCCATCTTAGGGGCCTCAGTCTTTGATAAATTTCCTATAAAAACCTGTCATTCCTAAGAATGATTTTATTTTCTTTTGGGTATTTGGTAGTTTTGAGTTTTGAATAATATTTATTTTTTTGGTTAGTTTTAACACCCTTTGCTATGAGGAGATGACCGAGAGATTGTGATTCCTTCTTCAGAAAGTTACATTTATCGATTTGGATTTTAAGCTTAGCCTTTCTCAAAGTTGTAAATATTTTTCTAAGGTTAATTAAGTCCTCCTGTAATGAGGTACTAAATACAAGGGTGTCATCCATGTAAGCAACATATTTTATTAATGAATTGTCTCAAAACAGTGCTCCTCAACCTTCGGAAGGGGGAAGGTGCATTTTTTATCCGAATGGCATTCAAATGAATTCGTAATGTCCAAATGGAGTTGAAAATGCAGTCTTTTTTCTATCTTCCTTTCTTACGACTACTTGGTGGAATCCCTTTGCAAGATCCAATGTTGTGAAAAATTAGGCCTTACTAAGTTTATCCAGGGTATACTGATACAGTATACTGATTTAACTTACGATAATCTATCACTAATCTCTATTTTTCCCTATTTGAATTATCGGATTTTTTGGAAACAATCCACAAAGGACTGTTATATGGTGAATTTGATTCCCAAATAATGCCGCTATCGAGCATTTCTTTTATTTGTCTTGCAATTTCAGTCTCATTAATGACAGGGTATCTATATATTTTTGAATATAATGGTTCGTCAGTTGTTGTGACCATTTCGTGTTCAATTTCATGTGTTGCTGATAAAATATTGTATCTTCTTTGAAAAATAATTCGTGAAATTCGGATAATAAATTTCTTATTAATTTGTTTTCTTCACCATTTAAATGGTTAAAGTTAAAACTTTGTAAAACGTTCCTTTTGTTATCAATCTTCTCTAATGTATAAATATTTTGGTAGGGAAATTGGTGTTTTGCTTTTTCGAAGAATATTTTATTATTAAAATTTCAATAATATTTTCACTGATATATATTTTAGCTTTTAAATTTTTAATAGGACTAAAAAATTCTGACCAATTATAGCGTCATAGTCTTTGTGTTAAAATCGACTATTTTCTATGAAATAGATCCTGTTGCAGCGAATTGTTTTGTTATTGGCGTTACCATTCACTCGATTAAGGGTTCTGAGCCAAAGTGGTTTCAATCATTTCTGATATTCGTTCCCGATTAAGGAGCTTGGTTTAATAATGCTGGTATTTTTGCACCGGTATCTATAAGACATTTAATATTTTGCTTTCCAATGGTAAGGACCTCTGAATTTTGAATTTTGGGCCGTTATAAGAAAATTTGCCTCATTCTCTTCTTTATCTACCTCTTGTATGGTGTCTACTTCCATATACTTAGAATATCCTGAAGTTCTATTAGAATCTACACTCATGTGGGAATTTCTAGTTTGTCTTGATCTGTTTTCCCCATTAGTTGGACTATTAGCATTATTTCTCTGAAAGCTATTTTGCCTATAGGTATTGTTGTGCTTGTATTGGCCATTATTATTTTGATGAATTTGTCGAGTATATATAAAAATCGAGTATATATCGAGTATATATATATTTTTTTAATATTTTTATTTTTTATATATTTTTTATATATATATATTTTTTTGCTATTTCGCAATTTCTTACTATAATTTAAATGTTCGGATCCATTACAACATTGGTACTATTGACTATTGCAGTGAATCCTATCGTTACCTCTAAAGAATGGTTTTGGGTTATAGGAAATCGCTCTACCGTCATCTAGCAGCTTTAATTTAGTATACCTCATTATTATTTCGTTTAAGCTTAAATTGTCCTTTAGGTGTGCTCTAATCGGACCATCTATTTTTTTCCAATAATATGTGTACTAAGTCTCTGTCCACATTGTCTGGTCTGTAAATTCCGGGTTTTGTGGGTCGGACAAATAAATATCATTAATATCAAAATTGTAATTTGCAAAAACAATAAATAGTTCTCTTAAATTTCTTACTATAATGGTACGGCAAATTTCTGAAAATTTCTGCATACGTTTTGCTGTAGAATTGTTGGTTTAATTTCGTCCCATGAAGCGCCGTCTTGTAGTTCTCTGACTCGTCGGCCAACGTTGCCTTGAATCTTTTTGTCTGCCATCCTGAGGCAAAACTCTTTTAGGTTGGCGTTTGTTCCACACAGCGCTAAATTTGCTTCAACGGCATTTGTATGTGCCTTTGAGCTGTGGTTCTCTGAAAGCGGCTTCAACGCCGAAACTGATTGATGACGTCCTTTGCGGACATATCCAATCAGTATTCTTCCTGTTGGTAGAACACCGGGAGAGCAGCTGCATGATTGCTTTGCGGCTTTGAACTGCCGTTGTTGCTCTTGATGCTGCTGATGTTGTTGTTCTTGTTACAGCCGTAGTTGTTCTTGTTGTTGTTGTTCTGCTGCCGCCGGCTGCTGGTTTTGCTGCAAGATTTTCGTCTCTTGCTGCGCAGCACTATTTCTATTTCGGCTAATTTCTTTTGTAAGTCCTCCATCGTGGCTGGTTTCTCATAGGCTTCAAAACGTTGTCATTGTTTTTTTTTTCTTTCGGCATTAATGCAGAAACTTGATGCTTTATTCTGCAATGTCTCCGTTCAATTTTTCTTTTGCAATTTTTTGATTTTTCACACCTGTCTACGTCGGAGTGAAGGCGTTGCGCTGCTATTGTGTTTTTGGACTATTCACGCTCAATTCCATTTCTTTTCTACCACTCTCTCCTTTTTTTATTGCACTTACTTTCCTACACTCTCTTTCTCTCTCTCTCTCTGCCTTTGCTTTTATTTGTTTTCTATGACAGTGCAATATCTCTTTTTATCTGTCTCTATGATTATTCTTTTTTTGGATCAATCTAAACGCAGTGCAGTGCGCGCCATCTCATTTTTTCCCTAAAATTTAACAATATATATAAACAAATATACAATATAATAAACAAAACTCACGTAAATTCACAATATAAAACTATAACCTAATATACGAAATTGTAAACTAAAAATAAGTGAAAAATATAAAATAAAAACTAAGAATTAAAATAAAAAAAAAAATAAATAAATATGTGGCACTTAAAGCCCCAAAAGGCTCATTGGCCGAGCTTCTCTGTTGTGCGTCTTAAATCTTGGACAGTATTAGAAGGGACCTACTTATTTTAGCCGGTTCCGAACGGCAGAACACTTGTGACATCACTTTTTCTGAGCTTTGTCACAGAGTTCTTTTTCATGGCAAGTTGTTACTGTCGGAAGAATTGCCAATTGCTTGCCGACAGGTGGGTCCCGTTCGAAAGAAAAATCTTTTCGATATTAAATTTGTTATGCATCAGCCGGGTATTGAACCACGACCTACAGATCAGAAGGCGAACACACTAACCACTGAGCTACGGCACCCATCAAACTAAACTTATTTCACTAAGTGACAAAACTAAAGAAAACAACAGCAGCCAGCATAAAAACAACAGCTGTTTTAACCACATCGACAACCTCACCGTCATCATCTGGCAAGTCTTGCCACCAACCGGCAGCAACTCCCCACACACACAACACCATTTATTTAAGTTTATACGGATTTATACATTTATTATTACATTACATTACATTACATTTGTTATTACATGATTGTTTATTCTATTTTCTTCTTCTTTATTTTCTTCTTTGCTTTGCTTCCATTGCTTCTTATGGCAATATTGAAAATGTTAAGATTTTTAAATTAAATGAATTCTATCGTATTGGTTGGTTTCTTTTTTCTTTTTCATTTATCACCATAGATGATATTCTTTGTTGATGTGCTTGACAATTATAATTATTGTGTCGGTTAACACTAAACCTACCACGAGGCGGTCAAATGACCGTTATTGAAATTTCGTTTAAAATTTCTAGTATACAAAGTTATTGTATAAATGAATAAAGGTAAATAAAACTTGTTAATTATAGAAGTGGGGAGCAGATTTTTATTGTAGCTATTGCTATTGTATTGTATACTATCCAATTGGCTAAAATCTTTTTCTATATTTAAGATATATATGTTTTTTTCAAGCGGTCATTTGACCGTTCATGGTAGGTATACATGAAATGTCGGTAGGTTTAGTGTTAATAATAACAAATAACAAATAATACCATTCGCATATGTAGTAGGTATATAAAACTTGTTGTATCTCAATATTTTATACACTTGTATGAATATAATAGTTTTCACTTTTATTTTAACTTTTCAATTATTTAATTTTTAATTCGTTTTTTTTTGTGTGTTCGTGTGCGTGTGTGTTAATTTCTGAAGAAATTAATTTCCTCGACAGCGTCACTTACGTTTTTGTGTCTTCGGACACAATTTTTCAATTCATAAAATAAAAGGTTTGATAACTTTAGAATTTATTTAATAATAGCTGCGTTCTTTTGTACGCGAGTTGCATAATTATATGCGAGTTGGTATTCTTTTGCAACTCGCTTACAAAAGAATGCAGCTAATATCAACCATTCGGGTTAGTATGAATCTTAAGACTAATTAACTTAACTAAGTTACATCGTTCCCCGATTCAAAAAAAGATATTTGCTTTATCAGCAAAAACGGTAAGTGCATAAAAATAGAAAAAGAAAAGGTGCAAAGCTTGCTTGAGAGATGACTTTTTGAGTTAGTGTAATAACTCCTTCGGGAGATATGATAAGACGGATATGAAATTAACATTAAGTTGGTCAATCCGTCAACTGGTTAGTTAAATTTATTCTCACAAACACTATTTTAGCAAATATTTTAATTTAAATTATAGGTGTAGGAATTCCAAATAAAACGGTCAGCGCAATGAACTATTATGCGTACAAGTTGATGATTCGCCAAAATCAAGACAATCATATTTTGAAATATCGAAGGCTTTTCCAGCAGTATGTTGGCGACATGTGCGCAAAAATCGAAACTAAACGTTTGAACTACATTAGGTTCAATCAGAAAAAGGCCACGCGCTGAAGAATACAAGTCCATAAAGTACATCTGTAAAAGCGTAAATAAAGGTAACGACATGGCTGTGTTTGGTGTACCTGATCTAAATAGAAATGACGAAATCACTCAATTTCAATTAGGGCGTTAAGTCAGCAGTAATGAGGAGGTGTGGTAGATTTTTACATTCCCAATTCATGAGAGACATCCAACCGTAGTTAATTTAGCTGTGCATTTTGAAAATGGTCAACGCGTTTACTTTACCGCTGAAAACGCACAGCAAAGAACAGCAACTCCACCATCCACAACTCTAACTGAATTACTTAAATTGTATGCATCAGATACATTATACTTGGGAATAATAAAAAAAAATGTTTCAAAGGCGTAAGCAAGGAAAACCAATAGATGGCTACCCAAATGTACTCTCGACAGATGCTTTGGGACGTATTTACACAGTTCACCCCAAAAATGCAGGGTTTTTTTTATTAGCGTTTATTGCTGGTTAACGTTCATGGTCCAACATCACTTTAAAGTCTTAAAACAATTGATAGACTATTGTGTGCAACATATCGTGAGGGGTGTCAACGGGTGCATTTACTGGAAGATGACCACTGGCATTGGCTTCTTCTATGATTACTGCTACTTTATTGAATGGCGGTCGAACAGCACACTCTGCAATTAAGCTGCCGCTGAATATGCAGGCAAAGGAAAATCCTACATGTAACATAAGTAAAACATCTGGAATGGCAAAAATTGTGCAACAATGTGCGATAATCGTTTGGGATTAATGACCAAAGACTAATAAAAAATTATTAGAAGCATTGATAGAACAATGAAATATTTACGGGGAAATCAAGATTTGTTTGGCGGCTCTTTGATGCTGTTAGCTGAAAACTTTCGACAAACGTTACCATTCCTAAATTTACTACCGCCGATGAAATAAATGCATGCTTGAAATCTTCAATTCTGTGGAAAAATGTAAGAACACTTACACTAAAAACAAACGTACGCGTTCAATTGCAAAACGATCCATTAGCAGTTGAATTTTTAAATAAATTGTTGAAAATTGGGGAAGGTACAATGCCAGTTGACAGGAATACAGGAATGATAACACTGCCAAATGATTTTTGCCGATTCACTCAATCAAAATAAGAACTGATTCATAGCGGCTTTCCAAACATAGCACAACAGTACAAAAACCATGCTTGGTTAAACGAGCGAGCAATACTGGCCGGAAAAAATAAAGATGTCAATGGACTTAACGAGGCTATTTTAAAACAAATAACAGGTCACATTCAAAACAGTGGATACCATCATGAATCAGGATGAGGTGGAGAATTATCACACAGAATTTTTAAATACTCTTGATTTACCAGGAATACCACCACACGTATTGCACCTAAAAATTTGAGCTCCGATTATTATGGTACACAACATCAACGAACCAAAACTTCGTCGGTACTATAAATAAGTCGCAAGGACAATCTTTAGAAATGTGCAGTATAAACTTGGAAAATCCAGCCTTCCCACATAGCCAACTCTACGTTGTATGCTCCGAAGTCGGAAAACCATCTGCATTATTTGTTTACACAAACGATGGTGACAAACGAACCAAAAATGATTTTTATCTAAAAGCATTAGAATAAATGTTTTAATTCAGCTATATACAGTGTGCTTTACGGTAGAAATACGACGAAAAACCGATAATAAATGTTTATAAATCTCAAATCTTTCTCTTGATGTGACTAGATGCAACCCTTAGCTAATGCACAAGTTTTCTTAGTTTGCCGCCATCGTTGACCTCAATTAAGCAATCGAAATCATTGCGACAGCTAGTGTATCATATACGAGTTAAGCAGCTCAATCGTATGGCTTCATGTGCGTACATCTGAAAGGGAAGTATGAGGCTATCAGCCTCCTTGGAATTTGTATGAGTTTTAATCTAGAAGCTCTCGACATATCACACCGTGATTATGGCCATTTTTTTGCAGCCGCGATGCTCACAAATGTAGCATCAGAAAACAAACGAAAGTTGCCTTGGTGTATTCTGTAACACATGTACGTATGCATTAGTGCGGGCAGAGACTATAGAAGTATAGAGATATCCCACTGTTAATAGACAGCGTTTTAACAGCAAATCTGGCGATGAAACCTTTTCACTCAAAACCAAAAATGTTTTAGATACACTGGAAACAGTTCAGAATGAGCATTTTCATAAGTAAACCAACAGCAGCTTCACACAATCAATTTGAGTCGGCATGTCACATATATAAATACTTTCATATGTACCTATGTATGAATCCGACGATGAAGATTCAATATTGAAATTATATAGGATAATTCGAAATTACATTCACACAGGTGAATTTCAGCAAATGTAATATTTTAGTTTTTTTTTTCTCAAAAATTTATGAAAATCAGCAATTTTTTTAAAATATGTAGGCAATAAGAATTAATTAAATTATAATGGCACATGATTTTTTATTAAAATTTGATTTGTTTACAATAATTAATTCTTATCAAATGTTTTAGTTATAGAAACTCAAGTGAATTTCAATAAGAGATCATCCCATATTTACCTACTGCAAACAAATCAACTCTATCATCTGTTTCTTTCTATTGCTCTCATTTTTCGTTTTCTACATATCTTACTACGTAAATATATATGTACACATGCGAAGCAGAAGTGTCTATTTTTCATTGATAAATACCCGAGATCGGCAACACAGCAATCATGCGATTGAATTTTTGCTATTTTTCAAGATTTTGTCATTTTGCGCTTGTTCAGCAGCCAACAGATCAAATTGTTCGTCTTTCGTTGATAGCCCATGCATTGCATACACACACTCATCTACGCATACGTTCTTGTTGTTGCTTTTGCTTTCGTTTCGTGCATATAGCTCGTATACGTCATAATTGCTGTGGCTAAAATTGATGAGTCGGGAATTTGTGAACAATTCGAATCCTGAAAGCTTTGCTTATACTGGGCATGTCCAGAGTTGCTATCAAAACCATAATTTAGTATAATTTCAGCTTAAAAATTGGTATAGTGAGTGCGTGAGAAGTAACTGCAATGGTACATTTGCAAAAATTTCATTAACTATTACATCCGCAGGCCTACATTTCGATTTAGCAACTGCAACATTATTATGAGATGAGATGGATAGAGCTCGGGGAACCTAGTGCTTGATCTCACCAATTCATCTGCCTCACAGTTCCATGGAATATCCCTATGCCCCGGTACCCATACAATGTGCACATTGTAGTGCTCCGCTAGTTCGTTAAGATCTGAGCGGTATTTAAGCGCAAGTGCCGATTTGGCGAACGTTCCTGCGAGAGATTTAATGGCGGTTTGACTATCGGTGTAGATATAAACATCTTTGAAAGATATTGTATTACAGCGAAGCCACATTGCCTGCCGCCTCCTTTATAGCCATAATCTTGGCTTGAAAAACACTGCAAATGTCGGGTAATCGGAACTTGAGCTTAACGCGTAAGGAATCAGAAAAAACGCCACCTCCTACCCTACCTTCCAATTTGGAGCCATCTGTGTACAATTGATTGAACTCCAGTTTCGTTGACAATACCTCTATTCCAATCTTCCCTTGAGGGTATATGGGTTGAGAATCTATTGTCAAAGCATGGAATGGGAATGGTATAATCGATGGCATGCGGAATTGTAGTGCACTCCCACAGGATCTTTGAATGCCCGTATCCTGGTTGATCCCAGCGTGAAGCCATATTTAGCCTAATTACTGATATAAGCGCCCTCTGCTTGCCAAATAGATCCACAGGGAGTAGATGCAATAGCGAGTAGAGTGCTTTTGTCGAGGTGGTTCTTAGAGCACCTGTTGTCAACACCGCAGACGTCCTTTGAACCTTGTCTATTAGCCGTCTGTGTACCTCCTTGTTTAAGGATTCCCACCAGGTTGTAGGACTCATCCCCATCATTTACCTGTGGATTTCTTACAGGAATAGAGTGCTGCTGTTGCTTTACGAACCCTTTCCTCCGTGTTTGGTTTCCAACTTAGTTTTCTATCTAAAGTTATAACCAAGTACTTCGCCTATTCAGTTAGCTTTAGGCTAGTTTTCCCAATTCTAGGTAAGGTAAAAATAGGTATTTCATGCTTTCTAGTAAAGAGGACTACCTCAGTTTTGGCAGGATTGATGGCCAGACCAGGGTTTGAAGCCCTATTGGACAGGATTGATAAAGCATGGTTCATCACTTCGGTTAGTGTATTTAAATATTTTCCCGATGCCACAAGTGCCACGTCATCTGCATAAGCCACCGCTTTGGAGCCCGTGGCCTGTAATGATATGAGAACTTCATTGATGGCAAAGTTCCATAGAAGAGGCGATAACAATTTTGGGTTTATCACTCTTTGACTTAGCAACAGACTAATTAATCTAATAATAGGTTTATCCACCTTAAGAATAGCAAGAGAGTTTTCGACTGCTTTTGGGTTTATGTTATTGAAGGATACCTCAATGTCTAGAAAGGTGACCAAACTATATTCTTTACAGTGCATAGATATTTCGTTCTTCTGCACAAGTGAGTGGAGGGCTGTCTCAACGGATTTGCCTTTTTTTATATGCATGCTGCAATGACGAGATATTCTTAGCATCTATGGAGCCCCTTAAATGCACATCAAGTCTTTCAAGAAGGATGTCTTTTAATAAGAAGGATGATAGATTTATAGGTCTAAAGTTACTTGGCTTTGAGTGAGACGTTTTCCCGCCTTTAGGGATATACACCACATTTACTTTTCCCCATGCCTTGGCATGCAGAGGAGATTACCTCCAACCAAATTGTTAGAATATCCGCACTCTTTAGCATTTCCGCGGGTATAGTACTATCATGTCCTGGTGACTTGAATGGTTTAAAAATAATTATCGCCCAATTAATCTTTGTTTTATTGATTAAGGAAATAGAAATACCAAAATATTTACAATATGTTGATGAAAAATTGTTTTTACTATCCTTCAAGAAGTTTGATGGCTAATGTGTTATTGTAATGGCCACTATCGATAACATACGTTTGCTGTCTAAATCCAATATGTGGATCACGGATGAAACTTTTAAAGTAGTGCCATCATTACTGAGACCACTTTTTGCCATTCAAGGTCGCGTAGGAACCGATAGCTGCCACGAAATAGTTCCATTAGTAAAGGGTTATCCACTTTGCGGTTTCAAAAGTAAATGTAAATAAAACACATATAAAATATTTTTTATCATGATATTTCTTTTTTATTATAAAGTTTGAACGTTAACATTATGTGTGAAATACTACATCATTTAAATGACCACCACGCGAATTGTTGCAAGCATCGATTCTTTTGAGGTAATTTTCGACCACTTTTTGACACATATTGGGCGGTATCTCAGCCATAACGTGACGAATGTTGGTTTTTAGGTGCTCAAGAGTTAAAGGTTTATCTGCATAAACACGGTCTTTCGCGTAGCCCCACAAAAAAAAGTCAAGCGGTGTCAAATCGCATGATCTTGGTGGCCACTTGATATCGCCACGACGAGAAATTACGCGGCCAGAAAATTTCTCTTGCAATAAAGCCATATTCGCTCGAGTTGTGTGGCATGTGGCACCGTCTTTTTGAAACCACATATTCTCTAAGTCGTATTCTTCAATAGCAGGCAAAAAAAAGTCGGTTATCATATGACCATAACGCTCCGAATTGACGGCGACAGTCGTTCCATTGTCGTTTTCGAAGAAGTAAGGTCCAATCACACCTCCGGACCAAAGAGCGCACCAAGCAGTGACTTTTTGTGGATGTAGTGGCCTCTCTTCAATTACTTGAGGATTCTCAGAACCTCAAATACGACAATTTTGTTTGTTAACATACCCACCGAGTGAGAAATGTGCTTCGTCGCTGAAGAAAATTTTGTTCGAAAAATCGCCGTCCACCGCCTGTTGTTCAAGCACCCATTCGACGTATCTACGACGTTGTGAATGGTCAGCTGGCTTCAGTTGTTGTGTGAGCTGGATTTTATATGGATGTAGGTGTAGATCCAAATGCAAAATACGCCATAATGTGCCGTAAGACAGTCCTAATTCCTGAGAACGACGAGGAATCGATACATTCGGGTCTTCGGCAACACTTTCACTTACAGCAGCGACATTTTCGGTGGTACGAGCGAAACGATGATGCACAGGCCTTGCAATATCTGTAACCGATCCAGTCTCTTCATATTTCTTCACAATTTTGCCAATTGCTTGCGTAGTTGGACGATTATGTAAACCATAATCTCCTCTTAAAGCACGATATGTGGCTGTGGCAGAATCACCATTTTTGTAGTAGGTTTTTACAATTTTAATGCGTTGTGCGATAGTTAAGCGATCCATTTTCGCAAATGTCAGACTGAACTGAAAAAGAAAGAAATTGTTTTAACAACTCAGTTTGACAGATGTCGAATTCTAGCCCTATACTTTTGAATCCGCGAAATGGATAACCCTTTATATTGTTAAAAGCGAGTGTTGCTATAACGAGTTTGTATATGAATTCTTAAATATAGCATGTAATCATCAAATATGCTTTAATCTCAACCTTATTCTTTCTGATTTTGAAAGAGTAAGTCTTAAGGTTTTCAATTTTAAGGTTGCTTTTTTCATTTTGACTTGAAAAATGGTATGGAAATAAAGAAGTTTCTTCACTGCAAATGATAAAACTCAAAGCTCTCGCTTTTGTTTCTGCAGTAGAAATACCAGAATATTTTAAATAGATTAAGAATGGTAACAAAGATTTTTTTAAAATTGCAAAATTTTTGTAAACAGTAACAACTTGTCATGAAAAAGCTTCTAAAAAGAACTCTGTGACAAAGCTCAAAAAAAGTGATGTCACAAGTATTCTGCCGTTCGGAACCGGCTAAAATAAGTAGGTCCCATCTAATATTGTCCAAATTTAAGACGCACAACAGTAATGGAAGAGAAGCTCGGCCAATGAGCCCTTTGGGGCTTTAAGTGCCACATATTTATTTTTTTTTTTTAATTTTTGGAAAAAGGTTATATATTATATGGGAAAAATTCAAAAGTTCTACTCAATCTACTCAATCTTAAAACACGATAATATTATGTTAAATCTTCCGTAAATACAAAACAAACTTGAGGCATGGCATAGAAGGCCTGGCTGTCTAATAGGCCATACACACATAAATATTTATAATTTAATTCACAACCTAATTAAAAAACAAATTACAGTAGAAACAAAACTTGAAAAATTTAGCTCAGGCTAAAAATAACCAAAGACGATGTTACGAGAAGAAAGAAGAAAGTATTAAAAGATTGATATTTGAAAAAGAAAATTATTCAAAAGAAGACTTTTTAAAATATTGAGCTGCACAACTGTGACTAATGTAGAAACTCTTTTTCTTCTTATATTCTTTATTAGATGGGTAATTGTAGTTTTTCTTACATCTCTCTAGAATTATTATCCTCTTGCAGGAACTTGGTGCTAATGTTGTTCTGCTGGTATAACTGGGTCTTTTTGGTTGAATTTTTGTTTCTAAATCTGAAAAATATTTAAATATTTCTGTGCGTATAGCCCATTATATAACTTATTAATTGAATTATATTGAATATCTCTTTGTTTTTCATTTCTGAAAGAAATATCGTCTTATGTTTATATTAGTATTTCTAAAAAATATATATATTTTAGATAATGTATATATTTGTCTGAATTTAATATGCATTAATAAATTCTGTTAGTTATACCACTCCTCAGCCTTTTTTTCAGTACGTTAAACGAAAAATGGACTTAGAACAAATTATGTTTTTTTGAAGTAAAACTTCTTAGGCGGCGGTGTCGCAAATGGAGTATAAAATTTTTTAAGCTATTTTCGTTACATGAGTAGGAAGGAATATATAGCTTAGAGAAAGAGAGAATGAAAAAGAAATCAACATATGCACAACGATGCAAAGCAATAGATCATGATTCAATGATTCATAGCAATAGATAGTGTGAGTGCGTTGAGAGACAGAGACAGAGAGAGAGAGAGAGAGCAATCAGCGAATAATATACGAATAACGACGATTAGTTCTATAGTATATTAGGCAAATACAATGCAATACGTATGCACAACGATATAAAAGCAATAGAGTGTACATCTGCATATACAAACAACAGTCAACATGCCTCACAGTCAGACACATACTGAATATGTTATTGTTTTCGTGTTATTACGTGCTCGCACCTACATGGGAAACACATTCAATACAGTGTTGCCAGCACATCAAAAATATAAAAGCTAGATTGACCAAATAAAAACGCTAAATAAGCTAAATGGTTTAAAAAACAAAATTATAAAAAGGGTAAAGGACAGCCTTTTCAACATTTCATAAACAGTTTATATATTATTTTCAACATGTATGCATTTTAGTTCAACAATCGAAGCATACATTAGGTACAAATATATGAGAAAATACTGTCATAAAACTACTAATTAATATATATTATTACAAACATTAAATCAATCGCTTTCGTTTTAACAACTAAATAATGTTGGAATTTAGAAGAGGACAGCGGCATACTATTTCAACATTTTACAAAAACAGCTTATTGCCGAAAAATTTAAAATTATATTGTTCCATAGTGGACCATATCTAACATGTAATTATTTCCTCTTCAACAACTACTATTTATATATATATATATATATATATATATATATATATATATATATATATATATATATATATATATATATATATATCCTTATAAGCTGGGCTGCATTCCAGTATTAAAAAGTACTGTAGCCGTGTCGGAAGTGTAATAAGGTTAAAGTTTTGGTTGCGATTTGCCATATCGAATCTTTTGTCAGTAAGCTAATATACTCTTTAGTTGTATATCCTGTAATCCTGGTAGATGATAATTCTCATAAAAAAGTCTCTTCGCTTTGTAACGCAGCGTTGCACTGAATTTATACAATATTTTGTATTATATGTTTGGAGGATTATCCTTAAAAAATCTAGTTTGAAAATAAGAAATGGCTAGAAAACAGCCACGAAACTAAACAAAAATGCTAAACTGGCAACACTGATAATAACGATTAATGCGTATATTATACGAAAGCTCACGGACGACAGAATATTAAGGTAGCGATCATATTTTACCTCTAATCGGTTTAGTGAATTTGACAGAATGTTACGTCACAGTATTTCCAAGAGTTGAATTATTCATTCATTATTCCGCATTGTGTATATAATATAATTAATAATTATATTATATATTATAGTATAATTAACAAAGTAAGACAATCCAAGACAGCTTTGTGAAATCTATCAAAGTGAAAAATTCGAAAATATTTTGTTACAATAACCCTCTGGTATAAAGGTATATAAAGGTCAAACATCTCAAATGCATTTGTTTATTCTTTCTTTTCGATTATTACTAATTTTATTTTAATGACATCAACTTGTAAATATTTTTTTAAATGTTACAATCATTAAAATAAAAAGAAAATTTGGTTAAAGCCCATTGTTTTTCTTTAAAAAATTGAAAAAAAAAGATTTTGTACTCATCCAGAGCGTTAATAATTTTGACATATTTTGACACATAGTAATTTTGACACTACCTAAACAGGCTTTGGCATATACTGTAATCGATATGAGAACAAATTTTATGATTGCCTTACTTGGTTATATATACTATATATTTTTTTATTTTCAATTTGTTTGCCATTTTGTCATCTTCTCTAGCAGCTAAAGTATTGTGACGTCACATTTAGAAAAATCTTATCTGATGGTCGCAATCTTCTTTTCTATTATTGTTGGTAAAAGCACAAAAGCAAAAACATTATCAGTTCCTGGCAGACATGATTGCTGTTTGCTTATGTGGCACATGATAGTATTTTTAGTTTTGTCTTAGTCCGTATGTAGACACAAAAACATTTGCCCGAAAATCATTTTCAATTCACTTTTGATATTGCGTTCGCGTTTACACGGGCAAAAGTGTTTTTCGGCGACTCCTTTGTATATCTGACCTAATATTTGCCATTACGAACAGTGTTTGGACTGTAAAAAATTTTTAGAGGTAGATGAAATGTTGGTAGATTCTAAAATTTAGTGATAGATTTCAATGAAGTAAAAGATGATGATATTTATGAAGTCGTTTTTTGCTATTCATCAAAAAGTGTAATGTTTTACATTTATTACTAATGTATAAACAAAAATATTCATTTCACGTTTCATTGTTACACATGTTAAAACATTTAAAAAATCGCTTATCAAAATTAAATCGCAAATGTATGTACTTACATTAAGAGATAAACCTTTGGGAACATATTTATGTACCTACATAGTTGACTTAAAATATAAATTTATAGCAACATTTAAAATACTTATATGTACTAATATATATATTGCAAGTTAAAGTTATTGGAACAAAATGCCAGTCAATAATTTTAAGATTCTTTTGGTGGCTCAAATATTTTACTACTTTCACATATTTGTTTTATTAAATTGTGATTAGTACATTCATAATAGATCATGCAATTAAAAAAGAAAACTATATATATAAAATGCCAAAAATGATAAAATATGGTAAATTTCAAACTTATTGTAGTAGTTGCGGTAGAAAAGAGAAAAAAGTGGTCGATTTGCCACAATTGTAAGATAGTCCGAACCTTTATGATGATAAGGACAAAGCGTGTCTCATATACCTGAAAGAAAAACGCCTCTCTCCTCCCCGTGTGTCCCTCGCTCACAAACAAAATGTATTTCATGCAAATGGTTTTGTGTCTAAAACAGGACCAATATGTATAAATTGAAGTGTGTGATATGAAACTTTACATAAACTCTTCAGGTTTGGCTATTCTTAAACCACTCACGAAATATTTGTTAGGTGAATTCATAAAAGGTGGTGTTAATAGCTGATTTGGGTTTTTAAGAAGTTTTACTTCTATCACGTGTATGCTGTTACATGCGCAAATTTTTTTCTGTATTGTGTGTTTCGAGATTTAGAGTTGTCGGGATTTTTTCTTGTCTGAATACTATACTGTCTGGATTGTGCATTGTCGGGATTTTAAAAAAATTTTTGTATTTTATCTGGTCGGGATTATGGAGTGCTTCCGTTGGTTTATAACTTCTTATGAAAAGGACAAAGTCTGTTTTCTTTCGATTAATTCCCAGACCACAGCCAGTGCTCCAATTGCTTAGAATATTAAGAGCGTGCTATATGACCTCGCTTAGGGTTCTACAGTATTTACCGGACACCACTAGTGCGAGGTCGTCAGCGCACGCTATAGTTTTACAACCTGAGTTTTCTAAGGATGTCAATAACTTATTGACTACAAGTACCCATAATAAGGGTGAGAGAATTCCTCCCTCCCTCTGTGGGCTTGCTTTTTGATGCTACAATTTCCCAGTTACGCATTGATCGTCCTATGGCCCAACATAATGCCTATCAATTGTTTTATGGAATGATCAACTTCAACGTTAGATAGAGCTTCGATTATGGCTCCAGGAATGATATTGTTGAAGGCACCTTCAATATCAATAAAAGCGACCATTGTGTAGTTCTTGAAGCTTTTCTATTATTGACGCCAGAGAATGCAGTGCTGTCTCAACAGATTTGCCTTTACAATAGCAATGTTGCGCCCTTGATAGTCTTTTCGGGTCGATATTATGCTGAATATAAGTGTCAATCAATATTTCTAAAGTTTTCAAAAAGAAAGATGACAATGCTGTAGATCCAGGTCGTTAGGTCTACATTCCTAAGTTTTCGCTGCCTTAGGAATAAATATTACGTTCATATCAGTCCAACCACGAAAAATGTGTGAAAATTTGATTCAGGCTTTAAATATGTTCACCAACCTGATTGAAACTAGTTTGGACACTACTTGAAGCTCAGTTGGAATAATTCCATCCGGTTCACGGAACTTGAATATATTAAAAGAGTTAATCGCCCAGTAAATTCTGTTTGGAGTTATGACGTTTTTGGGTAAGGTGCCCAAAAAATTGCCTTGTAGGTGGACTTAAATTCGAGGAAGGTACTGAACAACCCGGAAAATATGTTTCCAGGAGAATTTCCAGTATTTCGTCGCTACCAGATGAGGGTTTTTTGATAGAATTTTTCGCAGCCTTGCTGACTCTGATAATTCCTCTACGGATTCGCAGAAAAGCTTCCAAGAAGCACACTGCGTTTTCCTAATCTCATATTTGCAAGTTAGTAAGTGAAATTTATATAAGTCCCAATCAAAGTTTGCTCTACTATATTTGGCTTTGTTAAAAGACTTCCGACAAATTTTTCTTAGCGTCCTTAACTTGGTCAACTACCATGGAATTTCCGCTTTCCTTTCTGTCTCCTAAGTGGATAGCCTGATTAAGTGTCTGCGTGAGAGGTTCCACCAGTTGATCTAAATAATTAGTTCTGGTAGGTGTCTGCAGAAATTCCTTTGTTAATTTTTACTTGACTATTTCAGAAGAGATTCGAACCTGGAGCCTGTGTGTTGTAGTTATTATTTACATATCAGTGATTAGAGAATGAGTGTTCGATGGAAAATTTATATTCTGTGATCATATCCGTTATAGAGATATATGATAAAGTAATATATAGAACCTCCTGACGGTTACTTACTTACTTACTTATGTGGCCATTACAACCGAGTATCGATTAGGCCGAAAATAACATGCTTCGCCAGCCATCTCTGTTCTTCGCTAGCTGGCGCCAGTTTGAAATTCCAAGCGCCGTCAGGTTCTCCAGTACTTGGTCTTTCCACCTGAGGTTTGGTCTTCCTCTTCTGCGTCGTCCTCCAGCGGGTTCCGAATATAAAACCTTCTTAGCTGGAGCGTGTTCCTCCATTCGCTCGACATGACCTCGCCAGCGCAGCCGCTGGATTTTGATGCGCTTTACTATATCAATATCGGCATACAGCTCGTACAGCTCATGGTTGTACCTTATTCGGTACTCGCCACCAACGCAAATAGGTCCAAAGATCTTGCGTAAGTCTTTTCTCTCGAAAACTCCAAGCATTCGCTCATCCGAGGTGGAAATTGTCCAGGCTTCAGAGCCATATGTTAGGACAGGCATGATGAGTGACTTGTAGAGTGTAGTTTTCGTTCTTCGAGAGAAGTCTCGACTTCTCAATTGCTTACTCAGTCCAAAGTAACACCTGTTAGCAAGAGTTATCCTAAGCATGATCTCCAAGCTGACGTCATTACTGCTGTTAATGCTGGTTTCAAGATAGACAAAGTCCCTTACTACTTCAAAAGCGTAGTTGTCAACAGTGACGTGCTGTCCAAGACGCCGGGACTCTTTGTTTGTTGACACTAGATACTTCGTCGTGCAATCGTTCACCATAAGACTCATTCGACGCGACTCTCTTTCTAACTCTGAGAATGCTGCACTGACTGCTCGCGTGTTCATGCAATATCGTCGGCATACGCTAACAACATGACACATTTGCGGAAGGTTTTTTCCATAATAAGGTTGAAGAAGTCGCACGATAACGAATCACCCTGTCTGAAACCCCGTTCGGTATTAGACGGTGCGGAGAGGTCCTTCCCAATGACACTGTACAACGGGAGTTATGCAGTGTCATTCTACAAAGTCGAATGAGCTTTGCAGGAATACCGAACTCAGACATTGTTGCGTAGAGGTAATCCTTTACCGGACTGTCGAAAGTGGCTTTATAATCAACAAATAGGTGGTGTGTGTCGATCTGTTTTTTTTTTTGGGTTTTCTCCAGGATTTGGCGCAGTGTGAAAATTTGGTCGATGGTGGATTTACCAGGTCTGAAGCCACACTGATAAGGTCCAATCAGGTTGTTGAGCATGAGATTCAATCTTTCACACAATACGCACGATTAGACCTTGTTTGCGATGCTCAGGAGACCTATTCCACGGCAGTTGGCGGAAATTGTGGGGTCTCCTTTTTATGTACAGCACAGAGAACACTGAGCCTCCAATCATCAGGCATGCTTTCATTCGACCATATTCTGCTTATGAGCTGGTGCATGCGGGCGAGCAGCTCATCACGTCCGGTCTAAAACAACTCGGCAGGCAGGCCATCAGCACCTGCAGCTTTGTTGTTCTTCAGCCCTAAAATGGCCGTTTCAACCTTGTCATAGTCGGGTGGTGGAATATCAACACCATCATCTGTGATTTAGGTTATCGGGCGATCTCCTCCACTGGCGGAATTGTTCGTAGCATCGCCATTCAGTAACGTGGAGAAGTGTTCCCTCCATAGGCTCAGAACACTCTGGACATCTGTAACCAGATTCCCATTTCCATCACGACAAGAAGAGGCTCCGTGATTTAAACCGCCACTTAGGCGCTTGATCTTTTCGAAGAATTTTCGAGTCTCATTCTTGTCGGTACACATCTCTATCTCCTCACACTCGCTTTTTTCCAACTCCTTCTTCTTGCGCCTGAAAAGACGTCTCTCTGTACCGCTCCTTAACAGCTCGCGTTGCGCCTGTACGCAGGGTTTTTCTGTAGGTCGCCTGATGGTTATTAGTAATAAATGTTAGCATGTCGCTAATATTACATATAATAAGCTTAGTACTTAGACTGAAAACAAAGTATGTGTGTGTCGATGTTACTGAAATTAGAGAGGATAAAAGCATTATAGTTGCTCTTAACCATAATACAGGAACGAGGTCTGGTGTCGTTCTTCACGTAGTAGAGCTTGTAATCTGTGTTTTGAAACCATATACCTGATTGTTGATGATCCAGAACTCTTGGATCAGGGCAACATCTGCTCAGCCTAAGTTTAGATGGAGGTGCAAGTTGACATATGCCAACTTAGAGTGGTGGAGGTTGATTTGGATGAATCTTATCATCAACCTTACGTGCAGACAGGTTTACCACCATTGTGACGTATACCCCTAGATCGTCGTCCGAGTCTAGCAGCTAGTCGTCGTCAACCCGCTTCTGCCGTAACTGAAAGAAGTCGCAAATCAGTTCGGAATTCGATGGTACATAACTGCATTCCTAACTGGTGCGACCTCCTAATTCTGGTTCCACTTCGGTATCAGGAGGGACCTTAGCATCAAATGCCTCCTTATCAGGTTCTTCATCTTGCTTATCGACTTTCAGTGTTATCGACGAAAAGCCGTAATTGATCACACCTCCGGTCCTAGCTAGAGGTTCCAAGGATTCTTTATTTATGACCAAGCAATTCTGCTGTAGTCACCCCTTTGGTTCCTCCTTTTTCGCTATCTTCCAATTGTGTGTTGGAAGATGCTCATTGACTTCGTCAAGGGGTATGTGGACTTTTTCAGGGTCGGAGGGTTCTCCAGGAATCCAACTCCTTTAACGCGGTCGGCTTTGAATTTCTTTCCTTGGGATAACTTGCAACTTTGTAGAGCTTGTAGAGCATCAGTGACGTTTGGTCCGAGTATGCTATAAACTTTACGCGTGACTGATGCCATCCGGCGTCACGAAATGATGGTTCTGGAACTGGATGTTCATCCAGCACATAGAAGTAGCTCTCGAGCAGCACCGCCTAAACAATTCTTCAGTTAGCGGGGCTGATTCTACTGTATTCTACACTCCGGTTGATAACCGCAACGACCAGGTGATCTTTGAAGATCTTGTTGAATGCTCTTCTAGGAGGACCTGGGCGTCTTATGGTTCCTTCCAAGTTCTTCGGAAGACCTCTGTCGTTTCGATGTATCCGAGCTTCTTTCTGAGTCCTTGGCGAGTAGATTCCTTGCCCACTCGAGGCTCCCCTTCTGTCTACCGGTTAGATCGGATGAAGAGGCCTGCCCCATATTGGAAACGAATCTGGAAGCAAATCGCCTCATCCGATATGGCCGACTGGAAGGTGCAATACTCCGAGTACCCGCTGCTCTACGCTGACCCTCTTGAGTAGTACTCGGTTTAATTGACGGTCTGGTGCATCCGTGGGGACCTTGTGGCCTAACAACTGGACGCTGCGTGCCGAAAAGGGGATCTTTGGTGGCGGTAGCCTTACCAGTTTTTAACAGAGGGGGCGGCTTTCTGTTACACGCTGCTATGCAGAAGGTGTCTTAGACATCCTGCCAAGGTTAGTCGGCACTTTCCTGGCTGATGTTATAGGGAGTGAGGTCCTCGACTTTCCGCCACTTGGAGTGGCTTTGGTCGAAGGCGTCCTCGAAGACGGACACGACGTGTTCATCGAGGTTCCACCGCTATTATTCGAGAGCGGGTTGCCCATGGGCACAATTTTAAGATTTTTGTTTTCATTTAAATTCATATTCAGTGACGGTCTTGACCACGGTTTTCCCGGGCCCTGTGCCTCCGCAAAGAATTCAGTGGTACTGATGGAACTTTGTAGGTGGCAGCACTTAACTTTTCGCACAGTAACTCTTCGAGTGGCATAGTAACTTCTTTTTGGCTTCAACAGAATTTTTCTCTAGAATGCTATCACTTTTTCTTGCCCATGGACGAACTGGGAGAGTACACCACCAATTCCATAGTCACTGTGTTAAGCACAAACTTTCACATAGTAACGAGATACGCTAATATTAATGTTAAACGACTCTGTTCCTTTCAGCTGTTCTAATGCATTCCGTTGTTCCTCGCCCTACACAAATGGGCTGTTCTTTCTTGTTGACAAATCGTTTATACATAGTAGGTACACAAAATTAGGAGGCTTTTAACTCATGGAAATTAGGAATAGGCCATTCTTATACTGTTGCTACTTTCTCATCATCGGTATGCACACCTTCCGTGGTTACTCTATGACCAAGACACCTAACTCAAAAGTGAACACTTTTTCGGATTAGTTTAAGCCCTGGAGATTGTATGCGCTCAAATACTTCTTTCAACATTTCCAGATCGTCGTTAAAGTATTTTCCCATCACTATATTTCATTGAAGTATACTAAGCATTTTCCCCAGTGTAGTCCTCTTATTATAAGTTACCGGCACATTACATAGCGTAAATGGCATCACTGTGAATGCGGTTACCGTAGACCATCACCAATACTGAAAGCTTTCTTCTCTTTGTCGTTCTCATCAAGTTTCACTTGCCAATAGCCAGTTAACAGATTCCATTTTTCTTCCTTACTTTGCTTCTACACATCGGCAATCAGCTTAATGACTTTATCTCTTTTGGCCAATTTAACCTGTCGTGGTGTTTGACGGATTGGCCTAGAATCTCAGGTGTCAATGTGATATTTCATGTTATCTGTCCACCAGTTTTTCCATTTGATGAAAAGGTTGAAGTGTTCTTATCCAAGAGTTGTAAAGTTTTCTCTTCACTGCTATGTAAGTACACCGGTCTATTCTTCCATATGTTCCTTTAATACAGGTTGTAGCAACTCCTCGTCTTTAACTTTTCATCTACGAAACTCCTTCGCGATGTCAGTAACTTCCTGACAACAACCAATCACTATTCCTTTCTTCACACGTGTAGGGGTACAAGTTGAATTTAGTGTACCCACCGGTACCATTATATTTTCTTTTGGTTCCACGCAAACAAACTTTTGTTGTGGAAGGAGAATCGAATTACGCACTACTTATTCAGTGAATAAGCAAATTCTCCGACACTGGGAAGTGTTGGGCTCGGTTGGTGTACCTTACCAATTCTTTAGTTACAAATTCATACACAGCTTCAACCTATCTTATATACGCCTATATATATAAATATATCACTATCACGCTATGGTATGGAGGAGTTGAATCGGGGGTGGAAAAAAAGCATTGATCAAAGTAGTTGAATATAGTCAATTTAATATCATTTAGCAACAAGCATTTTAGCAACAAGCATTTTAGCAACTTACAATTTGATGTTTGCATAGCAGAGTGTTCGTCGAATTAAACCTAATATTAATCCATTATAGGTCACGAAATCAACTCCAATTTATCATCATCCAAGATGTCGGCCACAGTGAAATAGTTTCCTAGTGTAATTTCCAATAAGCACTCGTTTCTTAATTTTATCCAGAATCTGTAATTTTACTTTCATTAAGGGCTCAAACCTTAGATTACCAAATCGCTCCTGATTGTAAAATGTGATCCACCATTGCTCGGAGATAACATGAACTCCATATTGTCCAGTTTTCCATCAACAGTCAAGCTGCGTAAGTGGTCTGGTGATGTTTTCGGAAGGCAACGTGGGTAACTGCTATAACCTGGCGAAGCTAGCGCAATCCTTGTTGAACTCATCGCAAATTAAGTCACTCGCCATCATGTAGCTTGTCCTGCTTACAATCCGATGGCGACTTTATTCTAAATAGCGGTCCTCTTTGTTACGACTTTCATTTTAATCGGGAACCTCCATGCAGCGACCACCGGGCAACGTCGTTCCAGCACCCTCTGAACAGTGACTAAAGTGAGTGGAAAACACTTTCCTCAATTCGAGCTTGTGCGTTGGGCTTGATACTCAGCACATAAAAACCCTCCCCCAGTGAAGAACACAACAATTCCTCTGATAAGGCCTACCGCTTTTGATGATAACCCCCCCAAACGAAAAAATAACCACGATTTACGGATATGCACTTGGAACGTCCGATCCCTCTATAGGAAAGGTTGATGTTCTCGAGAAGTACAAGGCTGACATTACCGCTCTCCAGGAAATGCGATAAACGGGACAGGGCTGCTCCAAAAGAGCATCCTGTGACTTATACTATAGTTGCCATGCGGAGAGGCACTAACTAGGATGTGGATTTTTGGTCAGCAAGAGACTCCGACACCTGATCTCACACTTCACGCCTGTGAACGAACGGCTGGCCACAATCCGCATCAGTTCAAAATTTTCTAACATCGGCCTAATCTGTGCCCACTCACACCCGGATGAGAAAGACGATGCGAACAAATAGTGCTTCTTTCAGCACCTCGAAGAAGCTTATGACAGCTGCCTCCAGAACCCCCCCCACGACATAAATTCGTGCCAGGGTAAGGAGGGTACCTTTGGTCCTACTGTCAGAAAATTTAGCCTTCACCAGAATACCTCCGATAACAGAATGAGGCTGACCGACTTCGTCGCAGCACAAAACATGATAATTGGTACTACCAGATTCCAGCATCTCGATATCCACATAGTGACACGGCTGTCTCCAGATCAACGAACAAGAAGCCAAATTGATCATGTGGTGACTGTCGGAAGGCATGCTTCCAGTGTGGTGGATGTGAAATCGATCCGTGGTACCAACATTGACTCGGATCAGTACCTTGTTGCAGCCAAGGTGCGCACACGTTTATGTGTCGCAAATAACAAGAGAAGTCTCACACAGAGAAAGCTCGACGTCAGTGAGCTGCGATCACCAGAGACAGCAGATGCATTTGCCACTCAGCTTTTGGATCTACTTAGGCAGAACACTCCCCAACTTAATGTTACATGCTCACAGTGGAGACACATATCCCACTCCATGACTGCTGCTGCCGAGGAGGTAATCGGTTACTACCGTCCTCTGAGGAACTAGTGGTATGACCAGGAGTATCGCGACGCTATCGCAGAGAAGGACGCAGACTACAGAAAAACCCTGCATGCAGGTGCAATTCGAGCTGCTAAGGATCGGTACAGAGAGAAAAGGAGTGCGGAGAGATGTTGTTTCAGGCGCAAGAAGAGAGAACAAGAGAGACGCGATTGTGAGGAGATAGAGTTGTGCGGCGATAGGAATGAGATTCTAAAAGCCTCTTCTTGCCGTGACGGAAGTGGGAATCTGGTTATGGATATCCAGAGCGTACTGAGTCTATGGAGAGAACACTTCTCCAAATTACTCCAAATATCGCCCCATAACCCAAATTACGGATGATGGTGTTGACGTTTCACCATCCGACCATTACGAGGTTTAAACAGCCATTTTAAGGCTGAAGAACAACAAAGCAGCAGATGCAGATGGCCTGCCTGCCGAGTTGTTTAAGACCGGCGCATGCCCCAGCTCATAAGCAGAATTTGGTCGGACGAAAGCATGCCCGATGATTGGAGTCTCAGTGTTCTCTGTCCCATACATAAGAAAGGAGACCACACAATTTGCGCCAACTACCATGGAAAGGGTCTTCTGAGCATTGCATACAAGGTCCTATCGAGCGTATTATGTGAAATATTAAAGCCTATGCTCGGCAACCTGATTGGACCTTATCAGTGTGGCTTCAGACCGAATAAATCGACCATCGATCAAATTTTCACACTACTCCAAATCCTGGAAAAGACCCAAGAACAACAGATCATTACACATCTCCTATTCGTCGATTTCGTCAGTCCGATAAAGGGATTACGCAACAATGTGTGAATTTGGTATACCTGCAAAACTTATTCGAATTTGCAGAATGGCACTGCTTACCTCTCATTGTGCAGTGAAAATTGGGAAGGACCTCGCCTCTGTTAAATACCGAACGAGGTTTCAGATAAGGTGATTAGTTATCAAGTGACTTCTTCTACCTTATTATGGAGAAAATTATACGAGCTGCAGATTTACGACATAATGGCAATATCTTCAACAAAAGTGTCATGCTGCTGGCGTGTTCCGAATTTGATGGGATTGGACATTAATGCGGGCAAGAGATTTGCAGTGTTACTTTCACTTGTGCAGTGTGTATCAACTGATTTTTTTGATAATGCACTTATCGGGGGGGTGTGCGAGTGATTGCAAGTTATGATTTACACACACATTAACAGGCGATTGCCTTTGTCGGAGGGGAGAGCGCCGAACACTCATATTACAAACAAAATCTGTTTGCAAACTATGTTATTGTTTTTTTTTTTTTCTTTGGTTTTATTTTTTTTTACTTCTCTCTATAAGCAATAAAAAACACAGAATACAATTATTTATTTAAGGAGAAATACAAAACACGTCCACTCTTATTGGTAACTATCGCCCATGCTTCAGATCCTAAAACACAAACTTATAAGTATTCCTCTACCTCTTCAACTAAAGTCAGAATAGCACATAGCAGTATTTATAATTCTCCCGAATTCTTACATTCACCTTTAGCAAATGTTACACAAACAACTCCAAATTAACACGGTGAGAAATTGACACATATTGCTTGTAAACAAACGCCAGGCAACGATATATCTAAGCATCATAATGATTCGCAAGATATAAATTGCGAAATAAATATCCCTAAGTCACCAATCACAACAGTGGCTAATATCACAACTCCAGCAAATAGTAATAAAGTGCGAATGAGAGTTGATCGTGTACAACGACCGAAAGTGGCGGCAGTACAGATTGATTTGGACCGATACATATTATTAAAACGAAAACACAGTTAAATATGCAAACTCCAAAAATGATTAAACACAATAATGAGGGCATTGGAAGCACTTCCACAAATCAATTTGAACTACTCGCCAACGAGGCAGACTTCATTGGCCACAAAGATGGAAAAAAGCAAAGCCTCCACCAATTTAACTTCGGGAATGTAACTCCCATCCCTTGGTTAAAGCATTAACCTCTACAGTAGGTCCCAAAGACTTTCACGTTGTTCCAATAACGAAAAGTAACATACACGAGACAAAAATTCAGGTTTGCTCTGAATCTGGATACCGTAAGGTGTATCGTGAAAAAAATAAAAAAAGTTTCTACACATACCAACTCAAGAGTGAGAAAGGTCTGATTGTGATAATAAAAGGGATTGAACATGATGTGGAAACAAACGATATTCTCGACGCCCTATGCCAAGAAGAATTTGGGCACACCAAGAAATATTGTACACTTCCCAGTGTATGTGTTATATATATTAACCCACATGAATCTCAATTTTGCACCAAGCGAAAGGAAGTCTTGGTGGAAATAATAAATGCCGTAACTGTTGGTAAAATTACACAGCCAACTATAAAGGCTGTATACATCAGCATTAAACAAAAAGCTAAAACCAGCTAAAGTGTTCCTCCCGTACCTGGTAAACGTGATGCTCCTTCGAGGTAACCCTAATTTCAAACAGTCTCAAACGCAAATATTCTCAAAAGAACTCCTTCAATAATATTAGTGAAAAGAATAGTTCGCTTAAAAAACCATGCAATTGTTTATAGCAAATATGACACAATTCATGTGTTCAATGCAGAACATGATCCAAGACATGATACGAAACCAGAATCTGCTTTTGCAATCCCTCCTAGCAAAGCCATGAGTACTTTAAAAATATGTCACTGGAATGGGAGGCGTAAGTCAACTTAAAAATGAGCTTAAACTGTTTCTCAAAGAACACTCCATAGATCTGATGTTAATATCGAAAACTTATCTCATTTAAAATAATTGTTTTCAAATGGAAGGATACACAGTTTATGACACCAAGCACCCTGGTGGCAAAGCTCCTGGTGGTACAGCTATTCTTATAAAAAGAAGAATAAGGGATTTCCCAATGCGTGGCTACTATACCGAAATCTTGCAAGCAACGACTCTTCAGCTAGATGAATATATCAAGGGTCTAACAATTACAACTATTTACTGCCCACACCTATCCAATATTGGTAAGGAGCAATACAAACTATTTTTTAGTACCCTCGATACTAAATTTATAGCTGCTGGAGATTTTGATGCTAAACATATCCACTGGGGCTCACCGTTAATAACTCCTAAAGGAAGAACGCTGTTATCAGTGGGAAATGCGCTTAGACTTGATGTTTTATACAATCGTAACCTCACATATTAGCCATCAGATAGATGGAAGATTACAGACCTTATTGATTCTGCAATTACTAAAGGATTGGGCAATGTACACTCCCACGTGCATTCCTCTTTGGAGCTATTTACCGATCATTATACCACGATAATAACCCTTGTATCTGAAAACTCTCATCATAGAATCGGAAGAAGCCATCTTGTCTATAATGAAACAGAATGCCTCAAATATAAAATGTATAACGGCTCACAGCTCAATATTAATATTTCTCTCAAATCAGAACAGAAAATAAGCTCAGCTATTTCCGAACTAACGGAGCTGCTTTCCCAAGCAGTGAAAATAGCTACACCCTACATTAAGCCATCAATCCGGCAAAAATGTATCCCCGAAGACGTTCTCGAGCTCCTCTCTCAAAAAATATCTATAAGGCCTATTGCAAAAGTATAGATCCCCACCTCTGAAAAAGAAGCTTGTACCGAAAAAGTGCATCGTCTTTTAAAAAAGCCTATACAAGCGGAGTCTGCAATCCGTCTTCCCAATGGTGGTTGGGCAAAAGTGATGCGGAAAGGGGAATTGCTTTCGTCATTCACTTACTGCAAGTGTTTACCCCTAATGTGGCTAGCCTCGATACCCTGTTGCCATCAGTTGACCCTAACTGCAGCATTAATGGTATATCGATCTTGGAAAAAGAGCTTATAACGCGATCCAAAAAAATCTCTAGGTCATGATTTGACTACAGAACAAATGCTCTAACAGCTCCCAGGAATAGCTGTAATGCATCTGTCTACGCCAGAAGATGTGTGTCGCGCACTGCCCGCATAAGGTTTGCAACCATAGTTTAATTCTCTATTGTCTCGCTATTTTTCACTCTCCCTTCTTTTCTCTCTCTCGCTCTCCCGATCTTTTCTTTTTACTTTTTTCTTTTCACTGATTTTGTTTATGTTATTCTTTATTATTCATATTAACTCCCTCTATTAAAGCAGTGCGTGTTTCCCGAGTTAAAAATTAAAATTAGAAATTATTATAAAAAAAAAAACTAAAATAATATAAAATATATAAAAATACCCACTTGCAGCAGCAGTGCGCGACCTTAGCCCCTTATTATAATGCTACACCCGATTAATATACATACATTTACTGTCAAAGTTCATCGATAATATTAAATAAATTGTCACATTCAAAGTGAAATAGAAGTGTGTTTTATATTGCAACAACAAACACAGCAGCATCACAATCATCATCATCTATCACGCCACCACGACTTTTAGGCAAGTGCACCACATTGGGCAAACCCACCGGCATTAACTCTCTCCCCGACGAAACAGCATCTCATGCATATATTTGATGCAATAATTCGCACCGGTTGCTTTCCGCAATCATGAAAAACGTAGCGTCCTACCGACAAATTAGTGTGTTATTAATTTTCTCCAAACTCTTTGAAAATTTGATAAAAGATTTAACAACAAAAACATCATACCTAACCTTAAGTTTGGTTTCCGAGAGAAGCACAGCACTATCGAGCAAGTCCACCGCATTGAAAACACTATACAAGACACATACGAAAGAAAGCATTACTCTTCCGCAGTATTTCTCAATATAAATCAGGCGTTTGATAAGGTGGCATGAAAGACTTCTGCACTTCTGCCTTCCAAATTGTGGTAAGACATAAATGATTCAAGTCAATTGAACACCCTATTCACGCTGGAGCACCACAAGACAGCGGATTGGGTCCCCTTCGCCATACGTGACACACTGCTGATATGCCGACCAACGCCAATACAGGTACCTACACTTTTGCAGGTTATACAGCCATATTATGCCCTCATCCAGACCCGATATTGGCATCACAACTTCTCCAAGAACATGTAAATACTCTCCAAGAATGGCTTGACTGCTGAAAAATAAAAGTCACTGAGTCCAATTGTCTTCACATCACATTCAGTCTATGGAGGAGTTCTTGTCCACCTGTGCTAATTAACTCCAAGCCGATCCCTCAGGTTTTACACAAAAATATCACAAAATGCATCTCGATCGTAAACTCATATGATGTACTGAACAGAAGCTTACAACGAAGAATAAATGTTAAAATAACCATATAATTTATAAATACAACCTAGTTTAAAAAACATACCACTCTATTACAATTTTGTATTTTGTATATTAAAGGGAAACTATTCTCAAGACTATTACGGGAGGAGCTTATTTGCATTTCCGAAAAAACGAGTTTCCTTCTTCTGGAATTGGCTTGGGTGGTGAAAACACGTGAAAACACACGCTTAGTTTTTTTTTCATTAACATTCAACGTTTCTTAAGAGAGGGTATATGTGTTAACGTAAATACAACAATAACAACAACAAAAACAAAAGAATATATATCTATATATATCATCTACGTTGTTCTGCAATGATTTCCCACTTTCCTCTTGGCCCTCAATAACATTTATTTCGTTTGTATCCATTTTAATGCGACATAGAAAATCAGCTACTTGATTATACTTTCTATGGATATATTGTATGTTAATGTCGTATTCCCCTAACCTTAATATCCAACTCTATAATCTTGGATTCACGTCCTTGCACTGAGATTTTGCATGCAGGCGCTTAAGTGGTTGGTGATCAGTTTACAAAATAAATTTTGCACTATAGAAATACGGACGAAAATAGCTCACTGCCAGACAATGGCCAAAATTTTTTTTTCGGTCGTTGAGTAGTTTCGTTCATGAATGTTCAGTGTCCTGCTGGCATAGGATACTGGATGGTTTATCCTGCTGAAAAACTGTACCAATTGCAAAATTGCTCACATCTGCTGTTAAATGAAATCCTTTTTTATAGTCTGGGTACTTTAAAATTGGACATTCTTCATATCCTTCTTCAAATATTGAGTCATCGGTTGTGCAACTTTGGCATAATCTCTTACGAATTCACGGTAATAACCTGTTGCCGTGTAATAATGGGTGCCGTAGCTCAGTGGTTAGTGCGTTGGCCTTCTGATCTGTAGGTCGTGGGTTCAATCCCCGGCTGAAGCATAACAAAATTTAATATCGAAAAGATTTTTCTTTCGAACGGTACCCACCTGCCGGCAAGAATTAGCAATTTTTACGGCAGTAACAATTTGCCAAAAGTGCTTCTTAAAAGAGCTCTGTGACAAAAACTAAGTTAAAGTGATGTCACAAGAGTTCTGCCGTTCGGATCCGGCTAATATAAGTAGGTCCCTTCTAATGCTGTCCAAATTTAACACGCACAACAGCATTGGAAGAGAAGCTCAGTGGTATCACAATGGGCCTTTCTGGCCTAAGTGTGTTCTCTCAGAGAGAGGGCAGCCACATAACCTAACCTAACCTAACCTGTTGCTTATAAGAATGAATTGTGCCCTTCCTAAGCTATCCAGAATGTTCTCTATATTTGGGATCGGAAATTTATCATCGATAGTATTCTCATTTAATTTGCGGTAATCGACTATTACCCTCCACTTTTTTCTGCAGGAATTGTCTGACTTTTTGGGTACAATCAACAAAGGACTATTGTAAGGCGAGCAACTTTCCCTAATAATATTATGCTTGAGCATGTGTCCAAATTGATTTATTTTTTCCCTCTCAAGAACTTGTGGATATCGATATATTTTCGAGTAGATAAGATTGTTTGTCTTCGTTATGATTTCATGTTGAATGCTCCCTGTTGCCGTTAATTCATCCCTGTCATGGGAAAATAAGTCTTCGTAATTTCGTAACAAATTTGAAATTAATTTGTATTCCTCTCCATTCAAATTGTTCAATAGTTGATTAATCTCTTCCCTGCTCAACTTGTAGCACCCGAGCTGACAAACCTTATCACCGTTAATTGGGCAAACATTCGTAAATTTAATAACTTTGTTATTGATTTTGATTGCATCATTTTCCATATCTACCTTTGCCCTCAGTGGCTTCAAAACATTTTGGCCTAAAATTGCATCAAACTGCTTTCCATCAAATTTAGTAAGATTCCAAATCATATCGGTGTCTTTATTGAACTCTTGAGGTAGGATATTAAGAATTTCCTCTGTCATGATTGTTTCGTTTTCTAGTGACTTTAGCTTAATTTGATGGTTTAAAATTCTCCTACATCTTCTTAATTTCCGTCTATCCATGAGCAAGATAGACGAACCTGTATCTACTAAACACTCAATTTTTCCGCCATTTACAGTCAGCGAAACTACCGCTAAATTTCTCGATTGTGGGTCAACTGAAAATTTACTTCTTGAACATGGTCCACATCCATTGGCTCAGCACTATTATGTCCTGATCCTTGCCTAAATGTGTTACTAACCTGTCGCGAATATTGGGTAAAATTTCGTCTTTCACCCAAGTGTCTACCCCCCGTAGAAATGAAGTGAGGGAAATACTTCCATACCCTCGGAATTCTTGGATACGATGAGTATCCTTCATTCGATCGGAAGTGGTCAGAGCAAACGCCTTAGCTTCTGCCGAAGTTAAATATAGGCTGTCGTTGAAGTCTATGTCACTATTGGCACAATTACTGTTGACACTGCTGTCGTGGTTAACTAGTATGTCACTGTCAACTTCGTATGGTTTTACTGGAAGTCTTTTGGGCCTAATGTCTTTAGGCATAACTTAGTGTTTTTAAGCTTTGGCAGGCATTGACATTTTCCGCCTTAAGTACATAAAAAAAAAAAATTTCGGCAATTTCCTTAAGGATGAGCTGGCGTTCACAAATTACTATCACGTTTATAATTTGACGGTTATATTATCCTGTTTATTTTAGAAAAGAATTCAAGTTCGTTACGATATCTCTTAGGAGATATTTGCTAAGAGATATCATCTCTAATCTTTTCTAATTAGTTCATAGTCAACGCCTATTGCTGACTCTGTTGTTGGGCACTTGACACTGGGTTACAGAGCGTCACATCAACGATATTTCTTAGTAGTTAAAAAAATCACACTGCAAGATGTCGACCATCCATAGAATGCGGTATGTCGAGATATAATGTACATACCAGACAATATACTTGTCCAACTTTATTCTTCTCATATTCATCGTGTTGAACATTTGGCAGAATGCAAGAATTAAGTGAATTCCTGACCATAACTTAAAAAAAATTCAATATATCCGACCCAGCCGATTACAAAAACTACAAAAGATCGGACGATCCGCGTATTTTTTGGAGAAAATAAGATCACAAATTCTCATGTTTTTTAGCCTCTCTTTAACATTCTCTACATTAGCATATGCATAACTTTCTTTTGTACTCTTTTAATAATGTTTCGTAACCTTTTGAACGTTTATATTTTTAATTTTTTACATTCCACAAATATTGAAGATTTCTATACTTACTTACTTATGTGGCCATAACAACCGAATATCGGTTTAGGCCGAATGTGACATGCTTCGCCAGCCATCTATTTTATTTTTCTTGTAAGGTTAAGCTTCGAGTGCGGGTTGTGTATTTGCCAAAACCAACACTTTGTCCAATCAAGATATTTGCAAATAAAAACCAAATTGTATGTCCACAAGCGACAATGAAAAAAGTGACCTCAATGTGAGCAATGGATGTCTAAAGTTTTATTAAATATGTATTAAATATATTTATTTATATATTTATTAAATATGTATAAGCAAAAACGAGAGCAAAAGAGAATTATGGGTGCAATGAAGTGTAGATTAACTATGTCTTCATGTTTAGTTGTACACAGTGAGTGTGACTTAGATGTAATGCATTTGAGTAGCTCTCAAATGTGTTCATGGTGATCCATCAATGGGCATGTTGGATAAAAGGTTGTATCATGTATACTATGGTTGTACAACCAACTTTCAAGCTGGTCCTTGTTGTTGTATCTTGTAAAATCTGCGTACACACGTTCCAATTCATTGTACAACTGCTAACTCCGCACCCCAAAAATATAAACGTTTTAATTTTAATACAACCGCTGGACCAACTTGAAAGTTGGTTGTACAACCATACAACTGTTTATCTAACAGCTTGATCCAACGGTTGGAGCGTGTACACTTTGCATAAAAAAAATACCAGCAGAAACGATCATTAGAAATGAAGGCCCTGATTATGCTACAGCGAAGATGATACGTAGGTTGCCTTTCACATATTTTTTTAAATTATGATCTAGTACGTTTTCGTCAAATCTGAGATTTCCATTAGAAATTTTGACATTTTTAGCGTAAACGTACTCAGAAAGTTTTGATATATAAGCACTGTTTGCGTTGTTTACAGTGACTTGAAAAATTCATCTCGGAAAAAAATTGATTTAACTCGTGAACATTTTCGGGCTATCATTTTTTACAATTTTCGAAAGGAATTATCTCAAGAACAGTGCTTCGATCGTCTTCATGCGTCTCCAGACAATTTATAACTGGTTTAAAGATTTCAAACGTGGTCGACGTTCGCTCCAGGGCGAATTTCGTGAAGGTCGTCCAAAATCGGTTATTTTGCCAGAAACAGAATTTACTATTATCAAAAGTAAAATATGTTTATTTTAATAAAAAGTAATATTATAATTTAGACAAAATATTGTAGAAATAAATTATAGAATGCAAGTAATGATGAAAGTGTATGCGTATATTCTTCTTCTTCTCATGTGGCTTCTTCTTCAACACTTGTCCTTCCAAAGGAGGTTTGGTCTTTCTGTTCTTCTTCGTCCTCCAGCGGGTGCCGAATTAAACACCCTCTTCGCTGGAGCGTTTGCTTCCATTCGTTCGACATAACCCAGCCAGCGCAGCCGCTGGATTTTGATTAGCCTGACTATGTCAATGTCAGCGTAACTCATACAGCTAATCGTTGTACCTTATTCGATACTCGCCATCAACGCAAATAGGTCCGCAATAGGTAACTTTTCTCTCGATAACTCCAAGCATCCTCGCATCCGTGGTGGAAATTGTCCAGGGTTCTGCGCCATATGTTAGGACAGGAATAAAGTGTGATTTTTGATATTCGAGAGAGGCTCGACTTCTCTATTGCTTACTCAGCCCAAAGTAACATCTGTTATCAAGACTTTTCCAGGCTGACGTAGTTACAGTTGATGCTTTTTCCGGGATATACAAAGTCCTTCATCACCTCGGAAGTGTAAATGTTGTCCAAGACGCCGGGAGTCCTTGTTTGCACACACTAGGTACTTCGTCTTGCCCTCGTTTACCGTAAGACTCATTCCATGTGACTCTCGTTCCTTTTCAGAGAATGCTGCACTGACTGCTCGCGTGTTCATGCCGATTATGTCAATATCGTCGACATACGCTAAAAGCATGAGACTTTTGTTAAAGTTAGTGCCATTATGTCATAGATCAGTAGCTCGTATTATTTTTTCCATAATAAGATTGAAGAAGTCGCACGATAACGAATCACCTTGTCTGAAACTCCGTTCGGTATTAAACGGTGCGAAGAGGTCCTTCCCAATTTTCACTGCACAACGGGATTTATGCAGTGTCATTCTACAAAGTCGAATGAGTTTTGCAGGAATACCGAACTCAGACATTGTTGCGTAGAGGTAATCCCTTACCGACATGTCGAAAGCGGCTTTATAATCAACGAATAGGTGGTGTGTGTCGATATGTTTTCTTGGGTCTTCTCCAGGATGTGGCGCAGTGTGAAAATCTGGTCGATGGTGGATTTAAACGGTCTGAAGCCACACTGATAAGGTCCAATCAGGTTGCTGAGCATAGGCTACAATCTTTCACACAATACGCATGATAAGACCTTGTATGCAATACTCAGGAGACCCTTTCCATGGTAGTTGGCGCAAATTGTGGGGTCTCCTTTCTTATGTATGCGACAGAGAACACTGAGACTCCAATCATCGGGCATGCTTTCGTCCGACTAAATTCTGCTTATGAGCTGGGGCATGCGCCGGTCTTAAACAACTCGGCAGACAGGCCATCTGCATCTGCTGCTTTGTTGTTCTTCAGCCTTAAAATGGCTGTTTAAACCTCGTAATGGTCGGATGGTGAAACGTCAACACCATCATCCGTAATTGGGCTGTTCGGGCAATCTACCCCATTGTAACGTGGAGAAGTGTTCTCTCCATAGACTCAGTACGCTCTGGACATCCATAACCAGATTCCCACTTCCGTCACGTCAGGAAGAGGCTCAGGGATTTAAACCGCCAGTGATCCAAAATTAAAAAACAAATCTTTTGGCTGCACTTTTTTGATCTCCTCTGTTTAGTAGTGTTATCTAATGGATCCTTTTCAACGCTAGTCACATTTTAGTAAATTATATTCCAAAATTATTAGTCGAAAAAATTGAATTTTTTATATTGCACAGTCCATGGAATCCTAAATAACATTCCCTGTATGTCGGCATTTTTTCTTTTATCGAGAATAAAAGAAAAACAGCATTTTAAATAAATTGCTATTAAATATAATAAAAATAAAATTTTGCACTTACCGCTCTGTAAATATCAAATGTAAAATTATGGAGCAAAACACTATATGTAGTGTTATTACCTCATCTATTTAGTCTTATGTTGGGTTTTGAATCGATGATTTCGGATTTTGATTGCACTGATAAGTTTGTTGTTATTGTTGTTGTTGTTGGAAATACAAAATAAGACGCGATTTCTAAAATCTCCACTACTCGACAATCGGTTTTGGTTGTTCTTCGCTATAGGAATCACGGAATCAGAACAAATGTTTTTTGCTAATCCGTGCGTGATCCATTTCAGTGCAAAATTCAAATCCACTTGATTTTAGTTATTGACGGTTATCGTTTAATTACCACCAACTGAAACGGGTTAGTCGTGTGTCAAATACAGTGATAAATAGAGACGCAGAGAACCGAGGAACGGGAACTAGAGAACCGGGTCTTGTAATGAACCGACAGCTCTTGGTCTTACTAGAGCCGATATATGGTCTAAAAGAAAAACCGAAAAATAATTCTAAAGAACTGAAATATATGTATATATATATATATATATATATATATATATATATATATATATATATATATATATATATATATATGTGGTACTTAAAGTCCCGAAGGGCTCATTGGCCGAGCATCTCTTCAATTACTGTTGTGTGGGTTAAATTTTGGACAGTATCAGAAGGGACCTACATATTTTAGCCGGTTCCGAACGACAGAACCCTTGCGACATCACTTTTTCTGAGCTTTGTCGCAGAGTTCTTTTAGCACACACTAACCACTGAGCCATGGCACTGATATACGATTCCAAAAAATCTGAAAACGGTTTTTACAGAAACGAAAATTGGCCCCGAAACAAGCAAAAAGAATTCACAAGAGTAAATGAAAAATTTACAAATCCCTGTTACGATCAGAACTTCGTACGTTAAAGCACCACTAGCTCGGAGTTGAGTTAAGTTTCATTTATTTTATTTTTATTAAATTTTTGTCACACAAATATCAACTATGGAATGAATGTAATATATTTAATTATTTATTTTTACTTTATTAAAAAATATAAAAAATTGTATTGAAATTGATTTTTTGTAAGAGCTTTAGTTTAGCTATTTCGATAAGACCTATTTCCGTTACCACTTTTTAGAACCCGGTTCACTTTGGAATCGGACCCGACAAAACCGGTTCATTAAATACTCGGAACCGCACATCGCTAGCGGTGATCATTTTCGACGGGAAAAATGTGGTATATTCCATGATAAGGGCTCAGCGCATATGTATCGAGCAATTGCATTGGTATGTGTGACTATTTTAAAAGAGGTTCAGTTCTAGGTTTTCTAAGGTAATAACTATTCAGACGTTCGACACCACGGCAAAGAATACTAAAGAACGGAAAAAGACTCACCCGCTCAGTGAATTTTAGTTTTCTTCAATAACGTGTTGCTATTGTATTTTGAAGATAATTTCATAATGCCACTCTCATAGAAACCCTCCTTTCTATTGGCAAAAAGCTGGGAGAGTCGATTTTCACAAGCTTCTCTTGAGGCGAACTTTTCTCCAACAAAAGCATATGCCATAGACAAGAACAGGTAGTAATCACCTGGTACCAGGTCTGGACTATAAGGTGGATGCATAAGAACATCCGGACCACGCTCGCGGAGTTCCTGGCGAGTCACTATCAATGTGCGTGGCCTGGCGTTGTCCTGCTGGAACACAATTCCTCTCCTATTGGTCAAAACTGGCCGCTTCTAGCCGATTGCTTCCTTCAGACGGTCGACGGTGTTCTCGCAAGTTAACTTGTCTTACTGCCTCAACTGGCTAGGGTGGGGCACAATCCTTGTTGAACCCATCGCAAGTCAACTCACTGGCTGTCATGTAGTTTGTTCTGAGCGCTATGTGATGACACCTTTATTATTATTAAGGCTATGAAGCACCGCGGTGGGTGCCGTGGCTCAGTGGTTAGTGTGTTAGCCTTCTGATCTGTAGGTCGTGGTTCAATCCCCGGCTGATGCATAACAAATTAAATATCGAAAAGATTTTTCTTTCGAACGGTACCCACCTGTCGGCAAGCAATTGGCAATTCTTCCGACAGTAACAACTTGCCATGAAAAAGGTTCTAAAAGAACTCTGTGACAAAGCCCAAAAAAAGTGATGTCACAAGTATTCTGCCGTTCGGAACCGGCTAAAATAAGTAGGTCCCTTCTAATACCGTCCAAATTTAACACGCACAACAGCAATGGAAGAGAAGCTCGGCCAATGAGCCCTTTGGGGCTTTTACTGCCACATATATATATATATATATATATATATATATATATATATATATATATATAAATATATATATATATATATATATATATAAATATATATATATATATATATATATATATATATATATATATATATATATATATATATATATATATATATATATGAAGCACCGCGACCTCAAAATCTTTTGTGCATGTTATACATGTTATATTATGTTATACATAATACGGTAATGGTAATTGTATCACATATTCAAAATAATAGGCTAAAAGTGGACTATTCTGCATTTGTTCCTATAACTTTTTTGGTTGCGAATATTTTAGCCATTTCACCATTTTAAATTGCTGGGTGGCTACAAGATTTTGCTTATAAGAGTGGTGTAATTGCTATAGGGGACAACAACCAGTATTGACTGTAAGTGTTCATTTTAAATATTATTTCTGTTTGCAACAAAAACTATATCGTTGGAGCAATCAAAATCTGAAATAATCAATTCAAACCACGACATAAGACTACATAGATGATGTAATAATACCACCTATACTGTTTGTACCATTATTTTACAAATGATATATGTAAACATTAGGGTGGCCCTTAAAATCAAACGAAATCAAATTTTTTACAGTTTCACCCCTCAATCGGTAATATCATGGTCAAAGATATCACATATAAATCCGATTCCGATCAAACTTCCGATTCCTTTATAGGGACTCAAAAAAAAATTTAATTGTTTTTCATTCAACACCCAAATTCCAGGCTATATACTATAGTCGAAGATATCACATATAAATTTCTGTCCGATTGGAGAAAAGAAAATTAACTGTAATTTCAGTGTTTCCATAGAGGAATATTAAATTTTATTCCTATGCGACACGCCTTAACCGTCTCCAATCAGGACCAAAATTTATGTGTGATACTTTCGACTATAATACTTTCGATTTTAGGTAATAGATGAAAATACATATAAATTTTAATATCTTGAGTCCCCATAGAGGAATTTGAACTTTCACGGCTGTGCAAAAAGTCTTAACCATCTGCAATCGGGACCAATATTTATATGTGATATCTTTGACAGTGGTATTACTGTTTGAGGTATTGAGGTTAAGTAAATCTGATGTAAAATTTTTAGAACTGAATTTCTTGTAAAATAGCCACACACATCAATGCAATTGCTTCGATACATATGCACTGAGCCCTCATCATACTACTAAATTTTTTTCTGTCAAAAATGTTCACCACCACCGGTTCTGTCGAGTCCGATTTCATGGTGAACCGAATTCTTAAAAATGTGGTAACGGAAACAGGTCTTATGGAAATAGCTAAACAAAAGATTATAAAGTTTTTACAAATATTCAATTTCAATACAATTTTCCACTGATATGGATTGTGTACAGATGAGTAAATATATACAAAAACAATAAAACAAAAAATTGAATGCAATCGAAAAAGAAAATCAAAATAAAATAAAAACAGAGATATCAGTAGTGCTGCGGTTGTACGGCCATTTTTTTTTGGAATGAAAAATTTGTTGTTGTCCTACAAAAAATAGAGAAAAACCATTTCTTCATTAATATATATGGGTATACAAATGGAAATCACTTGCCATCACTACACAGCAATCAGTTCAGTATTTAGTCCAGTCACATGACCTAACATTGTTCTAAATTGCATTAATTGCATAAATGCACTTTAAAATCTTTAATATAAATATATTAATCTATTTTTAGTTATTTATTAAATAACTACCGCAATCCAAGTAAACAATAACTTGAATGAAATGTTAAATGTATGGTGAAATGAATTTCCATTTACCACTAATGGTGTGTTTCGATTTTCACGGGTTGAAAAATAGACTCTTAATAATAGTACTAAATGTTTCAGTGAAATATAACATAAAATATTAAAAGATGTAGCTGGTTTGTGTTTATTTGGCACTTTATTTTATTAATACTTAAATTAATTGTGTTTCATTACATACTTACTTACTTACTTATGTGGCCATAACAACCGAATATCGATATAGGCCGAATATGACATGCTTCGCCAGCCATCTCTGTTCTTCGCTAACTGGCGCCAGTTAGAAATTTCAAGCGCCGTCAGGTTCTCCAGTACTTTGTCTTTTCACCGGAGGTTAGGTCTTCCTCTTCTGCGTCGTCCTCCTTCCATTTGCTCGACATGACCTAGCCAGCGCAGCCGCTGGATTTTGATCCGCTTTTCTATATCAATATCGGCATACAGCTCGTACAGCTCGTACAGCTCATGGTTGTACCTTATTTGGTAGTCGCCACCAACGCAAATCGCTCCAAAGATCTTGCGTAGGACTATTCTCTCGAAAACTCCAAGCATTCGCTCATCCGAGGTGGAAATTGTCCAGGCTTCAGAGCCATATGTTAGGACAGGCATGATGAAAGACTTGTAGAGTGTAGTTTTCGTTCTTCGAGAGAAGGCTCGACTTCTCAATTGCTTACTCAGTCCAAAGTAACACCTGTTAGCAAGAGTTATCCTACGCATGATCTCCAAGCTGACGTCATTACTGCTGTTAATGCTGGTTCCAAGATAGACAAAGTCCCTTACTACTTCAACAGCGTAGTTGTCAACAGTGACGTGCTGTCCAAGACGCCGGGACTCTTTGTTTGTTGACACTAGATACTTCGTCGTGCAATCGTTCACCATAAGACTCATTCGACGCGACTCTCTTTCCAACTCTGAGAATGCTGCACTGACTGCTCGCGTGTTCATGCCGATTATGTCAATATCGTCGGCATACGCTAACAGCATGACACTTTTGCGGAAGATTTTCTCCATAATAAGGTTGAAGAAGTCGCACGATAACGAATCACCTTGTCTGAAACCCCGTTCGGTATTAATCGGCGCGGAGAGGTCCTTCCCAATTTTCACTGCACAACGGGAGTTATGCAGTGTCATTCTACAAAGTCGAATGGGTTTTGCAGGTATACCAAATTCATTCCATTTCTCTCTGTACCGCTCCTTAACTTGCGCCTGCACGAAGGGTTTTTCTGTAGGCGGCGTCTTTCTCTGCGGTAGCATCGCGGCACTCCTGATTATACAATCATTCCTCAGAGGCCGATAGTAACCGATTACCTCCTCGGCAGCAGTAGTCATGGAGTGGGATGTATCATCAAGTGCGCATGTATCATCAAGTGGGGGAGTGTTCTGCATAAGCAGATCCGATAGTCGAGTGGAAAATGCATCTGCTGTCTCTGGTGATCGCAGCTTATTGACGTAGAGCATTCTCTGTGTGGGACTTCTCTTGTTATTTGACACACATAAACGTGTGCGCACCTTAGTTGCAACAAAGTAGTGATCCGAGTCGATGTTGGCACCACGGATATATTTCACATCCATCACACTGGAAGCATGCCTTCCGTCAATCACCGCATGATCAATTTGGTTTCTTGTTCGTTGATCTGGAGACAGCCATATCGCTTTGTGGATGTCGAGATGATGGAATCTGGTACTTACAATATTTCGTGATGCGGTGAAGTCCATCAGCCTCATTTTTTTATCGGAGGTGTTCTGGCGGAGGGTGAATTTTCCGACAGTTGGACCAAAGGTATCTTTCTTGCTCACCCTGGCATTAAAGTCGCCAAGCACGATTTTGATATCGTGGCGGGTTCAGCGGTCATAAGCTTCTTCGAGGTGCTGAAAGAAGCTCTCCTTGGTCACATTGTCCTTCTCATTCGTCTGAGCGTGGGCACAAATAAGGCTGATGTTAAAGAATTTTGCCTTGATGCGGATTGTGGCCAGCCGTTCGTTCATGTGAGACAAGATGTCGAAGTCTCTTGCTGACCAAAAATCCGCATCCTAATGGGTTCCTCTCAGCATGGCAACTGTAGTAAATATCACAGGATGCTCTTTTGGAGCAGTAAGCAGAGCAAGCTACATGACTACCTCTCATTAACAACAAAAGGTGTAATCCTGCACAAAAGATTTTCAGGTCGCGGTGCTTCATATATATATATATATATATATATATATATATATATATATATATATATATATATATATATATATATATATATATATATATATATATATATATATATATATATATATATATATATGAAGCACCGCGACCTGAAAATCTTTTGTGCAGGATTACACCTTTATTAAGAGTCTATTTTTCAACCCGTGAAAATCGAAACACACCATTAGTGGTAAATGGAAATTCATTTCACCATACATTTAACATTTCATTCAAGTTATTGTTTACTTGGATTGCGGTAAGTGCATAGTTATTTAATAAATAACAAAAAATAGATTAATATATTTATATTACAGATTTTAAAGTGCATTTATGCAATTAATGCAATTTAGAACAATGTTAGGTCATGTGACTGGACTAAATACTGAACTGATTGCTGTGTAGTGATGGCGAGTGATTTCCATTTGTATACCCATATATATTAATGAAGAAATGGTTTTTCTCTATTTTTTGTAGGACAACAACGAATTTTTCATTCCAATAAAAATGGCCGTACAACCGCAGCACTACTGATATCTCTGTTTTTATTTTATTTTGATTTTCATTTTCGATTGCATTCAATTTTTTGTTTTATTGTTTTTGTATATATTTACTCATCTGTACACAATCCATATCAGTGGAAAATTGTATTGAAATTGAATATTTGTAAAAACTTTATAATCTTTTGTTTAGCTATATCGATAAGACCTGTTTCCGTTACCACATTTTTAAGAATTCGGTTCACCATGAAATCGGACTCGATGGGGACTCAAGATATTAAAATTTGTATGTATTTTCATCTATTACCTAAAATCGAAAGTATTATAGTCGAAAGTATCACACATAAATTTTGGTCCTGATTGGAGACGGTTAAGGCGTGTCGCATAGGAATAAAATTTAATATTCCTCTATGGAAACACTGAAATTACAGTTAATTTTCTTTTCTCCAATCGGACAGAAATTTATATGTGATATCTTCGACTATAGTATATAGCCTCGAATTTGGGTGTTGAATGGAAAACAATTAAATTTTTTTTGAGTCCCTATAAAGGAATCGGAAGTTTGATCGGAATCGGATTTATATGTGATATCTTTGACCATGATATTACCGATTGAGGGGTGAAACTGTAAAAAATTTGATTTCGTTTGATTTTAAGGGCCACCCTAATGTTTACATATATCATTTGTAAAATAATGGTACAAACAGTATAGGTGGTATTATTACATCATCTATGTAGTCTTATATCGTGGTTTGAATTGATTATTTCAGATTTTGATTGCTCCAACGATATAGTTTTTGTTGCAAACAGAAATAATATTTAAAATGAACACTTACAGTCAATACTGGTTGTTGTCCCCTATAGCAATTACACCACTCTTATAAGCAAAATCTTGTAGCCACCCAGCAATTTAAAATGGTGAAATGGCTACAATATTAGCAACCAAAAAAGTTATAGGAACAAATGCAGAATAGTCCACTTTTAGCCTATTATTTTGAATATGTGATACAATGATCATTACCGTATTATGTATAACATCATGATCATTGTGTCACTTTGGTTAAATTCGGTTATCATATGTTGGTAAAAATGCGTGGTCATGGTTACGGATGGCAAAACAATATTTTTAACCAATTAATTAATCATATGATTAATTACAAGACAAAAAAAGTAATTGGAATTATTGTCCAGTAATTGACCAATTGATTAATTTCAATTTTTTTAAATAGTAATATTAATTGGCACAATGGTTATCTCCGAAAATTTCCTTGTATAAAATGCGTAAATTAATATAATATGATTCTTGCAATGCGACCTAAGGATCTATTGTACATTCTTCTCTTTTCACAACACTTCTGTTAGGCTTACGGCACCGGAGGAGTTCATAAGCCACATTATGACAGACCTTATAAAAAGCTTTGAAAAATCGGTATAAATCTCATCTTGCTTGCTCAAATGAATTATTGAAAATAGCTAAGTTAGTGACAGTAGCACATTTTATCTTTCACATTGCATCCAAAAAGTTTACCACTCTTAAAGGTAGGAGTGATAGATGTAACTTTAAATTGATCAATAAACACTACAGACTGTAGGCAGTTATTGAAAATTAACTTTAGTGGAGTCGATATAGAACTATTACATACTTTAATGAAATACGACCACGTGATGGGGACGGACTATTGCGGACATCACACTTGGAAGAGCTTTTGAGTTTACATATTCTGCGACTTACATCATCGTCAGTCAAAACAAAACAAAATAATTATTTATAAGATTTTTCAAATTCTTTAGATCTTTAGTGCGCAAAGGCAATTTATGTACATACTTTTTTAGGTACAAGAGGAATATTTTCACTAAAAATATTCAAGATTTTACCCAAAACGCATCATTTGACTCTGGGCATTAAGCCCAATAAACAAGGATTCCCAATCCAAACACTCAAGAATACCATTTATATGTCAAAATCACATAATTTATAATTAAACTGTCGAATTAAATTATCAGAAGTTAGTTTGAATTCTACTTTTCAACTAATTTGTAACTTCTTCATTGCTAATTGGCTTTTTGCATTTTATAACACAGTTCATTGCAAAGTTTTTTATAATTTCAAAACTTCATAATTCCATCCTATGGTACAAAAATGTTCCATTGCACATTTCGGTTATAAACTTATCCAGTATCCAAAACCCGAATTCAGGGTGTATGAATTTATTGGAATATACTACAAATTTACTCCAATGGTTCGAATTTTGAATATTGTTTATTTAAAATCGTTTGGCGTAGTCTAACATAACGTTTGGCGTAGAAGCGTTTGGTATTTTTTCTCCTCACCTACAAAGACAGCACTAAGATATTTCACAATTTTACTTTGCTTGGCGTCGCTACTGCCGTTATAAACGTATTCGCTTTATTATTATTTAACTCAGCTTGAAAATTTATTTTGTGCAAGTTTGCAAAGCGATCAAATAAATTTGGTTTTTACTGCATTTAATTCGAAAATAAACATGCTATGTTTTCCGCCGCAAGTCCAAAAAAATATAATCGAAAATTCAAATAAATATAAGACGCATTTGGATGGGAAGAACTATGATCAACTTGGAACCACGGTAGTATTACTTCGGGGTAGGGCCCTAGTGAATCTTTATTAGACATTACTCGTTTTGACCTGTATCCAGGTCCCGCTTCTTTCTTCTGAGTACCCATGCCGTATACCGCGAAATAGAGTTCCAGTTTTCTTCGCTGTGTAACAGCTTTTCGACCAGGTTTTCAACTGCCCATAACCCGATTTGCTGCTCCAATACGCTCCTTTCATTATTCCATCTTTCGCAACTGAAGAAGGTATGCTCTACGTCGTCTTCTTCCGCATCATGGTATACGCATCTGGCATGCGCTCTCTTCCCCATTCTATGTAAATATTTGCAGAAATAGCCATGGCCAGATAACAACTGAGTTAAGTAATAATTAACCTCTCCATGTCTTCGCCCACTCCATTCACATAGGCTTGGTATAAATTTTACGGTCCATCTGCCATACGTGTCGTTCTCCCATTTCTCTTGCCAGATATTAATTGTCTGCTTTCTTATTTGCTTTTCAGCTTATGGTGTAAAGCCTCCAGATTTTTTTAATAGGTATACCTTTTTTCGATCTTCTGCTAGCAAGTCAATTGGTGTTACTCCCGCTATTGCCAGCACCGCACTATACGACACTATGCGATAGGCACATGTTATTCGTAGGGCCATAGTCCTTTGTAAAGCTGATATAATTTTCCTTCTGCATCTCGTTTTGAGTGCGTCGGCCCATAGTTCACATCCATATAATGCGATGGAATGGTTTTCCGCCATTAAGACTTTACGCTTGATAGGCAACATTCCACCGATGCTTCTTTGTTCGTAGCGTACTGGGACTGTGCCGTATAAGTGAGCTTTGAGTCCAATCGAACTTCTAGATATTTAACCACCTTCTGTGTAGTTATTTGTTCGTCATTTATGTACATATCGACCTCCAAAGGAATTTGACGCCCCGTTATGAGCAGCAGTTCAGTTTTCTGTGTTGAGAACTGAAGTCCGTCGGAATTTAGCCACTCTTGCTTGCGTATCATCACTTGATTGAGTTTTCGTTGTGCTTCTACTGTATTTCTTGCAGTTATAACGGCTGCTATATCATCGGCAAAGCCCACTAGGAATGTATCGTCTGGCATTTCTATGTGTAGTATTTCATTGTAACTTATATTCCGGAGATCTGGAACGAGGATTGAATCTTGGGCTGCACCATCCGTTATTTTTTTCGTCTTTGGTCCAACGTTTGTAATATATGTGAGTATACGGTCACATAAATAGCTGCGTATCATTCTACTCAAGTATGCAGGTATCCGGAAGCGTTGTTCTAAGGCTTCTATCATGTCCGACCATTTCATGCTGTTGAAGGCGTTTCTAACATCTAGGGTCGCAAGCAAGAGTACTGGTCTAGAATAGTGGTTACCTCTTATTGTTATCTAGGCTGCCTCCACCACTTTTTGAATCGCTCCCACGGTAGACCTCCCTTTTCTAAGCCATGCTGTCTGTCACTGACCTCGCCAGCTGCTTGTATTGCAGCTGTGATACGAGGTTTAAAAAGCTTCTCACATAATTTCCCTGCTGTATTAATCATACAGAGTGGGCGATATGCACCTGGTGTCATTGGGTCACCTTTGCCTTTGCTTACCAGAAATAGTTGTTGGTTCTTTCACACCTCTGGAAATATCCCTTCTTTGAGGCATGTGTTGTACATATGTAACAGTACCTGCGGATGGTGGTGTACAAGTTCGTTTAATACTTCTCCTGGGATTTGTCAAAGCCTGGTGCCTTCTTATTTTTAAGCGTACTTGCTGCATATTCTAGTTCTTCTTCGCTGAAAACCAGAATTTCTCCTTCTTCTCTAACTGGATCCTCCGGCCGTAAGGGATGTTGTGGAAATAAGGTCGATACTATATTCTCCATTGTTTCTTCATCCATATCACTTGTCACAACTTTGCTACCTAGTCTCTTCATAACGATTTTGTATCCCAGTCCCCAGGGATCGTTTTTTACGTCTTTGCATAATTCTGCCCACTTTTCATTTTTGATGCGGAAATAGCAGACTTAATAAAGTTTTCTCTATGTCTGGCGCTTGTTAGAATGCGTCTACATCGTATGCAGATTAATCTCAGTTTTGCAACTTCTTCATTCCACCAGTATACCGATTTATGTCGCCTGTATCCCGTTTTCGGGATGGAAGCATCACAAGCCTTTTTAATCGCGCTCATTGTTTGAGTAACTATTTCCCTAGCGGCATGGGTTTGGTCAACCATATTTGTTCGTCTATTGAACTACGTCCGCAATACGTCTCTGTTCAATCTATCAACATTCCATTTTCGCGGTATTTTGACGCCATCCACGGGTGCATATTTTTTGCCTTGAAAAGAGTAGAAGATGTACTGATGGTCATTGGCCGTGAAATCCTCTAGTACCCTCCAGCAAATAATATTCCCAGCTATTGATTCTGTAGCAAACGTTATGTCTGGTATGCTGCTCTCGCAGCCTGGCCGTCTAGATGTCCTTGCTGTGCCCGTGTTTATAGCAATAAGGCTAAGCCTTGAAGCCATTTTCACTACCCTGCGACCTCGGGCGTCCATCGTTGGCATACACCACTCTGGAGCACGGGAGTTAAAGTCACCTGCTACTACGAAAGCTCCTTCGAGTTCTAGAGCCTTGTCTTCGATGTCATTCAGTTTTTCCTGGAAGGTCATTATATCATCGCTCGGAGTAAGATAAGAGCTCACCAATGTAACACTCTTAATACGTGCATAAACATAACAAGATCCCCTGCCGCTGTCAGTAACCTGAATACTGCTTGTTGTAGGTATTCAAATGGCTCCATTTAACGTGTCATCTTCAATTTTCTTGTATTTCTCACTGATAATCACCATAAAAAAAATAAATATGTGGCACATAAAGCCCCAAAGGGCTCATTGGCCGAGCTTCTCTTCCATTACTGTTGTGCGTCTTAAATTTTGGACAATATTAGAAGGGACCTACTTATTTTAGCCGGTTCCGAACGGCAGAAATCTTGTGACATCACTTTTTCTGAGCTTTGTCACTGAGTTCTTTCAGAAGCTTTTTCATGGCAAGTTGTTACTGTCGGAAGAATTGCTAATTGCTTGCCGACAGGTGGGTACCGTTCGAAAGAAAAATCTTATCGATATTAAATTTGTTATGCATCAGCCGGGGATTGAACCACGACCTACAGATCAGAAGGCCAACACACTAACCACTGAGCTACGGCACCCACTCTGATAATCACCATATCAACTTCATATTCTGCGACTATCTGAAGCAAAAGCGCATCAGCTATTTTACTTCTATGTAGGTTTGCTTGAAGTATCTTCATCATCTCTTCGCTGATTTCTTATAAGCCGCACATTTGCTCGTACCTGGTACATGATTCAGCTCCTTAAAATTTTCATGTGCGCAGAGACAGAATTTTGGGTGATTTATGTAATCTCATATCATGTGCCCGCTTTCTACGCAAAGTATGCATAACCCCTGGCCTTCCCTATCTGGCCCATTACAGGCTGCTTGAAGGTGCCCAGACCCGAAGCATCTATAAAACGTTTAATATCATCCAGCTGTTTCACCCTACATCTCCATCCAATCTTTATGCGCTGTAATTTAAGGATGATATTTGCTGCTTCTACTGAAAAAGTCACAAATACACGAAATTGTTCCCTACTGTTTGCTTTTGTCAACCGGACTCCAACTTCTTCCTCTAGCTTAGCAACAGCTTCTCTAACTGCTGCGGAAACCTCCTCTGAGTCCGTGAACGAATCTAAATCTCGAATCTCAATAGTGGCCCTCGGTTTGAGATCTTTCACCGTCGCGGTGTCTTTCAACGAGTTTTTTATTGCTTCGAAGAACTGTTCTTCCTTCCCTCCTTTTGCAAGCTCTAGTAGTATGGATCCATCTCTTGTCTTCTTAACAGAACGTATTGCGATTTCAGCTTCTTCTGGTTTTACCATTTGATGGAGATCTCTAAGAATTTCCGCATAACTGGTACCTTCTGCCGGCTTCACAAGTACAGCTTCTGGACGATCCCTCAGTGTCTTGGGTTTGCACTTATTTGTCACAACTTGCTTCTTTTTGTCGCCCTCTTTTAGTGCTGGAGTACCACTAAACACCGTTTTCGGTTCTTTAGATTACGGCTTCCTTCTGTTTACTGTCAACCAACCTTCTGGCTCTTTGGACCTTGTCTTATTGCCGGATTTGGGAGCAACAGGGCTTGTTGCGACGCGTTTGTTAAGGCATGTTAACGCCGTACTATCATCGGCTACTTTTGTATTAGTTAATCGCGAAGCTTTAACTTCCCGCTCTTTCTCTCTTTCTACTTCCGTCGCCTTCCAGCTCTTCCTATAACTTTCTATTACGTCAAACAGTTTGCTTAGTTCGGATACTCTGTCCTTCACGTCCATGCTAACGTTCCTTTGTCGTTGCATTGCCTGCTTCATCTTTAGGAGAACATTCCTGAATTTCGCAAAGGAATCCTCTTCAAAAACTCTCATCTTGAGAATTAGCTCCAATCTAGGGGATCCGTTCACCTGAGGGGTTTTCACCGATTGAGTCTCCGACGCACACGCTGCTTTTCTGGTCGTAGAACTGCTTACAGCACTTCCAGCACCACTGCCAGTGGTAGGCGTCGAGTAATCGGGATTTTTTTTCTTCTCTATTGAGTCCATCTGGACTTCCGCCACTCTTGTGTGAACCTTTGCAGGTGATCTGGACACCAAGGAGCTTTTCCTGAAAGCGAGTACGCTTTCCTCCACTTGCTCTTTATTTTCTGTAATTTTGTCTGTCCAGTACACCTTCTAATTTAAGAGGAGACGTACTGGGGTTCCTTCTTTAGTTCTTACGGTGTTGTCCATCGTTGCCGCCGAAGCGGCGAGCGCTTATAGCGGCGTTTACCCGCTTGTCACATCTGCATCTTTGGACTTGCGAGACTTTTAATCTGCGTCCTCGCTGATGGCGCTCTTGAACGGGGACTGCTTTTGTTTATAAGCAGCTAACCTGTAGGTGGACAAGTCCAGAGGCAGGCCGTTCACAATCCGCCACCAGTGAGCCCTCCAGTAGCCTGAGCTTAGCCCTGACTATGGTCGTCGAAATATAGGACTATGGTAGTCCAATATTTCGTGCCATTATGTCGAGGAAGACCCTTTTGAATATTCACAAAACTATTCGTTTCGATGAGGTAATTAGTGACGTCAACAACGCAATGACGACAAATTTAGACCGATAAGGGACCTATGGGAAACAAATAACTATTGGGCAGAACTACTTTCAAGGTACTATAATCCACACACTTGTGTCACGGTAGACCAACAATTGTAGACGATGGAAATTTAGACAATTCTAAGCCCCTAAAATATGGTATCAATTTTTGGCTTATTGTTTCTACTGAAATATGCTATATAAGGCGAATTCAGCCATATTTAGGAAGAGGATTAAGTGGAATCCCACAAGGGATAACTTTTTTTCGTCCCAGAGCCTAGGGCAAAGCTCTTGGAAAGAAATATCAAAATGGTAGAAACTCTACGCGAAAATAAGCTAAGTATTCCGCCAAAACTATTACTTTGTAAAAATACTCCCCTTTAGCAATCCACATTTGCTTTCACGAAAGATTACAACACTTCGTCTTACATTAGTCATAAAAACTATTGTAATGAGTAGTATGCACACCCAACCTGTTGTCAGCAGTGTTAAAAAACGGTTACCTGAGATAATTTCATTCTACAACTCTACAAAAGTGGCTTTGACACGGTAGATAAAATGCTTAGCTGTTTCAACTGTAAGCGTAAAACGAATAGATGACCTATGGTGGCTTTGAATGCTTATATAGTATTCAATGAGGTATGTCCAGTTTTTTGCATGAGACCATGGTTATATGAACAAGCGAGCGGACCAAGAAATAGTTCTTCAGAATCTTCTTCAATCAATCACAAGAAACCATGACGATATGGTTGAAGATGAGATGCCTAAGCCATCATCAATGAAAAGCAGGAAGTTGCAAAAGGGAGTTGTCAAACGAGACCGTTGTAATGACTACTATCACTCTAGTGAAAATAAGGATAAGAGCACTACTCTGTTTTGCATGCTGACAATATTTGCACATCATGCGTTCCAACGAAAAAAGTTGAGCAGTGAACATCAAAGTAACTAATTATGATGTTCTATGTATTTATATGATCGGATTTGTTTATCTAAATTTAAGTAATATATGCTTGAGATACATTAAATAAAAAAAAACGAGCTAAATGGTTTTTTGTTTGTTGTTAGATAAAATAAAGAACAAGAAATAATTCGGCTTGAAATGTACATATGGAACAAAAATTTTCCAGATGGTGGAATTCCTAACTTTTTTTAAGGAGCAATCTACGGGTAAAAAAGCATAACATTCGATTTCTAAGAATAACGGAATATAATGCAAATTCGATTCAGAGACAAACAAACCGTTAACTTAAAATTAACATTATTACTTATAAAACTAAGATCTAGAATTTTATTTAGCTTATTTACATAGGAATTAATCTGTATTAAATCAATACCAAATACACTATCAATAAGGTACATTTCATATGACTTATTTACATTATTAGGTATCTGCCAAAACCTATTATAAAAACCAACCCAATTCCTAATATCCTGCTACTAATACTTCCTAATATAATGCTACATTTAGATATTTACTACACCAATTATCATTGACTGCAATATATAAGTTTTCTAAGTATGAATAAGCGAAAGTAATCTGATCATGAGCCACACAACACGTTATAGAACCAGTTATTAAGTTATTAATAACTGGTTATTATAACCAGTTATTATAGAACTAGTAATTAAAATATATCGCTAAAACACGTAAAAGTGAAAAATTTTAGCAACAAGTTAGAAATTAAGAACACAATGTTGTGTGAAAATCTAATATTAAGGTTTAGAAAAGATTGTAATGCTATAAGTGAATTATCAATTTGTAAAACCTCAAATTCTGCTAATATTTTTAGTTTTAGTTGTATTCCTAATTAATTAAAAAGCTTTCATTTAAATTGCACTATGGCCAACAATCAGTATTTGCCAACAATAGAGGAAATAAAACCGAACATTATTTTACTAATTGATTACGATGGAAAAATAGTAATAGATAATAGATCAATGTGACTTCATGGAACTTCGTTAATTCATCACAGCAACTCCACAATTATAATGCAGAATTAAATATTTAGAAGCAACCAGCTATCAACTGCCAAAGCACTACCTATAATAGTACAAACTTCAACTGCTACAAATATCTTCAAGAAAGAATTACAGTTTACTAACATAGACGAGTTGAGAGAAATCAAATACAAATACGGTGATAGTTTAGACATCAACTGCATCAACTTTGTCATAATCATCTTTCTATTATCATATAGAGCATACTCCTCCAGAAATAACTATACCGTAACCATACAAACAAAAACACACGTGCTCATAGAGCACTAGAAACATATTTTAAATCAATTTAATCGTTCGTAGCAGGGACCAGCGCTCGGAAATCGGTGAAGTAAAAGCTAAAGTAATTAACTAAGAAGCCCATTAATTATGATGTTAGGCTAGGTTAGGATATGTGGCTGACCTCTCTCTGAGAGAGAGACAGAACCCTTGTGACATCACTTTAACTTAGTTTTATCACAGAGCTCTTTTAAGAAGCATTTTTGGCAAATTGTTATTGCCGGAAAAATTGCCAATTCTTGCCGGCAGGTGGGTACCGTTCGAAAGAAAAATCTTTCCGATATAAAATTTTTTTATGCTTCAGCCGGGAACTGGACCCACGCCCTACAGATTAGAAGGCCAACACACTAACCACTATGCTACGGCACCCAGGTGTAACTTGTGAAATGTTTATCTGTAACTTAAATTCAGGGTGACCGTGAGAAGAAAATTGTGTAAATTTAGTAAAGCCTTATTAGCTTATTATCTGAGATCTAATAGGTTAGGTTAGGTTAGGTTATGTGGCTGCTCTCTCTCTCTGAGAGATCACACTTAGGCCAGAAAGGCCCATTGTGATACCACTGAGCTTCTCTTCCAATGCTGTTGTGCGTGTTAAATTTGGACAGCATTAGAAGGGACCTACTTATATTAGCCGGTTCCGAACGGCAGAACTCTTGTGACATCACTATAACTTAGTTTTTGTCACAGAGCTCTTTTAAGAAGCACTTTTGGCAAATTGTTACTGCCGGAAAAATTGCCAATTCTTGCCGGCAGTTGGGTACCGTTCGAAAGAAAAATCTTTTCGATATTAAATTTTGTTATGCTTCAGCCAGGGATTGAACCCACGACTTACAGATCAGAAGGCCAACGCACTAACCACTGAGCTACGGCACCCACGAGATCTAATAAGGCAAAAAAAAAAATGCTCAAGATATTTTTAACTTACTAATACAAATAAAAATGAAATATTTCATTGAACATAATCGAATGGGATTGGGCGCTTGAATTTTTTTATTTGACTCATCGAATTTTCTTCAGTGATAAAACTCATTTCTCGTTTCGGCGATGTGAATTATCCCCCAAGATCGTGCAGTTTATTACTGTTGACTTTTTTTGAGGGGCTACTCCAAGAATCGTGTGTACACAGATAATCCCCAAACTCTTCACGCTCTGAAACGAACACCCATCAAGTTACCCGATACGTGCAGGAGAGTCATCACAAAAGGATCAAGTTCTTCACCAGCTAGCTCTTTTCTTGGCCAGTTTGAAATTCCAAGCGCTGACAAGTTCTTCAGTACTTGGTCTTTCCACCGACATAGTAAATTTAACGCGCTTTACCATGTTACCGTCGGCATACAGCTCATGCAGCTGATGGTTGTACCTTATTCGATAATCGCAACCAACGCAAATAGGTCCAAAGATCTTGCGTAAGACTTTTTTCTCAAAAACTCCGAGCATTCTCTCATATGAGGTGGAAATTGTCCAAGCTTCGGCGATATATGTAAGGACAGCATAATAGGAGACTTGTCGAGTGTGGTTTTCGTTTCTCGAGAGAGGGTTCGACTTCTCAATTGCTCATTTAGCCCAAAATAGCACCTGTTAACAAGATCGATCCTTTTCAATATCTCCAGGCTGATGGCATTACTGGTGTTCCTAGATAGACAAAGTCCTTCACTATTTCAAAAACGTAGTTATCAGCAGTGATGTGCTGTCCAAAACTCTTTGTTTGTTGACACAAGGTACTTCGTCTTTCCCTCGTTTACCGTAAAATCCATTTAAACCCACTCTGAGAATGCTACACTAACTGCTCGCGTGTTCTTGCCGATTATGTCAATATCATAGACCTACGCCAACAGTATGGCACTTTTGTTTAAGATATGCCATTATATTGTAGATAAGCAGCTCATACTATTTTCTCTATAATAAAATTGAAGAATCGCACGATAACGAATCACTTTGTCTAAAATCCCGTTCGGTGTTAAACGGTGCAGAGAGGTCCTTCCCAATTTTCACTGCACAACGGGAGTTCTGCAGTGTCATTCTACAAAGTCGAATGAGCTTTGCAGGAATACCGAACTCAGACATTGTTGCGTAGAGGTAATCCCTTACCGGACTGTCGAAAGCGGCTTTATAATCAACAAATAGGTGGTGTGTGTCGATCTGTTTTTCTTGGGTCTTCTCCAGGATTTGGCGCAGTGTGAAAATCTGGTCGATGGTGGATTTAAACGGTCTGAAGCCACGCTGATAAGGTTCAATCATGTTGCTGAGCATAGGCTTCAATCTTTCACACAATACGCAAGATAAAACCTTGTATGCAATGTTCAGGAGACTTATGCCACTGTAGTTGGCGCATATTGTGGGGTCTCCTCTTTCATGTACGGGACGAAGACAACTGAGCCTCGAATCTTCGGGCCCGCTTTCATCCGACCATATTCTGCTTATGAGCTGGTGCATGCTGGTGAGCAGCTCATCGCAACCGGTCTTAAACAACTCGGCAGGCAGGCCATCAGTATCTGCAGCTTTGTTGTTTCCCAGCCTAGTAGGGTCTCTCTGACCTCGTCATGGTCGGATCTACACATCTACGCTATCATCCGTGATTGGGGAGTTTGGGAGATCTCCTCCACTGGGGGAATTGTTCGAGGAGTCGCTATTCAGTAACGCTGAGAAGTGTTCCTTCCATAACCAGATTCCTATTGTTGTCACGGCAGGAACACGCTCCGGATCTTAAACCACCGCTCAGGCGATTGATCTTCTCAAAGAATTATCGAATTTTATTTCTGTCTCTAATCATCTCTATCTCCTTACACTCGCGTCTTATTTGTTCTTTCTTCTTGCGCCTGAAAATACCTCTCTCCGCACTCCTCATTTCTCTTTACCGCTCCTTAGCAGCTCGCGTAGCATCTGCACCTCTGTAGGTGGCGCCTTTCTCTGCGGTAGCGTCGCGACACTCCTGATCATACTACTCATTCCTCAGAGGACGGTAGAAACCAATTACCTCCTCAGCAGCAGTAGTCATGAAGTGGGATATATGTGATAAAAAGATAGATCACTAAGAAAAGGTAAATCACTACAATTCTATCTTTAAATATAGTAACTTGCTTTTTACTGCAATGGAACAGGAATATATCGCAGATTTTTTTGATTTTATAATATTCGATACAGCAGTTCAAACTTTCAATAAAGTGTAATTTAACATTACCACTTTTCCATTTTCGTACAAATAATATCATTTTTGTTTTGCAGATGTAATAAGAATTTTAGTAATGTATAAGCAGTTGAAAACTTTCTTGCTATGCTTAAGGTAGATGAACCTATTATTAGATTCATTAGTCTGTTGCTAAAGCAAAGAGTGATAAACTCAAAACTGGGTACCTCATGCATTAGCAGATTTGCGATTAAGGGCACCCCTCAAGGGGGTGTGCTATCGCCTCTTTTGTGGAACTTAACCATCAATGAAGTTCTCATATCTTTACAGGCCACGGGATGCAAAGCGGTGGCTTATGCAGATGACGTGGCACTTGTGGCATCGGGAAAATATTTAAATACACTCACCGAAGTGATGAACCATGCCTTATCAATCCTATCCAAATGGGCTTCAAACTCTGGTCTGGCCATCAACCCTGCCAAAACTGAGCTAGTCCTCTTTACTAGAAAGCGTAAAATACCTATTTTTACCTTACCTAGAATTGGGAGAACTAGCCTAAAGCTAACTGAACAGGCGAAGTACTTGGGTATAACTTTAGATAGAAAACTAAGTTGGAAACCAAACACGGAGGAAAGGGCTCGTAAAGCAACAGTAGCACTCTATTCCTGTAAGAAAGCCATAGGTAAAAGATGGGGGATGAGTCCTACAATCATATCATGGCTATACTCTGCGGTCGTGAGACCAATTCTTTTTTACGGTGTGATAGTCTCGTGGGAATCCTTAAATAAGGTACCTCCTACAGACGACAAATAGATAAGGTTCAAAGGAAGCCTGCGGTGTTGACAACAGGCGCTCTAAGAACCACCCCGTCAAAAGCGCTCTACTCACTACTGCATCTACTCCCCGTAGATTCATTAGGCAAGCAGAGAGCTCTGATATCAGCAATTAGGCTAAACATAGCTTCACGCTGGGCTCAACCAGGATACGGAGCACTACAATGTTCACATTGTATGGGTACCGGGGCATAGGGACATTCCAGGGAACTGTGAGGCAGATGAATTGGCGAGATCGGGTACTAGGTTGCCAGAGATCTATCCATCTCAACAAGCCGGAATTCCGCTTGCAACATGCAAGCTTCTTATCACACAACATTATCTCACCATAGCCAACAGAAGATGGTGGAAAATCTGGCCAACCCTTGACAATAGACGAACACGTTCACTGTTGTCAATGGGCAGGAAAACCATAAGTAATGTAGTCGCCGTACTCACGGGCCACTGGCTTGTGGGTAGGCATGCTGCAAGGCTCGGCTTACCGGCCAACGATTTCTGTCGCAGCTGCCAGGACGAGGAAGAGGAGGAAAGTGTTCACCATTTCCTCTGTAGATGCCACGCCTTGGCACGCAGAAGGCACACTCTACTAGGGAGTGCCTTTTTTACAGATACCACTGAGCTTGCACCCATGGATGTCAGGGACATTGCTCTATTCATTAGGAAATCCTAATGGTTCTTCTTAACAGAGGAGATAGGATGGTAAGCATCAACGATGCATGGTGACACAATGGGCTAATTATTTGGTCTAAGTGCTCCCCCATAACCGGCGGCCGCATAACCTAACCTAACCCTTAGTAATATGTATGCATATAAGTACGTGGCATTTTTAAGGTCTGAACCTAACAATAAAACGAATATTGGTGTTCGAAACACAAAATACCAAAATAAGAATAAAATCTAATTATTCATTTAGCTCCCACACGATATTGAAAACGTAAAAAATCAAGTTTTCAAAACTGATTTATGACAAAAGTATAAGGCCTACATAAATAATGATTCAGATTTGCGTAGAATTGTGTTGTGTTGTGCAAGTGTACGGTGGACGTGTATTTCGGTGGCTTCAGAAAAGTTCACAAATATCACGTACTTGGTAATGAGAACAAATAGACACTTCTTCGAATACCTTTTTTATCTCACGCGGCGTTAATCCGCGGTGACGTTTGGCTCCACGAATCTATTTTTTTAATAACATAGGAGCTCAAAATTACTAAAAATATTAAAAAATTCTCCACAATTGTAAATATTAATTCGTCTCTCAACCTCTCTTGGTTGAAAAGAACATATATTATTGCAACTAAAGTTGCTTGTTGAAGAAATTGAAAAAGCCTTCGATCAAAAAGAATATTGCTCAGCTGTCTTTTTGGACATATCTCAAGTATTCGACAGAGTATGGCACCAAGGACTATTAGCTAAACTAAAAAAGGAGCTGCCGCTGAACGAATATAACGAAATATCACCCTTTCATCAAATTGAAGCTGGAATACCCAGCATATTAGGCCCAATCCTTTACTTATTTTTTACCTACGATTTGCCAATATCTGATGGTGTTCTCACAGGTACCTTTGCCGATATCATTGCTATAATCACGACCTCACCGGATCCCATAGAATCGTCATCTAAGCTCCAAAAATCAACTGATCAAATTTCTATCTGGTTGAGAAGTTGGCCTCTGAAGGTAAACGAAACTAAATCTACACATGTAACATTTACTACTAGCAGAGACACATGCCCACAAAACAAATTGATTAATATTTCAATCCCCCAATCTGATTCTACTATGTAATTGGGAATTCACTTAGACAGACGATTGACATTAAGAACGCACATCTTTGCCAAAAGGAAAACTCTGGGAATACAATTTCGCAGCATGTACTGGCTGTTAAAATGTCAATCTCCTCTCTCTATAAACAACAAAATTCGTTCTTAAACCAGCGTGGACTTATGGTATTCAACTATGGGGAACAGCATCAAATTCAAATTTAGAAGTCCTTCAAAGATTTCAGTCCAAAACTCTACGAGTCCTTGTAAACGCTCCTTGGTACGTTACGAACTCCCAAATTTATCGGGACCTAAAAACCCAATAGTAAAGGATGAAATAAAAAGGATTGCCCCAAAATATCGAGATCGTCTGCAAACACACCCAAACGAGCTTGCCATTAATTTGATGTCACCATCGCAAGCTTTTCTAAGGCTGAAAAAGAAAACACCGCTCCAGCTGGTCTCCTAGTAAGCTGTTTTATTATACAAGGATATTCCACAGGAAATATACCAGTATATATATATCAGTATATATATCAGTAATACCTTGCCTGGTGATCGCCACGTGGAGAACCCCCATTGAAAAATGAAGGTGACATCACATAGCAAACAGAATGAGCTATCTGATGACACCCTCTTTACAGAGCGCAGCTGCCATCACATAGAGCTCAGAACAATCTAGTGAGTGTCTCATGACATCTAGTGAGTTGTCTTATGATGACCTCAACACGGATTGGGCTAGCTCCACACGGATGAGGCAGGTAGACACGTTACCTTGCGAAAACACCACCAAACCACCGGTCCAAACATTATAGTGAAATAAACATTTGATCGAAATTCTCAACAGAAGTGTGTTTTATTTATGTTTACTACCTTATGTCTTTCGCTCTGCTGCTCGATTATAAACGTAAATTTAAAAAATCCATTGAAAATGTGTTGGGCGTTCATAAAATTTACGATATTCGCGAGTATCGGTACGTTATACCGCTTTAGAATGTTTACATATAAAAATAAAGATTAGAGTGATTTTTTAACTTCCTATAATATTGGGTGCCTCAGCTCAGTGGTTAGTGTGTTCGCCTTCTGATCTGTAGGTCGTGGTTCAATCCCCGGCTGATGCATAACAAATTTAATATCGATAAGATGTTTCTTTCGAACGGTACCCACCTGTCGACAAGCAATTGGCAATTCTTCCGACAGTAACAACTTTCCATGAAAAAGCTTCTTAAAGAACTCTGTGACAAAGCTCAGAAAAAGTGATGTCACAAGTGTTCTGCCGTTCGGAACCGGCTAAAGTAAGTAGGTCCCTTCTAATATTGTCCAGAATTTAAGACGCACAACAGTAATGGAAGAGAAGCTCGGCCAATGAGCCCTTTGGGGCTTTATGTGCCACATATATATATATATATATATATATATATATATATATATATATATATATATATATAATATTATATATATATATATATATATATAATATTATATATATATATATATATATATATATATATATATATGTATATATATGTATATATATATATATATATATATATATATATATAGCTTGCTCTGCTTACTCTGTGATGGCGCTTTCATTATTATTAATGGGGGCCCTCCATGTGGCGACCACCGGGCAACGTCTTCCTGGCACCCGCTGGGAGGCGGCTGAAGTGAGTGGCGAAATCTCCTCGGCTAGAGGTTGTGCGTCGGGTTTGGGACCCGCCACATAAAAAACCCCCCCAATGAAAAAAAACAGATATGCCTCGGATAAGAACTACCGCTATTGTTGATGACCCCCGCAAACGAAAAAAGGACAATGATTTACGGATATGCACCTGGAATGTCCGGTCCCTTTATAGGGAAGGTGCCTCTATCCAGCTGGTTGATGTCCTCGAAAAATACAGAGCTGACATCACCGCTCTCCAGGAAATGCGATGGACGGGACAGGGCTGCTCCAAAAGAGTGTTGTGATATTTACTACAGTTGCCATGCTGAAAGGCACGAATTAGGATGTGGATTTTTGGTCAGCAAGAGACTATGACATCTTGTATCACAGTTCACGCCTGTGAACGAACGGCTGGCCACAATCCGCATCAATGCAAAATTTTTCAACATCAGCCTTATATGTGCCCACGCTCCGACGGATGAGAAGGACAATGTGACCAAGGAGAGCTTCTTTCAGCGCCTCGAAGAAGCTTATGACCGCTGCCCCCGCCACGATATCAAAATCGTGCTTGGCGACTTTAATGCCAGGGTGGGCAAGGAAGGTACCTTTGGTCCAACTGTCGGAAAATTCAGCCTCCACCAGAACACCTCCGATAACAAAATAAGGCTGATCGACTTCGCCGCAGAACGAAACATGGTAATTGGTGGTACCAGATTCCAGCATCTCGACATCCATAAAGCGACATGGCTGTCTCCAGATCAAAGAACAAGAAACCAAATTGATCATGTGGTGATTGACGGAAGGCATGCTTACAGTGTGATGGACGTGAAATCGATCCGTGGTTCCAACATCGACTCGGAACACTACCTTGTTGCAGCTAAGGTGCGCACACGCTTATGTGTTGCAAATAACAAAAAAAGTCCCACACAGAGAAAGCTCGACGTCAGTAAGCTGCGATCACCAGAGACAGCAGATGCATTTTCCACTCGACTATCGGATCTGCTTATGCAGAACACTCCCCCACTTGATGATACATGCGCACGGTGGACACATATATCCCACTCCATGACTACTGCTGCCGAGGAGGTAAGCAGATACTACCGGCCTCTAAGGAATGAGTGGTATGATCAGGAGTGTCGCGACGCTACCGCAGAGAAAGACGCCGCCTACAGAAAAACTCTGCGTGCAGGCGCAACGCGAGCTGTTAAGGAGCGGTACAGAGAGAAAAGGAGTGCAGAGAGACGTCTTTTCAGGCGAAAGAAAAGAGAACAAGAAAGACGCGAGTGTGAGGAGATAGAGATGTGTATCGACAAGAATGAGACTCGAAAATTCTTCGAAAAGATCAAGCGCCTGAGTGGAGGTTTAAATCCCGGAGCCTCTTCTTGTCGTGATGGAAATGGGAATCTGGTTACAGATGTCCAGAGTGTATTGAGCATATGGAGGGAACACTTCTCCACGTTACTGAATGGCGATGTTACGAACAATTCCGCCAGTGGAGGAGTTTGCCCGATAGCTCTAATTACAGATGATGGTGTTGATGTTCCACCACCCGACTATGAAGAGGTTGAAACGGCCATTTTAAGGCTGAAGAACAACAAAGCTGCAGGTAGCTCGGCAGGCAGCTGATGGCCTGCCTGCCGAGTTGTTTAAAACCGAAGGCGATGAGCTGCTAACCCGCATGCACCAGGTCATAAGCAGAATATGGTCGGATGAAAGCATGCCTGATGATTGGAGGCTCAGTGTTCTCTGTCCCGTACATAAAAAAGGAGACCCCACAATTTGCGCCAACTACCGTGGAATAAGTCTCCTAAGCATCGCATACAATGTTCTATCGAGCGTACTGTGTGAAAGGTTGAAGCCTATGCTCAGCAACCTGATTGGACCGTATCAGTGTGGCTTCAGACCTGGTAAATCCACCATCGACCAGATTTTCACACTGCGCCAAATCCTGGAGAAGACCCAAGAAAAACAGATCGACACACACCACCTATTCGTTGATTATAAAGCCGCTTTCGACAATCCGGTAAGGGATTACCTCTACGCAACAATGTCTGAGTTCGGTATTCCTGCAAAGCTCATTCGACTTTGTAGAATGACACTGCATAACTCCCGTTGTGCAGTGAAAATTGGGAAGAACCTCTCTGCACCGTTTAATACCGAACGGGGTTTCAGACAAGGTGATTCGTTACCGTGCGACTTCTTCAACCTTATTATGGAGAAAATTATACGAGCTGCAGATTTACGACATAGTGGCACTATCTTCAACAAAAGTGTCATGCTGTTAGCGTATGCCGACGATATTGACATAATCGGCATGAACACGCGAGCAGTCAGTGCAACATTCTCAGAGTTGGAAAGAGGGTGGCGTCGGATGGGTCTCACGGTGAACGAGGGCAAGACGAAGTATCTAGTGTCAACAAACAAAGAGTCCCGGCGTCTTGGACAGCACGTCACTGTTGACAACTACGCTTTTGAAGTAGTAAGGGACTTTGTTTATCTTGGAACCAGCATTAACAGCAGTAATGACGTCAGCTTGGTGATCATGCGTAGGATAACTCTTGCTAACAGGTGTTACTTTGGGCTAAGTAAGCAATTGAGAAGTCGAGCCCTCTCTCGAAGAACGAAACTACACTCTACAAGTCTCTCATCATGCCTGTCCTAACATATGGCGCTGAAGCCTGGACAATTTCCACCTCGGATGAGCGAATGCTTGGAGTTTTCGAGAGAAAAGTCCTACGCAAGATCTTTGGACCTATTTGCGTTGGTGGCGAGTACCGAATAAGGTACAACCATGAGCTGTACGAGCTGTATGCCGATATTGACATAGTAAAGCGCATCAAAATCCAGCGGCTGCGCTGGCTAGGTCATGTCGAGCGAATGGAAGAACACGCTCCAGCTAAGAAGGTGTTATATTCGGAACCCGCTGGTGGACGAGGTAGAAAAGGAAGACCTAATCTCCGGTGGAAAGACCAAATACTAGAGAACCTGACGGCGCTTGGAATTTCTAACTGGCGCCAGCTAGCGAAGAACAGAGATGGCTGGCGAAGCATGTTATTTTCGGCCTAAATCGATATTCGGTTGTTATGGCCACATAAGTAAGTAAGTATATATATATATATATATATATATATATATATATATATATACATATATATATATATACATATATATATATATATATATGTATATATATATATATATATGTATGTATATATATATATATATATATATATATATATATATATATATATATATATATATATATATATATATATATGAAATACAATTGCAAATCACAACAAAATGCTTGCAAGGAAAAATCAGCAGCTCTTAGTCTCAAAGATGATCGCCCTAACCTAATAGTGAGGTGAGTCATTAACCTTCAATCTGAGTTGTGCTCTAACGATCTCGGTAAATAAAAAAATGTTTTGGATTCAATCAGTAAAGGAGGGTGACAAGTATTGCATATACAACGGCGGGTGGAAATATTTTAAGATTATAAAAGTACAACATCAACTTTAAGGAACATTTGAAAATCTGTTTGACTCCTGAAGATGAGTTTAGTACATTATTGTTTAGTATGTCTAGCGGGGGACAGAGACCTGAAGTCATACTTACTATTAAGGAGCATGTACCTGAAGCCATGTTTCTATAAAGGAGCATGTAAAAATTAAAATGTTTGACTGGTCGATTACATAGATGGGAATTTCACATCCTGGTGTAGAACGATTTCCATTCACAATTTAGACCATCCTGTACATTCGAAGATATTGACAGTGTAAGTTAAAAAAATCAATTAGGCTGAGAAGATTGATAGCTCAACTAAACAAAATTGCGCGTACAACAGCATATATGAGTTAAACTTCTTATAAAACCCAAATCAGCTATTAACACAACCTTGTATGAATTCACCTAGCAAATATTTTGTAAGTAGTTTAAGGATACGCAAATCTGAAGAGTTTGTGTAAAGTTTCAGATCACGCACTGTGAAAGTAGTAAAATATTTGAGCCACCAAACGAATTTTAAGATTATTGACTGGCATTTTGTTCCAATAACTTTAACTTGCAATATATAGATTAGTACATATAAGTATATGATTTAGTTTTTATATGAAATGAGTGATCTCTGTATTTTAAATGCTGCTATAAATTTATATTTTAAGTTAACTATGTAGGTACATAAATATGTTCCCAAAAGTTTATCTCTTAATGTAAGTACATACATTCGCGATTTAATTTTGATAAGCGATTTTTTAAATGTTTTAACATGTGTAACAATGAAACGTGAAATTAATATTTTTGTAATAAATTTAAAACATTACACTTTTTGATGTATAACAAAAAATGACTTCATAAATCATCATCTTTTACTTCATTAAAATCTATCACTAAATTTTAGAATCTACCAACATTTCATCTACCTCTAAAAATTTTTTACAGTCCAAACACTGTTCGTAATGGCAAATATTAGGTCAGATATACAAAGGAGTCGCCGAAAAACACTTTTGCCCGTGTAAACGCGAACGCAATATCAAAAGTGAATTGAAAATGATTTTCGGGCAAATGTTTTTGTGTCTACATGCGGACTAAGACAAAACTAAAAATACTATCATGTGCACATAAGCAAACAGCAATCATGTCTGCCAGGAACTGATAATGTTTTTGCTTTTGTGCTTTTACCAACAATAATACAAAAGAAGATTGCGACCATCAGATAAGATTTTTCTAAATGTGACGTCACAATACTTCAGCTGCTAGAGAAGATGACAAAATGGCAAACAAATTGAAAAGAAAAAAATATATAGTATATATAACCAAGTAAGGCAATCATAAAATTTGTTCTCATATCGATTACAGTATATGCCAAAGCCTGTTTAGGTAGTGTAAAAATTACTGTGTCAAAATATGTCAAAATTATTAATGCTCTGGATGAGTACAAAATGTTTTTTTTTTTCCATTTTTTAAAGAAAAACAATGGGCTTTAACCAAATTTTCTTTTTATTTTAATAATTGTAACATTTAAAAAAATATTTACAAGTTGATGTCATTAAAATAAAATTAGTAATAATCGAAAAGAAAGAATAAACAAATGCATGTGAGATGTTTGACCTTTATATACCTTTATACCAGAGGGTTATTGTAACAAAATATTTTCGAATTTTTCACTTTGATAGCTTTCACAAAGCTGTCTTGGATTGTCTTACTTTGTTAATTATACTATAATATATAATATAATTATTAATTATATACTCAATGCGGAATAATGAATGAATAATTCAACTCTTGGAAATACTGTGACGTCACATTCTGTCAAATTCACTAAGAACCGATTAGAGGTAAAATATGATCGCTACCTTAATATTCTGTCGTCCGTGAGCTTTCGTATAATATACGCATTAATCGTTATTATCAGTGTTGCTAGTTTAGCATTTTTGTTTAGTTTCGTGGCTGTTTTCTAGCCTTTTCTTATTTTCAAACTAGCTTTTTTAAGGATAATCCTCCACACATATAATACAAAATATTGTATAAATTCAGTGCAACGCTGCGTTACAAAGCGAAGAGACTTTTTTATGAGAATTATCATCTATCAGGATTACAGGATATACAACTAAAGAGTATATTGGCTTACTGACAAAAGATTCGATATGGCAAATCGCAACCAAAACTTTAACCTTATTACACTTCCGACACGGCTACAGTACTTTTTAATACTGGAATGCAGCCCAGCTTATAAGGATATATATATATATATATATATATATATATATATATATATATATATTTATATATATATATATATATATATATATATATATTTATATATATATATATATATATATTTATATATATATTTATATATATATATATATATATATAAATAAATATATATATATATATATATATATATATATATATATATTTATATATATATATATATATATATATATATATTTATATATATATATATATATATATATTTATATATATATTTATATATATATATATATATATATATATATATATATATATATATAAATAGTAGTTGTTGAAGAGGAAATAATTACATGTTAAATATAGTCCACTATGGAACAATATAATTTTAAATTTTTCGGCAATAAGCTGTTTTTGTAAAATGTTGAAATAGTATGCCGCTGTCCTCTTCTAAATTCACACATTATTTAGTTGTTAAAACGAAAGCGATTGATTTAATGTTTGTAATAATATATATTAATTAGTAGTTTTATGACAGTATTTTCTCATATATTTGTACCTAATGTATGCTTCGATTGTTGAACTAAAATGCATACATGTTGAAAATAATATATAAACTGTTTATGAAATGTTGAAAAGGCTGTCCTTTACCCTTTTTATAATTTTGTTTTTTAAACCATTTAGCTTATTTAGCGTTTTTATTTGGTCAATCTAGCTTTTATATTTTTGATGTGCTGGCAACACTGTATTGAATGTGTTTCCCATGTAGGTGCGAGCACGTAATAACACGAAAACAATAACATATTCAGTATGTGTCTGACTGTGAGGCATGTTGACTGTTGTTTGTATATGCAGATGTACACTCTATCGCTTTTATATCGTTGTGCATACGTATTGCATTGTATTTGCCTAATATACTCTAGAACTAATCGTCGTTATTCGTATATTATTCGCTGATTGCTCTCTCTCTCTCTCTCTCTCTGTCTCTGTCTCTCAACGCACACACACTATCTATTGCTATGAATCATTGAATCATGATCTATTGCTTTGTATCGTTGTGCATATGCTGATTTCTTTTTCATTCTCCCTTTCTCTAAACTATATATTCCTTCCTACTCATGTAACGAAAATAGTTTTAAAAATTTCACACTCCATTTGCGACACCGTCGCCCAAGATGTTTTACTTCAAAATCAATGAAGCTGAGAAGGTTGATATTTCAACTAAAAAAATATATGGGCTTGGCAAGACTAATAGCTCAGCTCAAAAATCTATGTTATTTCTGTTGATAATGATTTTGATAATGACTTTATATGAATATGGTTGTAGATTAGAAATCATTTGATTTAATTTATAAATAAAAACAAATTTTTAGTAGATAGATAGATAGATAGATAGATAGATAGATGGTTCTTAATTGTAACGAAATTGCCTTTTAATACAGTACATGTAAAATAAATTAATTAAAGAACATACGACATTGACTCTATGGTCGTCAGTCGGAAAACAACAATTTTCATGACTTCGAAAACTAACACAAAAGCAAAACATAAATAATCTTACATTCAAACATTTAGCTATATTCATTTACAATCAATTTTCTATACTCTAAAGAACCAGTGATAAACATTGCCAAATTTTCCTATCCTCCGCCACCATTCAATATGTCCAGTGTATCTTTAATATACAAAGTATATTTTCTAAAGCACCTAAAACGAATTCCTTAGAGTATTGGGCACCTTCCTATAAAGTGCGTAATATTTTCAATCTCATTTAAATTATATGAAGAACAGTTAAAAAAATCTACGACCATCAAGATAAATTATATCACACTTAGCTTTAAATATTATTGTTATTTTATATAAGCCTATATCGTCATTTAAATAATTTTTACCAATACAGTGATCTAAGTTCTTATATTTACGTGTACTTTTCATTGCTCTGTCCCACATTTTCTGCTTGTTTGTATATTTTAATTTGTCCACTATTAGCCTTATACTATTGTTCCAGTCTCTATGATTACTTATTGCGCATTCCCAATTAATATCTAAATTTTCTCCGAAGTTCTGCATAGGCTTGTCCAAAAAACTTGGTTCTCTAGTACCTTTCTTGTCAAAAAAAAAGTTTTTGATATGTAGCTCAAGTAAAGTTCAAGAGTGTACAGGTGACAATTCGGAGTATCTGTTTCCAATAAAATGCAATAGGATAGGTGTATTATCTAGCAAACGTAAATTAAAAAAAAAAATATAATTGCATTTTGTCCACGAACTCAAACATTGAAAACCCCATACTTGTGCTGCATAGCTCTGTATCGCTTTAGTTACTGTCAAAATTATTTTCCACTTTGCAGACAGTTTTATTTTCTTATTTGTTAAAAAGGTACGCCAGGTTGCATTTATGCTATTCTTGGCCTGTTCTCTAAATGTCTTGTGAACCTTAGTTGAGGTGTTAAAATTGCTCTAAGGTAGCTGTACTCTGACCTTATTTCTACATCTTCTGATCTAATTTTCCATTTTTCTTTTCCAGCCAACCTACCCCCTTTCCTAAAAGCCATTATAGCCGACTTTGCGAGGTTAACTTTCATATTCCAGACATCACAATATTTCTCAGGATCATTTATCTTATTCTGCAGTACATCAACATCATCAGACAAAGTTACTATAACATACTATATTACTATATTTTAGTAGTATAAATTTGATTAGTTAATTCTGATGATTATTTTATAATAATGTTGTTAAATATTTGTAACTTTTTCACTAAAATCCATATCCAAACATTTTTTTCGAAGCAGAAGTATCAGGTCCAATTGTTGTCTCATCATTGCTCCAATGACAATTAGAAATCTGAATTCCATATTTCGATTCTATGAATTTGACTTTTTCGACATTTGATATAAGTTCAAATAAACTTTGTACTCCTGACCAATGTGACTCTGTTATAATATCATAATGTATTCAAATGAACTTTCTAATTTTTAATGATAATATATTCAAATGATCTTTAAAATACAACTGATAAGAAATATATGTAAAAATTCAAAGAGGAAATAATTGAGGTTTTACTGTTGACAACAGCATTCGAATAACCTTGAAAATACATCTGATAAGAAATATATGTATTTCAAAATAATTGCGTGTGTAAAAATTCAAACATTAAATGATTGGGGTTTTACTGATAATAACTGCCTGTTGATCTTATGAAAATCTTGAAAATCTTATCGATATTAAATTTGTTATGCATCAGTCGGGGATTGAACCACGACCTACAGATCAGAAGGCGAACACACTAACCACTGAGCTACGTCACCCACATGGGTTAATATTTCCGATTGACCAAGTTTCGGTATTTGAAAAAAATAATAGCATTAGCGTTAATGTATTTGAGGTTCCGACAATGGCGATTCTATGGTAGGACCTTCTCACAATACCAAAGAGTTGAAAGATATCCACATAAGCCTCTTAATCATCCAATAGTGAGAAAATTTGTAGTATGTTTGGATTAAAGATATATCAAGGTAAGACGAAGAGACATAAGCTATCAAGAATGCTTCTAATATATATTTAATATTTTAATTTTTATTTACAGACTAGTACGATCGCAACTAACCCTCCCTATGTAACTTCTGTTCAAAATATAGCAAAAGTGATGAAATTATGGACAGACATCGAATAGAGTACATCAAAGTCGTCACAAATGTGCCTACTGGTGAAAACGATACTGATAAGAAGAATTAGAGCTACATACGTCTGGAAGAATATGTGATATTTGTGAAAAGGAAATGAATGAAGATAGGGTTTTCGATCATTCTCATTTAACGGGAAAATATAGAGGTCCTGTTCTTTCAAACTGTAACTTGAATTTTCAAGTTGAAAAGCTTATTCCAATTTTTTCCACAATTTTTCAGGATATGATTGTAAAATCTTTGTTAAAGTATTCGATGCGTTCTCCGTACGATTAAAGTTATTCCTCTAAACAAAAAATTATATATATATATATCACTTTCAAAATATATAAATATAGCAGAGAAAAAATATGTAGAGTTACGGTTTCTGGATTCGTTCAAATTTATGTCCTCCGGTTTAGAAAGTTTAGCAAAAAATCTGAATAGCGAAGGATTTAATGTTTTAAAATCAGCATATCCATCTAGTATTGAATTTAACATATTGAAACGTAAAGGAGTATTTCCATACGAGTATTTAAATTCAGTAGATCGTTTGAAGGTAAATAATCTCCCTCCTTTAGAACAATACTTTAAATAACGCAGTGTTCTGTTGTTGACTATAAACATGCTTTAAATGTTTGGTTTACATTTAAATGTAAAACTTTGCTCGACTACTTGCTATAGTATTTGAAAATAGATGTTTTATTGCTGGTAGATATATTTGAAAATTTTCGCAAAGTTTGTAAAGATATCTATCAGCTAGATCCTTGTCATTATCATATTTACTATATGAGGTTTATTCTGGGATGCTATGTTACAAACCACCATGATTGAATTAGATATTTTTCAAGATATCAACATAATAATTTCATAAAGAATGGAATAAGAGGTGGTATCGTTAAGTGTAGCAATCACAATGCGAAAGCCTATAATAAATATCTACCAGAATATGATTACACTAAACCATCTGAATATCTTATGTATTTAGATGTCAATAATTCATATGGTTGGGCAATGTCTGCGTATCTACTCTATGGTGAATTTCAATGGTTTAAGGATATTGCAGATTTTGATATTTTTTCAGTAAGCAATATTTCGATGGGTGCCTTAGCTCAGTGGTTAGTGTGTTCGCCTTCTGATCTGTAGGTTGTGGTTCAATCCCCGGCTGATGCATAACAAATTTAATATCGATAAGATTTTTCTTTCGAATGGTACCCACCTGTCGGCAAGCAATTGGCAATTCTTCCGACAGTAACAACTTGCCATGAAAAAGCTTCTGAAAGAACTCTGTGACAAAGCTCAGAAAAAGTGATGTCACAAGTGTTCTGCTGTTCGGAACCGGCTAAAATAAGTAGGTCCCTTCTAATACTGTCCAAATTTAAGACGCACAACAGTAATGGAAGAGAAGCTCGGCCAATGAGCCCTTTAGGGCTTTAAGTGCCACATATTTATTTATTTATTTGATACTTCAGATGTAGGATTTATTTCAGAAGTTGATCTAGATTATCCTACATCTATTCACGATTGTCATAATGATTTACCATTCAGTGCTGAAAACAAAAAGTCGTCTATTGGTAAATCCAAAATATTTATTCCCGACTTAAATAACAAACCAAAAAAAAAAAAAATTACATCGTTCATTGCCGTAATCAGAAACAACGTGTTATGGATGTTTTAAAATTTATTAAAGTTCATCGTATTTTGAAATTTAAACAATAAAATTGGCTAAAGAAGTACATTGATCGTATTACATATTATATAACTCTTGCAAAAAATGAGTTTGAAAAAATATTTTCAAGTAAAACTTATTAGGCGTCGGTGTCTCAAATGGATTGTGAAATTTTTAAACTCATTTTGTTACATAAGCAGGAAGAAATATAAATCATAGAAGGCAGAGAGAGAGCAACCAGCGAATAATATACGAATAATGAAGAATAATACTTACTTACTTACTTATGTGGCCATAACAACCGAAAATCGATTTATGCCGAATATAACATGCTTCGCCTGCCATCTCTGTTCTTCGCTAGCTGGCGCCAGTTAGAAATTCCAAGCGCCGTCAGGTTCTCTAGTATTTGGTCTTTCCACCGGAGATTAGGTCTTCCTTTTCTACCTCGTCCACCAGCGGGTTCCGAATATAACACCTTCTTAGCTGGAGCGTGTTCTTCCATTCGCTCGATATGACCTAACCAGAGCGGCCGCTGGATTTTGATGCGCTTTTCTATATCAATTTCGGCATACAGCTCGTACATCTCATGGTTTTACCTTATTCGTTACTCGACACCAACGCAAATAGGTCCAAAGATCTTGCGTAGGACTTTTTTCTCGAAAACTCCAAGCATTCGGTCATCCGAGGTGGAAATTGTCCATGCTTCTGCGCCATATGTTAGGACAGGCATGATGAGAGACTTGTAGAGTGTAGTTTCCGTTCTTCGAGAGAGGGCTCGACTTCTCAATTGCTTACTTAGCCCAAAGTAACACCTGTTAGCAAGAGTTATCCTACGCATGATCACCAAGCTGACGTCATTACTGCTGTTAATGCTGGTTCCAAGATAGACAAAGTCCCTTACTACTTCAAAAGCGTAGTTGTCAACAGTGACGTGGTGTCCAAGACGCCAGGACTCCTTGTTTGTTGACACTAGATTCTTCGTCTAGCCCTTGTTCACCGTAAGACCCATTCGACGCGACTCTCTTTCCAACTCTGAGAATGCTGCACTGACTGCTCGCATGTTTATGCCGATTATGTCAATATCGTCGGCATACGCTAACAGCATGACACTTTTGTTGAAAATAGTGCCATTATGTCGCAGATCTGCAGCTCGTATTATTTTCTCCATAATAAGGTTGAAGAAGTCGCACGATAACGAATCACCTTGTTTGAAACCCCGTTCGGTATTAAACGGTGCGGAGAGGTCCTTCCCAATTTTCACTGCACAACGGGAGTTATGCAGTGTCATTCTACAAAGTCGAATGAGCTTTGCAGGAATACCGAACTCAGACATTGTTGCGTAGATGTAATCCCTTACCGAACTGTCGAAAGCGGCTTTATAATCAACAAATAGGTGGAGTGTGTCGATATGTTTTTCTTGGGTCTTCTCCAGGATTTGGCGTAGTGTGAAAATCTAGTCGATGGTGGATTTACCAGGTCTGAAGCCACACTGATACGGTCCAATCAGGTTGCTGAGCATAGGCTTCAACCTTTCACACAGTACGCTCGATAGAACATTGTATGCGATGCTCAGGAGACCCTTTCCATGGTAGTTGGCGTCTCCTTTTTTATGTACAGGAGAGAGAACACTGAGCCTCCAATCATCAGGCATGCTTTCATCCGACCATATTCTGCTTATGAGCTGGTGCATGCGGGCGAGCAGCTCATCACATCCGGTCTTACACAACTCGGCAAGCAAGCCATCGGCACCTGCAGCTTTGTTGTTCTTCAGCCTTAAAATGGCCGTTTCATACGCATACCCAAAACATCAACCAAAATATGACGAGCGGTCTCATGAGACATGTTCATTTCTTGGGCTATCTCTCGCAAACTCTACTGACGATTTTCGAGCACCATTTCCGTTATTTTGTCGACGTTTTCTTCAGTTGAAGAGGTCGAAGGCCGTCCTGAACGTGGCAAATCGTTCACTTCTTCTCGCCCCTCTGAACGATTTATACCAATCGTAAACTTGAGTTTTCGACATGGTTGAATCACCAAATGTTTTTTCAACATTTCCAACGTTTTGGCACAAGAAATTTCGTTTGAAACACAAAATTTCACACAAACTCTTTGTTCGATATTTTTATCCATAGTAAAAATCGCAACGCACACAAAAGGTTGACTTGTTCGTAATGACGCCGTAACCAAACTAAATGACACATAGCAATAAAAATTCACAGAATAGTGGCTGACAGTTGTGCCAACCTGGGAAAATTTTTTTTCTAAATATTCTCAGAGAGAAAATTAAAAATGAGAATTTCCGGGTACTTATTTGACAGAATGAAAATGTGGCGAAAAGGCCACTAGAATATTTATGATTTGTAAATCGATAGCAGGGAAAAGTTGGGGTTGCCCCACAATTTGCGCCAACTGCCGTGGAATAGGTCTCCTGAGCATCGCAAACAAGGTTCTATCGAGCGTACTGTGTGAAAGGTTGAAGCCTATGCTCAGCAACCTGATTGGACCTTATCAGTGTGGCTTCAGACCGTTTAAATCCACCATCGACCAGATTTTCACACTGCGCCACATCCTGGAGAAGACCCAAGAAAACATATCGACACACACCACCTATTCGTTGATTATAAAGCCGCTTTCGACATGTCGGTAAGGGATTACCTCTACGCAACAATGTCTGAGTTCGGTATTCCTGCAAAGCTCATTCGACTTTGTAGAATGACACTGTATAACTCCTGTTGTGCAGTGAAAATTGGGAAGGACCTCTCCGCACCGTTAGTACCGAACGGGGTTTCAGACAGGGTGATTCGTTATCGTGCGACTTCTTTAATCTGATTGTGGAGAAAATAATACGAGCTGCTGATCTACGACATAATGGCACTATCTTCAACAAAAGTGTCATGCTATTAGCGTATGCCGACGATATTGACATAATCGGCATGAACACGCGAGCAGTCAGTGCAGCATTCTCAGAATTGGAAAGAGAATCGCGTCGAATGAGTCTTATGGTGAACGAGGGTAAGACGAAGTATCTAGTGTCAACAAACAAAGAGTCCCGGGCTCTTGGACAGCACGTCACTGTTGACAACTACGCTTTTGAAGTAGTAAGGGACTTTGTTTATCTTGGAACCAGCATCAACAACAGTAATGACGTCAGCCTGGATATCATGGGTAGGATAACTCTTGCTAACAGGTGTTACTTTGGGCTGAGTAAGCAATTGAGAAGTCGAGCCCTCTCTCGAAGAACGAAAACTACACTCTACAAGTCTTTCATCATGCCTGTCCTAACATATGGCTCTGAAGCCTGGACAATTTCCACCTCGGATGAGTGAATGGTTGGAGTTTTCAAGAGAAAAGTCCTACGCAAGATCTTTGGACCTATTTGCGTTGGTGGCGAGTACCGAATAAGGTACAACCATGAGCTGTACGAGCTGTATGCCGATATTAACATAGTAAAGCGCATCAAAATCCAGCGGCTGCGCTGGCTAGGTCATGTCGAGCGAATGGAGGAACACGCTCCAGCTATGAAGGTGTTATATTCGGAACCCGCTGGAGGACGACGCAGAAGAGGAAGACCTAACCTCCGGTGGAAAGACCAAGTACTGGAGAACCTGACGGCACTTGGAATTTCTAACTGACGCCAGCTAGCGAAGAACAGAGGTGGCTGTCGGAGCATGTTATTTTCGGCGTAAATCGATATTCGGTTGTTATGGCCACATATGGAAGTAAGTAATGTTAAATAAGGAAATATAGGGATTTTTTATGAATTGGATGATCACAAGTACAATAGATTACTGTCGAAAATCATCAAAAAGAGAAGGATGTAAAATATGTATTTCCAGCCAGAGATATAGGTAGTAAGGATGAAGCCCTTAATCAAATACATAAGTATGATAAATATGAAACAGGACATACAGGTATTAACGGATGCTATGAGGAGCTCAAGAAATTTATTTATTTTCCGCAATTAAAGCAAATTATTCAGAAATACATTAATAACTGTGACGTTTGTAACAAGGCAAAGTACGGAAGAAGACCACTCAGACCGAAATTCGAAATAACTGACACACCAAGGAAAGTGAATCAGATAGTGTATTGAACACCCCTGTATGTCAATTCAGAAAAAGGTTTTGCAAAGCGCTGAATGGTACAATAACTCCATTCATCCAACAATACGACCAAGACCGATAGATGTGATGGAAGGGAAAGAGGATAGAATCGCTATACATAAACAGATATTGGACCCAAAGATGCTTGTACAAAAACGTCTGAGGCTTCCCTTGCAAGCAACTTACGTCGAAATTTCTGGAATGGGTTGCAAAACTATCCAAAACTCTAATCAGATTTTTACCGTAACGTTAGTTTGTCCAAAGGCAAATAGAAAGTTACAAACACGGGTTATTGTACTCCCACAATTGACCAATTTACTTCCAATGTTTAAAATTTCTCAGCTCGATTGGCAAATCTAATATTTCGATTCGAAATGTTAGATTTGGCTGATCGGAATTGCTTCGTACAAGCGTAAATCGACATGGCCATAGGTAGCGATTTGATTCCTCAAATCGTCCTAACCGAAATCCGCCATAAAATCTGTGCAAGCCTCCTCGCGCAGAACACAATATTTGGCCGAAATATTAGTGGCTCTATCTCTCAAAAAGTGTCAACATTCTCCACATAAGTAGTGGGAGTTTCCAATAAACTTCTTAGTTCTCAACTAAAGAAGTTTTAGGAACAGGAGGAAGTGAGTCAGCCAGGAAGATATAGCCTGTGAAGACTACTATCGGATGGAAGATATGTGGTCAGGCTTTCATTTAAATCCAGTTTTCCCGCTCTTACGGCTCTTGCTCATTCCCGAACCATAGCCTGTAATCAATTTCTCAGTAAGGAGACATATATCTTAAAGATAGACGATCGCAAAGCCATTTACGATGAGGTTCTCGAAGAATACCTCACTCTGGATCATATGGAACCCACAGGTTCGCATGAAATCATCTCTAATGGCAAGTATTTCTCCTTTTACCTGCCACATCATTCAGTGGTGGGGCCGGAAAAGAAAACCACCAAAGTGCGTGTTGTTTTTAATGCCTCAAGATGCACCGGCTCAAGCCATTCTATCAACGACGTACTACATAGAGTTCCCACATTACAACCAGATCTCGTGGTTCTCATCCTGAGGTGGAGACTATATCAATTCGTTTTCAATGGTGATGTACAGAAGATGTACCTACAAATTCTTATCCGCCGTGACGACCACGATTTCCAGCGAATTCTCTTTCGCAGGTCATTAAATTCTCCAATTCAAGATTTCCGTTTGAAGGCGGTCACATTAGGTGTAAAGTGACCTCCATATTTAGCCATTAGAGCACCGCAACATTTGGCTAAGGATTCCAAGATGAATTTCCCTCTCGCGGAAAAAATAATTTTTTAAGAAACCTATGTGGATGACGTATTATCTGGTTCTAATACAATTCCAGATGCAGTAGAATCTTTATCTCAAGTGATACAAGTCCTCAACTCTGCAGGATTTCCGTTAAAAAAAAAATTACAGCAAATCAACCTAAAATTTCAGAAAAAATCAGATCTTTTCGATTCTGATTGTTTAAAATTTGAAGTGCAAGTGCCACAAAAACCCTTGGAATACTGTGGAATGCATTGACTAATTCAGTATCACCCATCGAAACAACAACCACTGCTACGAAGCGACAAATTTTATCTGCCGTTGAAAAACTTTTTGACCCGACAGGATGGCTCTCGTCCATTATGACTCAAGCCAAGCTGCTCCTCCAAGAGCTCTGGTTAGAATGCACCGAGTGGGATGAGTGTGTCAAACCTAGATCACTCATCAAATGGAATCCATTTCTGGAGAACATTTCGTCCATTGGTCTCATCGAAATCCCTCGATGGGTGCAATTCTCTCCCAAGAAGCGAATCCAACTGCATGGATTTTGTGACGCTTCAGAGAAAGCGTATTGTGCAGCTCTGTAAATACGATCAAAGGACATGAATCAACTAATATCCTGTCATCTATTGGTGGCTAAAGGAAAAGTTACAGCTCTGCAGACGGTCAGCTTGCCGCGTTTGGAATTATTCGGCGCCGTTTTACTTTCTCACCTAGCCAAGTCCATTAGAGAAACATTGGATGTCGAGTTCTCAGACGTATTTTTCTGGATTTCTCAGGTCTGAAGCCATACTGATAAGGTCCAATCAGGTTGTTGAGCATAGGCTTGAACCTTTCACACAGTATGCTCGATAGAACCTTGTTTGCGATGCTCAGGAGACCTATTCCACGGCAGTTGGCGCAAATTGTGGGGTCTCCTGTTTATGTACAGCACAGAGAACACTGAGTCTCCAATCATCAGGCATGCTTTCATCCTACCATATTCTGCTTATGAGCTGGTACATGCTGGTGAGCAGCTCACCGCAACCGGTCTTAAACAACTCGGCAGGCAGGCCATCAGCACCTGCAGCTTTGTTGTTCTTCAGCCTTAGAATGGTCGTTTCAACCTCGTCATAGTCGGGTGGTGGAACATCAACACCATCATCTGTAATTGGGGTTATCGGACAATCTACTCCACTGGCGGAATTGTTCGTGGCATCGCCATTCAGTAAGGTGGAGAAGTGTTCCCTCCGCAGGCTCAGTACACTTTGGACATCTGTAATCAGATTCCCATTTCCATCACTACAAGAAGAGGCTCCGGGATTTAAACCTTCACTCAGGCGCTTGATCTTTTCGAAAAATTTTCGAGTCTCATTCTTATCGGTACACATAAAAAAATAAATAAATATGTGGCACATAAAGCCCCAAAGGGCTCATTGGCCAAGCTTCTCTTCCATTACTGTTGTGCGTCTTAAATTTTGGACAATATTAGAAGGGACCTACTTATTTTAGCCGGTTCCGAACAGCAGAACACTTGTGACATCACTTTTTTTGGGCTTTGTCACAGAGTTCTTTCAGAAGCTTTTTCATGGCAAGTTGTTACTGTCGGAAGAATTTCCAATTGCTTGCCGACAGGTGGGTACCGTTCGAAAGAAAAATCTTTTCGATATTTAATTTGTTATGCATCAGCCGGGGATTGAACCACGACCTACAGATCAGAAGGCGAACACACTAACCACTGAGCTACGGCACCCCTTCGGTACACATGCCTGCGTAAAATGTCCAATAAACCTCCATCTAAATCGGCTCGGCTTACGTACACAATTTTGTTCCCAAATCTTGTTTCAAACTTTCTTTCTTTTCGTTGCGTTAAAACTATTTGTGTCTTAAACCGGTTAACTACCGTTTCAAGTATAGGTATGTGGTTATTGAAATTTTCCTGCTATGAATGGACTGTACTAACACTTCGATCATCTACGTTGTTCTGCAATGATTTCCCACTTTCCTCTTGGCCCTCAATAACATTTATTTCGTTTGTATCCATTTTAATACGACATAGAAAATCAGCTAGTTGATTATACTTTCTATGGATATATTGTATGTTAATGTCGTATTCCCCTAACCTTAATATCCAACTCTATAATCTTGGATTCACGTCCTTGCACTGAGATTTTGCATGCAGGCGCTTAAGTGGTTGGTGATCAGTTTACAAAATAAATTTTGCACTATAGAAATACGGACGAAAATAGCTCACTGCCAGACAATGGCCAAAATTTTTTTTCGGTCGTTGAGTAGTTTCGTTCATGAATGTTCAGTGTCCTGCTGGCATAGGATACTGGATGGTTTATCCTGCTGAAAAACTGTACCAATTGCAAAATTGCTCACATCTGCTGTTAAATGAAATCCTTTTTTATAGTCTGGGTACTTTAAAATTGGACATTCTTCATATCCTTCTTCAAATATTGAGTCATCGATTGTGCAACTTTGGCATAATCTCTTACGAATTCACGGTAATAACCTGTTGCCGTGTAATAATGGGTGCCGTAGCTCAGTGGTTAGTGCGTTGGCCTTCTGATCTGTAGGTCGTGGGTTCAATCCCCGGCTGAAGCATAACAAAATTTAATATCGAAAAGATTTTTCTTTCGAACGGTACCCACCTGCCGGCAAGAATTAGCAATTTTTACGGCAGTAACAATTTGCCAAAAGTGCTTCTTAAAAGAGCTCTGTGACAAAAACTAAGTTAAAGTGATGTCACAAGAGTTCTGCCGTTCGGATCCGGCTAATATAAGTAGGTCCCTTCTAATGCTGTCCAAATTTAACACGCACAACAGCATTGGAAGAGAAGCTCAGTGGTATCACAATGGGCCTTTCTGGCCTAAGTGTGTTCTCTCAGAGAGAGGGCAGCCACATAACCTAACCTAACCTAACCTGTTGCTTATAAGAATGAATTGTGCCCTTCCTAAGCTATCCAGAATGTTCTCTATATTTGGGATCGGAAATTTATCATCGATAGTATTCTCATTTAATTTGCGGTAATCGACTATTACCCTCCACTTTTTTCTGCAGGAATTGTCTGACTTTTTGGGTACAATCAACAAAGGACTATTGTAAGGCGAGCAACTTTCCCTAATAATATTATGCTTGAGCATGTGTCCAAATTGATTTATTTTTTCCCTCTCAAGAACTTGTGGATATCGATATATTTTCGAGTAGATAAGATTGTTTGTCTTCGTTATGATTTCATGTTGAATGCTCCCTGTTGCCGTTAATTCATCCCTGTCATGGGAAAATAAGTCTTCGTAATTTCGTAACAAATTTGAAATTAATTTGTATTCCTCTCCATTCAAATTGTTTAATAGTTGATTAATCTCTTCCCTGCTCAACTTGTAGCACCCGAGCTGACAAACCTTATCACCGTTAATTGGGCAAACATTCGTAAATTTAATAACTTTGTTATTGATTTTGATTGCATCATTTTCCATATCTACCTTTGCCCTCAGTGGCTTCAAAACATTTTGGCCTAAAATTGCATCAAACTGCTTTCCATCAAATTTAGTAAGATTCCAAATCATATCGGTGTCTTTATTGAACTCTTGAGGTAGGATATTAAGAATTTCCTCTGTCATGATTGTTTCGTTTTCTAGTGACTTTAGCTTAATTTGATGGTTTAAAATTCTCCTACATCTTCTTAATTTCCGTCTATCCATGAGCAAGATAGACGAACCTGTATCTACTAAACACTCAATTTTTCCGCCATTTACAGTCAGCGAAACTACCGCTAAATTTCTCGATTGTGGGTCAACTGAAAATTTACTTCTTGAACATGGTCCACATCCATTGGCTCAGCACTATTATGTCCTGATCCTTGCCTAAATGTGTTACTAACCTGTCGCGAATATTGGGTAAAATTTCGTCTTTCACCCAAGTGTCTACCCCCCGTAGAAATGAAGTGAGGGAAATACTTCCATACCCTCGGAATTCTTGGATACGATGAGTATCCTTCATTCGATCGGAAGTGGTCAGAGCAAACGCCTTAGCTTCTGCCGAAGTTAAATATAGGCTGTCGTTGAAGTCTATGTCACTATTGGCACAATTACTGTTGACACTGCTGTCGTGGTTAACTAGTATGTCACTGTCAACTTCGTATGGTTTTACTGGAAGTCTTTTGGGCCTAATGTCTTTAGGCATAACTTAGTGTTTTTAAGCTTTGGCAGGCATTGACATTTTCCGCCTTAAGTACATAAAAAAAGAAAATGTCGGCAATTTCCTTAGCTGAGCTGGCGTTCACAAATTACTATCACGTTTATAATTTGACGGTTATATTATCCTGTTTATTTTAGAAAAGAATTCAAGTTCGTTACGATATCTCTTAGGAGATATTTGCTAAGAGATATCATCTCTAATCTTTTCTAATTAGTTCATAGTCAACGCCTATTGCTGACTCTGTTGTTGGGCACTTGACACTGGGTTACAGAGCGTCACATCAACGATATTTCTTAGTAGTTAAAAAAATCACACTGCAAGATGTCGACCATCCATAGAATGCGGTATGTCGAGATATAATGTACATACCAGACAATATACTTGTCCAACTTTATTCTTCTCATATTCATCGTGTTGAACATTTGGCAGAATGCAAGAATTAAGTGAATTCCTGACCATAACTTAAAAAAAATTCAATATATCCGACCCAGCCGATTACAAAAACTACAAAAGATCGGACGATCCGCGTATTTTTTGGAGAAAATAAGATCACAAATTCTCATGTTTTTTAGCCTCTCTTTAACATTCTCTACATTAGCATATGCATAACTTTCTTTTGTACTCTTTTAATAATGTTTCGTAACCTTTTGAACGTTTATATTTTTAATTTTTTACATTCCACAAATATTGAAGATTTCTATACTTACTTACTTATGTGGCCATAACAACCGAATATCGGTTTAGGCCGAATGTGACATGCTTCGCCAGCCATCTATTTTATTTTTCTTGTAAGGTTAAGCTTCGAGTGCGGGTTGTGTATTTGCCAAAACCAACACTTTGTCCAATCAAGATATTTGCAAATAAAAACCAAATTGTATGTCCACAAGCGACAATGAAAAAAGTGACCTCAATGTGAGCAATGGATGTCTAAAGTTTTATTAAATATGTATTAAATATATTTATTTATATATTTATTAAATATGTATAAGCAAAAACGAGAGCAAAAGAGAATTATGGGTGCAATGAAGTGTAGATTAACTATGTCTTCATGTTTAGTTGTACACAGTGAGTGTGACTTAGATGTAATGCATTTGAGTAGCTCTCAAATGTGTTCATGGTGATCCATCAATGGGCATGTTGGATAAAAGGTTGTATCATGTATACTATGGTTGTACAACCAACTTTCAAGCTGGTCCTTGTTGTTGTATCTTGTAAAATCTGCGTACACACGTTCCAATTCATTGTACAACTGCTAACTCCGCACCCCAAAAATATAAACGTTTTAATTTTAATACAACCGCTGGACCAACTTGAAAGTTGGTTGTACAACCATACAACTGTTTATCTAACAGCTTGATCCAACGGTTGGAGCGTGTACACTTTGCATAAAAAAAATACCAGCAGAAACGATCATTAGAAATGAAGGCCCTGATTATGCTACAGCGAAGCTGATACGTAGGTTGCCTTTCACATATTTTTTTAAATTATGATCTAGTACGTTTTCGTCAAATCTGAGATTTCCATTAGAAATTTTGACATTTTTAGCGTAAACGTACTCAGAAAGTTTTGATATATAAGCACTGTTTGCGTTGTTTACAGTGACTTGAAAAATTCATCTCGGAAAAAAATTGATTTAACTCGTGAACATTTTCGGGCTATCATTTTTTACAATTTTCGAAAGGAATTATCTCAAGAACAGTGCTTCGATCGTCTTCATGCGTCTCCAGACAATTTATAACTGGTTTAAAGAATTCAAACGTGGTCGACGTTCGCTCCAGGGCGAATTTCGTGAAGGTCGTCCAAAATCGGTTATTTTGCCAGAAACAGAATTTACTATTATCAAAAGTAAAATATGTTTATTTTAATAAAAAGTAATATTATAATTTAGACAAAATATTGTAGAAATAAATTATAGAATGCAAGTAATGATGAAAGTGTATGCGTATATTCTTCTTCTTCTCATGTGGCTTCTTCTTCAACACTTGTCCTTCCAAAGGAGGTTTGGTCTTTCTGTTCTTCTTCGTCCTCCAGCGGGTGCCGAATTAAACACCCTCTTCGCTGGAGCGTTTGCTTCCATTCGTTCGACATAACCCAGCCAGCGCAGCCGCTGGATTTTGATTAGCCTGACTATGTCAATGTCAGCGTAACTCATACAGCTAATCGTTGTACCTTATTCGATACTCGCCATCAACGCAAATAGGTCCGCAATAGGTAACTTTTCTCTCGATAACTCCAAGCATCCTCGCATCCGTGGTGGAAATTGTCCAGGGTTCTGCGCCATATGTTAGGACAGGAATAAAGTGTGATTTTTGATATTCGAGAGAGGCTCGACTTCTCTATTGCTTACTCAGCCCAAAGTAACATCTGTTATCAAGACTTTTCCAGGCTGACGTAGTTACAGTTGATGCTTTTTCCGGGATATACAAAGTCCTTCATCACCTCGGAAGTGTAAATGTTGTCCAAGACGCCGGGAGTCCTTGTTTGCACACACTAGGTACTTCGTCTTGCCCTCGTTTACCGTAAGACTCATTCCATGTGACTCTCGTTCCTTTTCAGAGAATGCTGCACTGACTGCTCGCGTGTTCATGCCGATTATGTCAATATCGTCGACATACGCTAAAAGCATGAGACTTTTGTTAAAGTTAGTGCCATTATGTCATAGATCAGCAGCTCGTATTATTTTTTCCATAATAAGATTGAAGAAGTCGCACGATAACGAATCACCTTGTCTGAAACTCCGTTCGGTATTAAACGGTGCGAAGAGGTCCTTCCCAATTTTCACTGCACAACGGGATTTATGCAGTGTCATTCTACAAAGTCGAATGAGTTTTGCAGGAATACCGAACTCAGACATTGTTGCGTAGAGGTAATCCCTTACCGACATGTCGAAAGCGGCTTTATAAACAACGAATAGGTGGTGTGTGTCGATATGTTTTCTTGGGTCTTCTCCAGGATGTGGCGCAGTGTGAAAATCTGGTCGATGGTGGATTTAAACGGTCTGAAGCCACACTGATAAGGTCCAATCAGGTTGCTGAGCATAGGCTACAATCTTTCACACAATACGCATGATAAGACCTTGTATGCAATACTCAGGAGACCCTTTCCATGGTAGTTGGCGCAAATTGTGGGGTCTCCTCTGTATATATACATATATATATATATATATATATATATATATATATATATATACATATATTTCAGTTCTTTAGAATTATTTTTCGGTTTTTCTTTTAGACCATATATCGGCTCTAGTAAGACCAAGAGTTGTCGGTTCATTACAAGACCCGGTTCTCTAGTTCCCGTTCTTCGGTTCTCTGCGTCTCTATTTATCACTGTATTTGACACACGACTAACCCGTTTCACTTGGTGGTAATTAAACGATAACCGTCAATAACTAAAATCAAGTGGATTTGAATTTTGCACTGAAATGGATCACGCACGGATTAGCAAAAAAACACAAAAACAGTTTAAAAAACGCAGACTATATTACCTAGGCAACGGATTCATAGTTCCCAGGGACCTAGTTAAAATCAATTTCACAGCAGTGACAAGATTTATAAATAGTCTTGAGATCTGCTAGTTAGGGAATAGGCTGCACAAAAGATCTTCAGGTCACAGTGCATCATAGCCTTGATAATAATAATAATAATAATAATAAAATAAAAACAGAAATATCAACAGTGATGTGGTTATAAGAACATTTTTTATTGCAGAATTAAAATTTCGTTGTTTTCTTTCAATAGAAAGCCCACTTATTTCTGGGGTTATATGACCAATTTCTTTAGTTGTTGAAGATTGTAGCAATGGCTACAAGATTTTGCTAGAAAGAACGGCGTGATTCCTATAGCGAAGAACAACCAAAACCGATTGTCGAGTAGTGGAGATTTTAGAAATCGCGTCTTATTTTGTATTTCCAACAACAACAACAATAACAACAAACATATCAGTGCAATCAAAAACCGAAATCATCGATTCAAAGCCCAACATAAGACTAAATAGATGAGGTAATAACACTACATATAGTGTTTTGCTCCATAATTTTACATTTGATATTTACAGAGCGGTAAGTGCAAAATTTTATTTTTATTATATTTAATAGCAATTTATTTAAAATGCTGTTTTTCTTTTATTCTCGATAAAAGAAAAAATGCCGACATACAGGGAATGTTATTTAGGATTCCATGGACTGTGCAATATAAAAAATTCAATTTTTTCGACTAATAATTTTGGAATATAATTTACTAAAATGTGACTAGCGTTGAAAAGGATCCATTAGATAACACTACTAAACAGAGGAGATCAAAAAAGTGCAGCCAAAAGATTTGTTTTTTAATTTTGGATCACTGGCGGTTTAAATCCCTGAGCCTCTTCCTGACGTGACGGAAGTGGGAATCTGGTTATGGATGTCCAGAGCGTACTGAGTCTATGGAGAGAACACTTCTCCACGTTACAATGGGGTAGATTGCCCGAACAGCCCAATTACGGATGATGGTGTTGACGTTTCACCATCCGACCATTACGAGGTTTAAACAGCCATTTTAAGGCTGAAGAACAACAAAGCAGCAGATGCAGATGGCCTGTCTGCCGAGTTGTTTAAGACCGGCGCATGCCCCAGCTCATAAGCAGAATTTAGTCGGACGAAAGCATGCCCGATGATTGGAGTCTCAGTGTTCTCTGTCGCATACATAAGAAAGGAGACCCCACAATTTGCGCCAACTACCATGGAAAGGGTCTCCTGAGTATTGCATACAAGGTCTTATCATGCGTATTGTGTGAAAGATTGTAGCCTATGCTCAGCAACCTGATTGGACCTTATCAGTGTGGCTTCAGACCGTTTAAATCCACCATCGACCAGATTTTCACACTGCGCCACATCCTGGAGAAGACCCAAGAAAACATATCGACACACACCACCTATTCGTTGTTTATAAAGCCGCTTTCGACATGTCGGTAAGGGATTACCTCTACGCAACAATGTCTGAGTTCGGTATTCCTGCAAAACTCATTCGACTTTGTAGAATGACACTGCATAAATCCCGTTGTGCAGTGAAAATTGGGAAGGACCTCTTCGCACCGTTTAATACCGAACGGAGTTTCAGACAAGGTGATTCGTTATCGTGCGACTTCTTCAATCTTATTATGGAAAAAATAATACGAGCTGCTGATCTATGACATAATGGCACTAACTTTAACAAAAGTCTCATGCTTTTAGCGTATGTCGACGATATTGACATAATCGGCATGAACACGCGAGCAGTCAGTGCAGCATTCTCTGAAAAGGAACGAGAGTCACATGGAATGAGTCTTACGGTAAACGAGGGCAAGACGAAGTACCTAGTGTGTGCAAACAAGGACTCCCGGCGTCTTGGACAACATTTACACTTCCGAGGTGATGAAGGACTTTGTATATCCCGGAAAAAGCATCAACTGTAACTACGTCAGCCTGGAAAAGTCTTGATAACAGATGTTACTTTGGGCTGAGTAAGCAATAGAGAAGTCGAGCCTCTCTCGAATATCAAAAATCACACTTTATTCCTGTCCTAACATATGGCGCAGAACCCTGGACAATTTCCACCACGGATGCGAGGATGCTTGGAGTTATCGAGAGAAAAGTTACCTATTGCGGACCTATTTGCGTTGATGGCGAGTATCGAATAAGGTACAACGATTAGCTGTATGAGTTACGCTGACATTGACATAGTCAGGCTAATCAAAATCCAGCGGCTGCGCTGGCTGGGTTATGTCGAACGAATGGAAGCAAACGCTCCAGCGAAGAGGGTGTTTAATTCGGCACCCGCTGGAGGACGAAGAAGAACAGAAAGACCAAACCTCCTTTGGAAGGACAAGTGTTGAAGAAGAAGCCACATGAGAAGAAGAAGAATATACGCATACACTTTCATCATTACTTGCATTCTATAATTTATTTCTACAATATTTTGTCTAAATTATAATATTACTTTTTATTAAAATAAACATATTTTACTTTTGATAATAGTAAATTCTGTTTCTGGCAAAATAACCGATTTTGGACGACCTTCACGAAATTCGCCCTGGAGCGAACGTCGACCACGTTTGAATTCTTTAAACCAGTTATAAATTGTCTGGAGACGCATGAAGACGATCGAAGCACTGTTCTTGAGATAATTCCTTTCGAAAATTGTAAAAAATGATAGCCCGAAAATGTTCACGAGTTAAATCAATTTTTTTCCGAGATGAATTTTTCAAGTCACTGTAAACAACGCAAACAGTGCTTATATATCAAAACTTTCTGAGTACGTTTACGCTAAAAATGTCAAAATTTCTAATGGAAATCTCAGATTTGACGAAAACGTACTAGATCATAATTTAAAAAAATATGTGAAAGGCAACCTACGTATCAGCTTCGCTGTAGCATAATCAGGGCCTTCATTTCTAATGATCGTTTCTGCTGGTATTTTTTTTATGCAAAGTGTACACGCTCCAACCGTTGGATCAAGCTGTTAGATAAACAGTTGTATGGTTGTACAACCAACTTTCAAGTTGGTCCAGCGGTTGTATTAAAATTAAAACGTTTATATTTTTGGGGTGCGGAGTTAGCAGTTGTACAATGAATTGGAACGTGTGTACGCAGATTTTACAAGATACAACAACAAGGACCAGCTTGAAAGTTGGTTGTACAACCATAGTATACATGATACAACCTTTTATCCAACATGCCCATTGATGGATCACCATGAACACATTTGAGAGCTACTCAAATGCATTACATCTAAGTCACACTCACTGTGTACAACTAAACATGAAGACATAGTTAATCTACACTTCATTGCACCCATAATTCTCTTTTGCTCTCGTTTTTGCTTATACATATTTAATAAATATATAAATAAATATATTTAATACATATTTAATAAAACTTTAGACATCCATTGCTCACATTGAGGTCACTTTTTTCATTGTCGCTTGTGGACATACAATTTGGTTTTTATTTGCAAATATCTTGATTGGACAAAGTGTTGGTTTTGGCAAATACACAACCCGCACTCGAAGCTTAACCTTACAAGAAAAATAAAATAGATGGCTGGCGAAGCATGTCACATTCGGCCTAAACCGATATTCGGTTGTTATGGCCACATAAGTAAGTAAGTATAGAAATCTTCAATATTTGTGGAATGTAAAAAATTAAAAATATAAACGTTCAAAAGGTTACGAAACATTATTAAAAGAGTACAAAAGAAAGTTATGCATATGCTAATGTAGAGAATGTTAAAGAGAGGCTAAAAAACATGAGAATTTGTGATCTTATTTTCTCCAAAAAATACGCGGATCGTCCGATCTTTTGTAGTTTTTGTAATCGGCTGGGTCGGATATATTGAATTTTTTTTAAGTTATGGTCAGGAATTCACTTAATTCTTGCATTCTGCCAAATGTTCAACACGATGAATATGAGAAGAATAAAGTTGGACAAGTATATTGTCTGGTATGTACATTATATCTCGACATACCGCATTCTATGGATGGTCGACATCTTGCAGTGTGATTTTTTTAACTACTAAGAAATATCGTTGATGTGACGCTCTGTAACCCAGTGTCAAGTGCCCAACAACAGAGTCAGCAATAGGCGTTGACTATGAACTAATTAGAAAAGATTAGAGATGATATCTCTTAGCAAATATCTCCTAAGAGATATCGTAACGAACTTGAATTCTTTTCTAAAATAAACAGGATAATATAACCGTCAAATTATAAACGTGATAGTAATTTGTGAACGCCAGCTCAGCTAAGGAAATTGCCGACATTTTCTTTTTTTATGTACTTAAGGCGGAAAATGTCAATGCCTGCCAAAGCTTAAAAACACTAAGTTATGCCTAAAGACATTAGGCCCAAAAGACTTCCAGTAAAACCATACGAAGTTGACAGTGACATACTAGTTAACCACGACAGCAGTGTCAACAGTAATTGTGCCAATAGTGACATAGACTTCAACGACAGCCTATATTTAACTTCGGCAGAAGCTAAGGCGTTTGCTCTGACCACTTCCGATCGAATGAAGGATACTCATCGTATCCAAGAATTCCGAGGGTATGGAAGTATTTCCCTCACTTCATTTCTACGGGGGGTAGACACTTGGGTGAAAGACGAAATTTTACCCAATATTCGCGACAGGTTAGTAACACATTTAGGCAAGGATCAGGACATAATAGTGCTGAGCCAATGGATGTGGACCATGTTCAAGAAGTAAATTTTCAGTTGACCCACAATCGAGAAATTTAGCGGTAGTTTCGCTGACTGTAAATGGCGGAAAAATTGAGTGTTTAGTAGATACAGGTTCGTCTATCTTGCTCATGGATAGACGGAAATTAAGAAGATGTAGGAGAATTTTAAACCATCAAATTAAGCTAAAGTCACTAGAAAACGAAACAATCATGACAGAGGAAATTCTTAATATCCTACCTCAAGAGTTCAATAAAGACACCGATATGATTTGGAATCTTACTAAATTTGATGGAAAGCAGTTTGATGCAATTTTAGGCCAAAATGTTTTGAAGCCACTGAGGGCAAAGGTAGATATGGAAAATGATGCAATCAAAATCAATAACAAAGTTATTAAATTTACGAATGTTTGCCCAATTAACGGTGATAAGGTTTGTCAGCTCGGGTGCTACAAGTTGAGCAGGGAAGAGATTAATCAACTATTGAACAATTTGAATGGAGAGGAATACAAATTAATTTCAAATTTGTTACGAAATTACGAAGACTTATTTTCCCATGACAGGGATGAATTAACGGCAACAGGGAGCATTCAACATGAAATCATAACGAAGACAAACAATCTTATCTACTCGAAAATATATCGATATCCACAAGTTCTTGAGAGGGAAAAAATAAATCAATTTGGACACATGCTCAAGCATAATATTATTAGGGAAAGTTGCTCGCCTTACAATAGTCCTTTGTTGATTGTACCCAAAAAGTCAGACAATTCCTGCAGAAAAAAGTGGAGGGTAATAGTCGATTACCGCAAATTAAATGAGAATACTATCGATGATAAATTTCCGATCCCAAATATAGAGAACATTCTGGATAGCTTAGGAAGGGCACAATTCATTCTTATAAGCAACAGGTTAGGTTAGGTTAGGTTATGTGGCTGCCCTCTCTCTGAGAGAACACACTTAGGCCAGAAAGGCCCATTGTGATACCACTGAGCTTCTCTTCCAAAGACGCAGAGAACCGAAGAACGGGAACTAGAGAACCGGGTCTTGTAATGAACCGACAACTCTTGGTCTTACTAGAGCCGATATATGGTCTAAAAGAAAAACCGAAAAATAATTCTAAAGAACTGAAATATATGTATATATATATATATATATATATATATATATATATATATATGTATATATATATATATATATATATATATATATATATATATATATATATATATATATATATATGTGGTACTTAAAGTCCCGAAGGGCTCATTGGCCGAGCATCTCTTCAATTACTGTTGTGTGGGTTAAATTTTGGACAGTATCAGAAGGGACCTACATATTTTAGCCGGCTCCGAACGGCAGAACCCTTGCGACATCACTTTTTCTGAGCTTTGTCGCAGAGTTCTTTTAGCACACACTAACCACTGAGCCATGGCACTGAAATACGATTCCAAAAAATCCGAAAACGGTTTTTACAGAAACGAAAATTGGCCCCGAAACAAGCAAAAAGAATTCACAAGAGCAAACGAAAAATTTACAAATCCCTGTTACGCTCAGAACTTCGTACGTTAAAGCACCACTAGCTCGCAGTTGAGTTAAGTTTTATTTATTTTATTTTTATTAAATTTTTGTCACACAAATATCAACTATGGAATGAATGTAATATATTTAATTATTTATTTTTACTTTATTAAAAAATATAAAAAATTGTATTGAAATTGATTTTTTGTAAGAGCTTTAGTTTAGCTATTTCGATAAGACCTATTTAGAACCCGGTTCACTTTGGAATCGGACCCGACAAATGGTATGTGTGACTATTTTAAAAGAGGTTCAGTTCTAGGTTTTCTAAAGTAATAACTATTCAGACGTTTGACACCACGGCAAAGAATACTAAAGAACGGAAAAAGACTCACCCGCTCAGTGAATTTTAGTTTTCTATATGAATTTTGCCACACGCATTCTATCCGTGAGCTCACCACTTATTGTTGTTATTGGTTTCCTCTCTGACAATTTTTAGCTACTCGTCAGTGTTAGCTTTTCACATACTCTTTCAACTTAAAATTACAGTAGTAGAATGATATGAAAAGTAGCAGAAAAGTAGTAATATACAGAAAACCAATATTTTTGCATTAAAATGAAGGTTCTATTAAGCATAGGTAGAATGATCCGAATTAGGTCAAATATGCGACGTTTTCTTCAATAACGTTTTGCTATTGTATTTTGAAGGTAATTTCATAATGCCACTCTCATAGAAACCCTCCTTCCTATTGGCAAAAAGCTGGGAGAGTCGATTTTCTCAAGCTTCTCTTGAGGCGAACTTTTCTCCAACAAAAGCATATGCCATAGACAAGAACAGGTAGTAATCACCTGGTACTAGGTCTGGACTATAAGGTGGATGCATAAGAACCTCCCGACCACGCTCGCGGAGTTCCTGGCGAGTCACTATCAATGTGCGTGGCCTGGCGTTGTCCTGATGGAACGCAATTCCTCTCCTATTGGTCAAAGCTGGCCGCTTCTAGCCGATTGCTTCCTTCAGACGGTCGACGGTGTTCTCGCAAGTTAACTTGTCTTACTGCCTCAACTGGCTGGGGTGGGGCACAATCCTTGTTGAACCCATCGCAAGTCAACTCACTGGCTGTCATGTAGTTTGTTCTGAGCGCTATGTGATGACACCTTTATTATTATTAAGGCTATGAAGCACCGCGGTGTGTGCCGTGGCTCAGTGGTTAGTGTGTTAGCCTTCTGATCTGTAGGTCGTAATTCAATCCCCGGCTGATGCATAACAAATTAAATATCGAAACGATTTTTCTTTCGAACGGTACCCACCTGTCGGCAAGCAATTGGAAATTCTTCCGACAGTAACAACTTGCCATGAAAAAGCTTCTGAAAGAACTCTGTGACAAAGCCCAAAAAAAGTGATGTCACAAGTGTTCTGCCGTTCGGAACCGGCTAAAATAAGTAGGTCCCTTCTAATACTGTCCAAATTTAACACGCACAACAGCAATGGAAGAGAAGCTCGGCCAATGAGCCCTTTGGGGCTTTTACTGCCACACATATATATATATATATATATATATATATAGATATATATATATATATATATATATATATAGATATATATATATATATATATATATATATAGATATATATATATATATATATATATATATATAAAAATATATATATATATATGTATATATATATAAATATATATATATATATATATATATATATATATATATATATATATATATATATATATATATATATATATATATATATATATATATATATATATATATATATATATGAAGCACCGCGACCTGCAAATCTTTTGTGCATGTTATACATGTTATATTATGTTATACATAATACGGTAATGATCATTGTATCACATATTCAAAATAATAGGCTAAAAGTGGACTATTCTGCATTTGTTCCTATAACTTTTTTGGTTGCTAATATTGTAGCCATTTCACCATTTTAAATTGCTGGGTGGCTACAAGATTTTGCTTATAAGAGTGGTGTAATTGCTATAGGGGACAACAACCAGTATTGACTGTAAGTGTTCATTTTAAATATTATTTCTGTTTGCAACAAAAAATATATCGTTGGAGCAATCAGAATCTGAAATAATCAATTCAAACCACGACATAAGACTACATAGATGATGTAATAATACCACCTATACTGTTTGTACCATTATTTTACAAATGATATATGTAAACATTAGGGTGGTCCTTAAAATCAAACGAAATCAAATTTTTTACAGTTTCACCCCTCAATCGGTAATATCATGGTCAAAGATATCACATATAAATCCGATTCCGATCAAACTTCCGATTCCTTTATAGGGACTCAAAAAAAAATTTAATTGTTTTTCATTCAACACCCAAATTCGAGGCTATATACTATAGTCGAAGATATCACATATAAATTTCTGTCCGATTGGAGAAAAGAAAATTAACTGTAATTTCAGTGTTTCCATAGAGGAATATTAAATTATATTCCTATGCGACACGCCTTAACCGTCTCCAATCAGGACCAAAATTTATGTGTGATACTTTCGACTATAATACTTTCGATTTTAGGTAATAGATGAAAATACATATAAATTTTAATATCTTGAGTCCCCATAGAGGAATTTGAACTTTCACGCCTGTGCAAAAAGTCTTAACCATCTGCAATCGGGACCAATATTTATATGTGATATCTTTGACAGTGGTATTACTGTTTGAGGTATTGAGGTTAAGTAAATCTGATGTAAAATTTTTAGAACTGAATTTCTTGTAAAATAGCCACACACATCAATGCAATTGCTTTCGATACATATGCACTGAGCCCTCATCATGGAACGTACTACATTTTTTTCTGTCAAAAATGTTCACCACCACCGGTTCTGTCGAGTCCGATTTCATGGTGAACCGAATTCTTAAAAATGTGGTAACGGAAACAGGTCTTATCGAAATAGCTAAACAAAAGATTATAAAGTTTTTACAAATATTCAATTTCAATACAATTTTCCACTGATATGGATTGTGTACAGATGAGTAAATATATACAAAAACAATAAAACAAAAAATTGAATGCAATCGAAAATGAAAATCAAAATAAAATAAAAACAGAGATATCAGTAGTGCTGCGGTTGTACGGCCATTTTTATTGGAATGAAAAATTCGTTGTTGTCCTACAAAAAATAGAGAAAAACCATTTCTTCATTAATATATATGGGTATACAAATGGAAATCACTCGCCATCACTACACAGCAATCAGTTCAGTATTTAGTCCAGTCACATGACCTAACATTGTTCTAAATTGCATTAATTGCATAAATGCACTTTAAAATCTGTAATATAAATATATTAATCTATTTTTTGTTATTTATTAAATAACTATGCACTTACCGCAATCCAAGTAAACAATAACTTGAATGAAATGTTAAATGTATGGTGAAATGAATTTCCATTTACCACTAATGGTGTGTTTCGATTTTCACGGGTTGAAAAATAGACTCTTAATAATAGTACTAAACGTTTCAGTGAAATATAACATAAAATATTAAAAGATGTAGCTGGTTTGTGTTTATTTGGCACTTTATTTTATTAATACTTAAATTAATTGTGTTTCATTACATACTTACTTACTTACTTATGTGGCCATAACAACCGAATATCGATATAGGCCGAATATGACATGCTTCGCCAGCCATCTCTGTTCTTCGCTAACTGGCGCCAGTTAGAAATTTCAAGCGCCGTCAGGTTCTCCAGTACTTTGTCTTTTCACCGGAGGTTAGGTCTTCCTCTTCTGCGTCGTCCTCCTTCCATTTGCTCGACATGACCTAGCCAGCGCAGCCGCTGGATTTTGATCCGCTTTTCTATATCAATATCGGCATACAGCTCGTACAGCTCGTACAGCTCATGGTTGTACCTTATTTGGTAGTCGCCACCAACGCAAATCGCTCCAAAGATCTTGCGTAGGACTTTTCTCTCGAAAACTCCAAGCATTCGCTCATCCGAGGTGGAAATTGTCCAGGCTTCAGAGCCATATGTTAGGACAGGCATGATGAAAGACTTGTAGAGTGTAGTTTTCGTTCTTCGAGAGAAGGCTCGACTTCTCAATTGCTTACTCAGTCCAAAGTAACACCTGTTAGCAAGAGTTATCCTACGCATGATCTCCAAGCTGACGTCATTACTGCTGTTAATGCTGGTTCCAAGATAGACAAAGTCCCTTACTACTTCAACAGCGTAGTTGTCAACAGTGACGTGCTGTCCAAGACGCCGGGACTCTTTGTTTGTTGACACTAGATACTTCGTCGTGCAATCGTTCACCATAAGACTCATTCGACGCGACTCTCTTTCCAACTCTTAGAATGCTGCACTGACTGCTCGCGTGTTCATGCCGATTATGTCAATATCGTCGGCATACGCTAACAGCATGACACTTTTGCGGAAGATTTTCTCCATAATAAGGTTGAAGAAGTCGCACGATAACGAATCACCTTGTCTGAAACCCCGTTCGGTATTAATCGGTGCGGAGAGGTCCTTCCCAATTTTCACTGCACAACGGGAGTTATGCAGTGTCATTCTACAAAGTCGAATGGGTTTTGCAGGTATACCAAATTCATTCCATTTCTCTCTGTACCGCTCCTTAACTTGCGCCTGCACGAAGGGTTTTTCTGTAGGCGGCGTCTTTCTCTGCGGTAGCATCGCGGCACTCCTGATTATACAATCATTCCTCAGAGGCCGATAGTAACCGATTACCTCCTCGGCAGCAGTAGTCATGGAGTGGGATGTATCATCAAGTGCGCATGTATCATCAAGTGGGGGAGTGTTCTGCATAAGCAGATCCGATAGTCGAGTGGAAAATGCATCTGCTGTCTCTGGTGATCGCAGCTTATTGACGTAGAGCATTCTCTGTGTGGGACTTCTCTTGTTATTTGACACACATAAACGTGTGCGCACCTTAGTTGCAACAAAGTAGTGATCCGAGTCGATGTTGGCACCACGGATGGATTTCACATCCATCACACTGGAAGCATGCCTTCCGTCAATCACCGCATGATCAATTTGGTTTCTTGTTCGTTGATCTGGAGACAGCCATATCGCTTTGTGGATGTCGAGATGCTGGAATCTGGTACTTACAATATTTCGTGATGCGGTGAAGTCCATCAGCCTCATTTTTTTATCGGAGGTGTTCTGGCGGAGGCTGAATTTTCCGACAGTTGGACCAAAGGTATCTTTCTTGCTCACCATAGCATTAAAGTCGACAAGCACGATGTTGATATCGTGGCGGGTTCAGCGGTCATAAGCTTCTTCGAGGTGCTGAAAGAAGCTCTCCTTGGTCACATTGTCCTTCTCATCCGTCTGAGCGTGGGCACAAATAAGGCTGATGTTAAAGAATTTTGCCTTGATGCGGATTGTGGCCAGCCGTTCGTTCATGTGAGACAAGATGTCGTAGTCTCTTGCTGACCAAAAATCCGCATCCTAATGGGTTCCTCTCAGCATGGCAACTGTAGTAAATATCACAGGATGCTCTTGTGGAGCAGTAAGCAGAGCAAGCTACATGACTACCTCTCATTAACAACAAGAGGTGTAATCCTGCACAAAAGATTTTCAGGTCGCGGTGCTTCATATATATATATATATATATATATATATATATATATATATATATATATATAATATATATATATATATATATATATATATATATATATATATATATATATATATATATACATATGAAGCACCGCGACCTGAAAATCTTTTGTGCAGGATTACACCATTATTAAGAGTCTATTTTTCAACCCGTGAAAATCGAAACACACCATTAGTGGTAAATGGAAATTCATTTCACCATACATTTAACATTTCATTCAAGTTATTGTTTACTTGGATTGCGGTAAGTGCATAGTTATTTAATAAATAACAAAAAATAGATTAATATATTTATATTACAGATTTTAAAGTGCATTTATGCAATTAATGCAATTTAGAACAATGTTAGGTCATGTGACTGGACTAAATACTGAACTGATTGCTGTGTAGTGATGGCGAGTGATTTCCATTTGTATACCCATATATATTAATGAAGAAATGGTTTTTCTCTATTTTTTGTAGGACAACAACGAATTTTTCATTCCAATAAAAATGGCCGTACAACCGCAGCACTACTGATATCTCTGTTTTTATTTTATTTTGATTTTCATTTTCGATTGCATTCAATTTTTTGTTTTATTGTTTTTGTATATATTTACTCATCTGTACACAATCCATATCAGTGGAAAATTGTATTGAAATTGAATATTTGTAAAAACTTTATAATCTTTTGTTTAGCTATTTCGATAAGACCTGTTTCCGTTACCACATTTTTAAGAATTCGGTTCACCATGAAATCGGACTCGACAGAACCGGTGGTGGTGAACATTTTTGACAGAAAAAAATGTAGTACGTTCCATGATGAGGGCTCAGTGCATATGTATCGAAAGCAATTGCATTGATGTGTGTGGCTATTTTACAAGAAATTCAGTTCTAAAAATTTTACATCAGATTTACTTAACCTCAATACCTCAAACAGTAATACCACTGTCAAAGATATCACATATAAATATTGGTCCCGATTGCAGATGGTTAAGACTTTTTGCACAGGCGTGAAAGTTCAAATTCCTCTATGGGGACTCAAGATATTAAAATTTATATGTATTTTCATCTATTACCTAAAATCGAAAGTATTATAGTCGAAAGTATCACACATAAATTTTGGTCCTGATTGGAGACGGTTAAGGCGTGTCGCATAGGAATATAATTTAATATTCCTCTATGGAAACACTGAAATTACAGTTAATTTTCTTTTCTCCAATCGGACAGAAATTTATATGTGATATCTTCGACTATAGTATATAGCCTCGAATTTGGGTGTTGAATGAAAAACAATTAAATTTTTTTTTGAGTCCCTATAAAGGAATCGGAAGTTTGATCGGAATCGGATTTATATGTGATATCTTTGACCATGATATTACCGATTGAGGGGTGAAACTGTAAAAAATTTGATTTCGTTTGATTTTAAGGACCACCCTAATGTTTACATATATCATTTGTAAAATAATGGTACAAACAGTATAGGTGGTATTATTACATCATCTATGTAGTCTTATGTCGTGGTTTGAAATGATTATTTCAGATTCTGATTGCTCCAACGATATATTTTTTGTTGCAAACAGAAATAATATTTAAAATGAACACTTACAGTCAATACTGGTTGTTGTCCCCTATAGCAATTACACCACTCTTATAAGCAAAATCTTGTAGCCACCCAGCAATTTAAAATGGTGAAATGGCTACAATATTAGCAACCAAAAAAGTTATAGGAACAAATGCAGAATAGTCCACTTTTAGCCTATTATTTTGAATATGTGATACAATGATCATTACCGTATTATGTATAACATAATATAACATGTATAACATGCACAAAAGATTTGCAGGTCGCGGTGCTTCATATATATATATATATATATATATATATATATATATATATATATATATATATATATATATATATATATATATATATATATATATTTATATATATATACATATATATATATATATTTTTATATATATATATATATATATATATATATATATATATATCTATATATATATATATATATATATATATATATCTATATATATATATATATATATATATATGTGTGGCAGTAAAAGCCCCAAAGGGCTCATTGGCCGAGCTTCTCTTCCATTGCTGTTGTGCGTGTTAAATTTGGACAGTATTAGAAGGGACTTACTTATTTTAGCCGGTTCCGAACGGCAGAACACTTGTGACATCACTTTTTTTGGGCTTTGTCACAGAGTTCTTTCAGAAGCTTTTTCATGGCAAGTTGTTACTGTCGGAAGAATTTCCAATTGCTTGCCGACAGGTGGGTACCGTTCGAAAGAAAAATCGTTTCGATATTTAATTTGTTATGCATCAGCCGGGGATTGAATTACGACCTACAGATCAGAAGGCTAACACACTAACCACTGAGCCACGGCACACACCGCGGTGCTTCATAGCCTTAATAATAATAAAGGTGTCATCACATAGCGCTCAGAACAAACTACATGACAGCCAGTGAGTTGACTTGCGATGGGTTCAACAAGGATTGTGCCCCACCCCAGCCAGTTGAGGCAGTAAGACAAGTTAACTTGCGAGAACACCGTCGACCGTCTGAAGGAAGCAATCGGCTAGAAGCGGCCAGCTTTGACCAATAGGAGAGGAATTGCGTTCCATCAGGACAACGCCAGGCCACGCACATTGATAGTGACTCGCCAGGAACTCCGCGAGCGTGGTCGGGAGGTTCTTATGCATCCACCTTATAGTCCAGACCTAGTACCAGGTGATTACTACCTGTTCTTGTCTATGGCATATGCTTTTGTTGGAGAAAAGTTCGCCTCAAGAGAAGCTTGAGAAAATCGACTCTCCCAGCTTTTTGCCAATAGGAAGGAGGGTTTCTATGAGAGTGGCATTATGAAATTACCTTCAAAATACAATAGCAAAACGTTATTGAAGAAAACGTCGCATATTTGACCTAATTCGGATCATTCTACCTATGCTTAATAGAACCTTCATTTTAATGCAAAAATATTGGTTTTCTGTATATTACTACTTTTCTGCTACTTTTCATATCATTCTACTACTGTAATTTTAAGTTGAAAGAGTATGTGAAAAGCTAACACTGACGAGTAGCTAAAAATTGTCAGAGAGGAAACCAATAACAACAATAAGTGGTGAGCTCACGGATAGAATGCGTGTGGCAAAATTCATATAGAAAACTAAAATTCACTGAGCGGGTGAGTCTTTTTCCGTTCTTTAGTATTCTTTGCCGTGGTGTCAAACGTCTGAATAGTTATTACTTTAGAAAACCTAGAACTGAACCTCTTTTAAAATAGTCACACATACCATTTGTCGGGTCCGATTCCAAAGTGAACCGGGTTCTAAATAGGTCTTATCGAAATAGCTAAACTAAAGCTCTTACAAAAAATCAATTTCAATACAATTTTTTATATTTTTTAATAAAGTAAAAATAAATAATTAAATATATTACATTCATTCCATAGTTGATATTTGTGTGACAAAAATTTAATAAAAATAAAATAAATAAAACTTAACTCAACTGCGAGCTAGTGGTGCTTTAACGTACGAAGTTCTGAGCGTAACAGGGATTTGTAAATTTTTCGTTTGCTCTTGTGAATTCTTTTTGCTTGTTTCGGGGCCAATTTTCGTTTCTGTAAAAACCGTTTTCGGATTTTTTGGAATCGTATTTCAGTGCCATGGCTCAGTGGTTAGTGTGTGCTAAAAGAACTCTGCGACAAAGCTCAGAAAAAGTGATGTCGCAAGGGTTCTGCCGTTCGGAGCCGGCTAAAATATGTAGGTCCCTTCTGATACTGTCCAAAATTTAACCCACACAACAGTAATTGAAGAGATGCTCGGCCAATGAGCCCTTTGGGGCTTTTACTGCCACACATATATATATATATATATATATATATATATATATATATATATATATATATATATATATATATATATATATATATATATATATATATATATATATATATATATAGATATATATATATATATATATATATATATATATATATATATGTATATATATATATAAATATATATATATATATATATATATATATATATATATATATATATATATATATCTATATATATATATATATATATATATATATATCTATATATATATATATATATATATATATATATGTGTGGCAGTAAAAGCCCCAAAGGGCTCATTGGCCGAGCTTCTCTTCCATTACTGTTGTGCGTCTTAAATTTTGGACAATATTAGAAGGGACCTACTTATTTTAGCCGGTTCCGAACGGCAGAAATCTTGTGACATCACTTTTTCTGAGCTTTGTCACTGAGTTCTTTCAGAAGCTTTTTCATGGAAAGTTGTTACTGTCGGAAGAATTGCTAATTGCTTGCCGACAGGTGGGTACCGTTCGAAAGAAAAATCTTATCGATATTAAATTTGTTATGCATCAGCCGGGGATTGAACCACGACCAACACACTAACCACTGAGCTACGGCACCCACTCTGATAATCACCATATCAACTTCATATTCTGCGACTATCTGAAGCAAAAGCGCATCAGCTATTTTACTTCTATGTAGGTTTGCTTGAAGTATCTTCATCATCTCTTCGCTGGTTTCTTATAAGCCGCACATTTGCTCGTACCTGGTACATGATTCAGCTCCTTAAAATTTTCATGTGCGCAGAAACAGAATTTTGGGTGATTTATGTAATCTCATATCATGTGCCCGCTTTCTCCGCAAAGTATGCATAACCCCTGGCCTTCCCTATCTGGCCCATTACAGGCTGCTTGAAGGTGCCCAGACCCGAAGCATCTATAAAACGTTTAATATCATCCAGCTGTTTCACCCTACATCTCCATCCAATCTTTATGCGCTGTAATTTAAGGATGATATTTGCTGCTTCTACTGAAAAAGTCACAAATACACGACATTGTTCCCTACTGTTTGCTTTTGTCAACCGGACTCCAACTTCTTCCTCTAGCTTAGCAACAGCTTCTCTAACTGCTGCGGAAACCTCCTCTGAGTCCGTGAACGAATCTAAATCTCGAATCTCAATAGTGGCCCTCGGTTTGAGATCTTTCACCGTCGCGGTGTCTTTCAACGAGTTTTTTATTGCTTCGAAGAACTGTTCTTCCTTCCCTCCTTTTGCAAGCTCTAGTAGTATGGATCCATCTCTTGTCTTCTTAACAGAACGTATTGCGATTTCAGCTTCTTCTGGTTTTACCATTTGATGGAGATCTCTAAGAATTTCCGCATAACTGGTACCTTCTGCCGGCTTCACAAGTACAGCTTCTGGACGATCCCTCAGTGTCTTGGGTTTGCACTTATTTGTCACAACTTGCTTCTTTTTGTCGCCCTCTTTTAGTGCTGGAGTACCACTAAACACCGTTTTCGGTTCTTTAGATTACGGCTTCCTTCTGTTTACTGTCAACCAACCTTCTGGCTCTTTGGACCTTGTCTTATTGCCGGATTTGGGAGCAACAGGGCTTGTTGCGACGCGTTTGTTAAGGCATGTTAACGCCGTACTATCATCGGCTACTTTTGTATTAGTTAATCGCGAAGCTTTAACTTCCCGCTCTTTCTCTCTTTCTACTTCCGTCGCCTTCCAGCTCTTCCTATAACTTTCTATTACGTCAAACAGTTTGCTTAGTTCGGATACTCTGTCCTTCACGTCCATGCTAACGTTCCTTTGTCGTTGCATTGCCTGCTTCATCTTTAGGAGAACATTCCTGAATTTCGCAAAGGAATCCTCTTCAAAAACTCTCATCTTGAGAATTAGCTCCAATCTAGGGGACCGTTCACCCGAGGGGTTTTCACCGATTGAGTCTCCGACGCACACGCTGCTTTTCTGGTCGTAGAACTGCTTACAGCACTTCCAGCACCACTGGCAGTGGTAGGCGTCGAGTAATCGGGATTTTTTTTCTTCTCTATTGAGTCCATCTGGACTTCCGCCACTATTGTGTGAACCTTTGCAGGTGATCTGGACACCAAGGAGCTTTTCCTGAAAGCGAGTACGCTTTCCTCCACTTGCTCTTTATTTTCTGTAATTTTGTCTGTCCAGTACACCTTCTAATTTAAGAGGAGACGTACTGGGGTTCCTTCTTTTGTTCTTACGGTGTTGTCCATCGTTGCCGCCGAAGCGGCGAGCGCTTATAGCGGCGTTTACCCGCTTGTCACATCTGCATCTTTGGACTTGCGAGACTTTTAATCTGCGTCCTCGCTGATGGCGCTCTTGGACGGGGACTGCTTTTGTTTATAAGCAGCTAACCTGTAGGTGGACAAGTCCAGAGGCAGGCCGTTCACAATCCGCCACCAGTGAGCCCTCCAGTAGCCTGAGCTTAGCCCTGACTATGGTCGTCGAAATATAGGACTATGGTAGTCCAATATTTCGTGCCATTATGTCGAGGAAGACCCTTTTGAATATGCACAAAACTATTCGTTTCGATGAGGTAATTAGTGACGTCAACAACGCAATGACGACAAATTTAGACCGATAAGGGACCTATGGGAAACAAATAACTATTGGGCAGAACTACTTTCAAGGTACTATAATCCACACACTTGTGTCACGGTAGACCAACAATTGTAGACGATGGAAATTTAGACAATTCTAAGCCCCTAAAATATGGTATCAATTTTTGGCTTATTGTTTCTACTGAAATATGCTATATATGGCGAATTCAGCCATATTTAGGAAGAGGATTAAGTGGAATCCCACAATGGATAACTTTTTTTCGTCCCAGAGCCTAGGGCAAAGCTCTTGGAAAGAAATATCAAAATGGTAGAAACTCTACGCGAAAATAAGCTAAGTATTCCGCCAAAACTATTACTTTGTAAAAATACTCCCCTTTAGCAATCCACATTTGCTTTCACGAAAGATTACAACACTTCGTCTTACATTAGTCATAAAAACTATTGTAATGAGTAGTATGCACACCCAACCTGTTGTCAGCAGTGTTAAAAAACGGTTACCTGAGATAATTTCATTCTACAACTCTACAAAAGTGGCTTTGACACGGTAGATAAAATGCTTAGCTGTTTCAACTGTAAGCGTAAAACGAATAGATGACCTATGGTGGCTTTGAATGCTTATATAGTATTAAATGAGGTATGTCCAGTTTTTTGCATGAGCCCATGGTTATATGAACAAGCAAGCGGACCAAGAAACAGTTCTTCAGAATCTTCTTCAATCAATCACAAGAAACCATGACGATATGGTTGAAGATGAGATGCCTAAGCCATCATCAATGAAAAGCAGGAAGTCGCAAAAGGGAGTTGTCAAACGAGACCGTTGTAATGACTGCTATCACTCTAGTGAAAATAAGGATAAGAGCACTACTCTGTTTTGCATGCTGACAATATTTGCACATCATGCGTTCCAACGAAAAAAGTTGAGCAGTGAACATCAAAGTAACTAATTTTGATGTTCTATGTATTTATATGATCGGATTTGTTTATCTAAATTTAAGTAATATATGCTTGAGATACATTAAATAAAAAAAAAAAACGAGCTAAATGGTTTTTTGTTTGTTGTTAGATAAAATAAAGAACAAGAAATAATTCGGCTTGAAATGTACATATGGAACAAAAATGTTCCAGATGGTGGAATTCCTAACTTTTTTTAAGGAGCAATCTACGGGTAAAAAAGCATAACATTCGATTTCTAAGAATAACGGAATATAATGCAAATTCGATTCAGAGACAAACAAACCGTTAACTTAAAATTAACATTATTACTTATAAAACTAAGATCTAGAATTTTATTTAGCTTATTTACATAGGAATTAATCTGTATTAAATCAATACCAAATACACTATCAATAAGGTACATTTCACATGACTTATTTACATTATTAGGCATCTGCCAAAACCTATTATAAAAACCAACCCAATTCCTAATATCCTGCTACTAATACTTCCTAATATAATGCTACATTTAGATATTTACTACACCAATTATCATTGACTGCAATATATAAGTTTTCTAAGTATGAATAAGCGAAAGTAATCTGATCATGAGCCACACAACACGTTATAGAACCAGTTATTAAGTTATTAATAACTGGTTATTATAACCAGTTATTATAGAACTAGTAATTAAAATATATCGCTAAAACACGTAAAAGTGAAAAATTTTAGAAACAAGTTAGAAATTAAGAACACAATGTTGTGTGAAAATCTAATATTAAGGTTTAGAAAAGATTGTAATGCTATAAGTGAATTATCAATTTGTAAAACCTCAAATTCTGCTAATATTTTTAGTTTTAGTTGTATTCCTAATTAATTAAAAAGCTTTCATTTAAATTGCACTATGGCCAACAATCAGTATTTGCCAACAATAGAGGAAATAAAACCGAACATTATTTTACTAATTGATTACGATGGAAAAATAGTAATAGATAATAGATCAATGTGACTTCATGGAACTTCGTTAATTCATCACAGCAACTCCACAATTATAATGCAGAATTAAATATTTAGAAGCAACCAGCTATCAACTGCCAAAGCACTACCTATAATAGTACAAACTTCAACTGCTACAAATATCTTCAAGAAAGAATTACAGTTTACTAACATAGACGAGTTGAGAGAAATCAAATACAAATACGGTGATAGTTTAGACATCAACTGCATCAACTTTGTCATAATCATCTTTCTATTATCATATAGAGCATACTCCTCCAGAAATAACTATACCGTAACCATACAAACAAAAACACACGTGCTCATAGAGCACTAGAAACATATTTTAAATCAATTTAATCGTTCGTAGCAGGGACCAGCGCTCGGAAATCGGTGAAGTAAAAGCTAAAGTAATTAATTAAGAAGCCCATTAATTATGATGTTAGGCTAGGTTAGGATATGTGGCTGACCTCTCTCTGAGAGAGAGACAGAACCCTTGTGACATCACTTTAACTTAGTTTTATCACAGAGCTCTTTTAAGAAGCATTTTTGGTAAATTGTTATTGCCGGAAAAATTGCCAATTCTTGCCGGCAGGTGGGTACCGTTCGAAAGAAAAATCTTTCCGATATAAAATTTTTTTATGCTTCAGCCGGGAACTGGACCCACGCCCTACAGATTAGAAGGCCAACACACTAACCACTATGCTACGGCACCCAGGTGTAACTTGTGAAATGTTTATCTGTAACTTAAATTCAGGGTGACCGTGAGAAGAAAATTGTGTAAATTTAGTAAAGCCTTATTAGCTTATTATCTGAGATCTAATAGGTTAGGTTAGGTTAGGTTATGTGGCTGCTCTCTCTCTCTGAGAGATCACACTTAGGCCAGAAAGGCCCATTGTGATACCACTGAGCTTCTCTTCCAATGCTGTTGTGCGTGTTAAATTTGGACAGCATTAGAAGGGACCTACTTATATTAGCCGGTTCCGAACGGCAGAACTCTTGTGACATCACTTTAACTTAGTTTTTGTCACAGAGCTCTTTTAAGAAGCACTTTTGGCAAATTGTTACTGCCGGAAAAATTGCCAATTCTTGCCGGCAGTTGGGTACCGTTCGAAAGAAAAATCTTTTCGATATTAAATTTTGTTATGCTTCAGCCAGGGATTGAACCCACGACCTACAGATCAGAAGGCCAACGCACTAACCACTGAGCTACGGCACCCACGAGATCTAATAAGGCAAAAAAAAAATGCTCAAGATATTTTTAACTTACTAATACAAATAAAAATGAAATATTTCATTGAACATAATCGAATGGGATTGGGCGCTTGAATTTTTTTATTTGACTCATCGAATTTTCTTCAGTGATAAAACTCATTTCTCGTTTCGGCGATGTGAATTATCCCCCAAGATCGTGCAGTTTATTACTGTTGACTTTTTTTGAGGGGCTACTCCAAGAATCGTGTGTACGCAGATAATCCCCAAACTCTTCACGCTCTGAAACGAACACCCATCAAGTTACCCGATACGTGCAGGAGAGTCATCACAAAAGGATCAAGTTCTTCACCAGCTAGCTCTTTTCTTGGCCAGTTTGAAATTCCAAGCGCTGACAAGTTCTTCAGTACTTAGTCTTTCCACCGACATAGTAAATTTCCGACATAGTAAATTTAACGCGCTTTACCATTTTACCGTCGGCATACAGCTCATGCAGCTGATGGTTGTACCTTATTCTATAATCGCAACCAACGCAAATAGGTCCAAAGATCTTGCGTAAGACTTTTTTCTCCAAAACTCCGAGCATTCTCTCATATGAGGTGGAAATTGTCCAAGCTTCGGCGATATATGTAAGGACAGCATAATAGGAGACTTGTCGAGTGTGGTTTTCGTTTCTCGAGAGAGGGTTCGACTTCTCAATTGCTCATTTAGCCCAAAATAGCACCTGTTAACAAGATCGATCCTTTTCAATATCTCCAGGCTGATGGCATTACTGGTGTTTCTAGATAGACAAAGTCCTTCACTATTTCAAAAACGTAGTTATCAGCAGTGATGTGCTGTCCAAAACTCTTTGTTTGTTGACACAAGGTACTTCGTCTTTCCCTCGTTTACCGTAAAATCCATTTAAACCCACTCTGAGAATGCTACACTAACTGCTCGCGTGTTCTTGCCGATTATGTCAATATCATAGACCTACGCCAACAGTATGGCACTTTTGTTTAAGATATGCCATTATATTGTAGATCAGCAGCTCATACTATTTTCTCCATAATAAAATTGAAGAAATCGCACGATAACGAATCACTTTGTCTAAAATCCCGTTCGGTGTTAAACGGTGCAGAGAGGTCCTTCCCAATTTTCACTGCACAACGGGAGTTCTGCAGTGTCATTCTACAAAGTCGAATGAGCTTTGCAGGAATACCGAACTCAGACATTGTTGCGTAGAGGTAATCCCTTACCGGACTGTCGAAAGCGGCTTTATAATCAACAAATAGGTGGTGTGTGTCGATCTGTTTTTCTTGGGTCTTCTCCAGGATTTGGCGCAGTGTGAAAATCTGGTCGATGGTGGATTTAAACGGTCTGAAGCCACGCTGATAAGGTTCAATCATGTTGCTGAGCATAGGCTTCAATCTTTCACACAATACGCAAGATAAAACCTTGTATGCAATGTTCAGGAGACTTATGCCACTGTAGTTGGCGCAAATTGTGGGGTCTCCTCTTTCATGTACGGGACGAAGACAACTGAGCCTCGAATCTTCGGGCATGCTTTCATCCGACCATATTCTGCTTATGAGCTGGTGCATGCGGGCGAGCAGCTCATCGCAACCGGTCTTAAACAACTCGGCAGGCAGGCCATCAGTATCTGCAGCTTTGTTGTTTCCCAGCCTAGTAGGGTCTCTCTGACCTCGTCATGGTCGGGTCTACACATCTACACTATCATCCGTGATTGGGGAGTTTGGGAGATCTCCTCCACTGGGGGAATTGTTCGAGGAGTCGCTATTCAGTAACGCTGAGAAGTGTTCCTTCCATAACCAGATTCCTATTGTTGTCACGGCAGGAACACGCTCCGGATCTTAAACCACCGCTCAGGCGATTGATCTTCTCAAAGAATTATCGAATTTTATTTCTGTCTCTAATCATCTCTATCTCCTTACACTCGCGTCTTATTTGTTCTTTCTTCTTGCGCCTGAAAAGACCTCTCTCCGCACTCCTCATTTCTCTTTACCGCTCCTTAGCAGCTCGCGTAGCATCTGCACCTCTGTAGGTGGCGCCTTTCTCTGCGGTAGCGTCGCGACACTCCTGATCATACTACTCATTCCTCAGAGGACGGTAGAAACCAATTACCTCCTCAGCAGCAGTAGTCATGAAGTGGGATATATGTGATAAAAAGATAGATCACTAAGAAAAGGTAAATCACTACAATTCTATCTTTAAATATAGTAACTTGCTTTTTACTGCAATGGAACAGGAATATATCGCAGATTTTTTTGATTTTATAATATTCGATACAGCAGTTCAAACTTTCAATAAAGTGTGATTTAACATTACCACTTTTCCATTTTCGTACAAATAATATCATTTTTGTTTTGCAGATATAATAAGAATTTTAGTAATGTATAAGCAGTTGAAAACTTTCTTGCTATGCTTAAGGTAGATGAACCTATTATTAGATTCATTAGTCTGTTGCTAAAGCAAAGAGTGATAAACTCAAAACTGGGTACCTCATGCATTAGCAGATTTGCGATTAAGGGCACCCCTCAAGGGGGTGTGCTATCGCCTCTTTTGTGGAACTTAACCATCAACGAAGTTCTCATATCTTTACAGGCCACGGGATGCAAAGCGGTGGCTTATGCAGATGACGTGGCACTTGTGGCATCGGGAAAATATTTAAATACACTCACCGAAGTGATGAACCATGCCTTATCAATCCTATCCAAATGGGCTTCAAACTCTGGTCTGGCCATCAACCCTGCCAAAACTGAGCTAGTCCTCTTTACTAGAAAGCATAAAATACCTATTTTTAGCTTATCTAGAATTGGGAGAACTAGTCTAAAGCTAACTGAACAGATGAAAGACTTGGGTATAACTTTAGATAGGAAACTAAGTTGGAAACCAAACACGATGGAAAGGGTTCGTAAAGCAACTGCAGCACTCTATTCCTGTAAGAAAGCCATAGGTAAAAGATGGGGGATGAGTCCTACAATCGTATCATGGCTATACTCTGCGGTCGTGAGACCAATTCTTTTTTACGGTATGATAGTCTCATGGGAATCCTTAAATAAGGAGGTACACAGACGACAAATAGATAAGGTTCAAAGGAAGTCTGCGGTGTTGACAACAGGCGCTCTAAGAACCACCCCGTCAAAAGCGCTCTACTCACTACTGCATCTACTCCCCGTAGATTCATTAGGCAAGCAGAGAGCTCTGATATCAGCAATTAGGCTAAACATAGCTTCACGCTGGGCTCAACCAGGATACGGAGCACTACAATGTTCACATTGTATGGGTACCGGGGCATAGGGACATTCCAGGGAACTGTGAGGCAGATGAATTGGCGAGATCGGGCACTAGGTTGCCAGAGATCTATCCATCTCATCAAGCCGGAATTCCGCTTGCAATATGCAAGCTTCTTATTACACAACATTATCTCACCATAGCCAACAGAAGATGGTGGAAAATCTGGCCAACCCTTGACAATAGACGAACCCGTTCACTGTTGTCAATGGGTAGGAAAACCATAAGTAATGTAGTCGCCGTACTCACGGGCCACTGGCTTGTGGGTAGGCATGCTGCAAGGCTCGGCTTACCGGCCAACGATTTCTGTCGCAGCTGCCAGGACGAGGAAGAGGAGGAAAGTGTTCACCATTTCCTCTGTAGATGCCCCGCCTTGGCACGCAGAAGGCACACTCTACTAGGGAGTGCCTTTTTTACAGATACCACTGAGCTTGCACCCATGGATGTCAGGGACATTGCTCTATTCATTAGGAAATCCTAATGGTTCTTCTTAACAGAGGAGATAGGATGGTAAGCATCAACGATGCATGGTGACACAATGGGCCAATTATTTGGTCTAAGTGCTCCCCCATAACCGGCGGCCGCATAACCTAACCTAACCCTTAGTAATATGTATGCATATAAGTACGTGGCATTTTTAAGGTCTGAACCTCACAATAAAACGAATATTGGTGTTCGAAACACAAAATACCAAAATAAGAATAAAATCTAATTATTCATTTAGCTCCCACACGATATTGAAAACGTAAAAAATCAAGTTTTCAAAACTGATTTATGACAAAAGTATAAGGCCTACATAAATAATGATTCAGATTTGCGTAGAATTGTGTTGTGTTGTGCAAGTGTACGGTGGACGTGTATTTCGGTGGCTTCAGAAAAGTTCACAAATATCACGTACTTGGTAATGAGAACAAATAGACACTTCTTCGAATACCTTTTTTATCTCACGCGGCGTTAATCCGCGGTGACGTTTGGCTCCACGAATCTATTTTTTTAATAACATAGGATCTCAAAATTACTAAAAATATTAAAAAATTCTCCACAATTGTAAATATTAATTCGTCTCTCAACCTCTCTTGGTTGAAAAGAACATATATTATTGCAACTAAAGTTGCTTGTTGAAGAAATTGAAAAAGCCTTCGATCAAAAAGAATATTGCTCAGCTGTCTTTTTGGACATATCTCAAGTATTCGACAGAGTATGGCACCAAGGACTATTAGCTAAACTAAAAAAGGAGCTGCCGCTGAACGAATATAACGAAATATCACCCTTTCATCAAATTGAAGCTGGAATACCCAGCATATTAGGCCCAATCCTTTACTTATTTTTTACCTACGATTTGCCAATATCTGATGGTGTTCTCACAGGTACCTTTGCCGATATCATTGCTATAATCACGACCTCACCGGATCCCATAGAATCGTCATCTAAGCTCCAAAAATCAACTGATCAAATTTCTATCTGGTTGAGAAGTTGGCCTCTGAAGGTAAACGAAACTAAATCTACACATGTAACATTTACTACTAGCAGAGACACATGCCCACAAATCAAATTGATTAATATTTCAATCCCCCAATCTGATTCTACTATGTAATTGGGAATTCACTTAGACAGACGATTGACATTAAGAACGCACATCTTTGCCAAAAGGAAAACTCTGGGAATACAATTTCGCAGCATGTACTGGCTGTTAAAATGTCAATCTCCTCTCTCTATAAACAACAAAATTCGTTCTTAAACCAGCGTGGACTTATGGTATTCAACTATGGGGAACAGCATCAAATTCAAACTTAGAAGTCCTTCAAAGATTTCAGTCCAAAACTCTACGAGTCCTTGTAAACGCTCCTTGGTACGTTACGAACTCCCAAATTTATCGGGACCTAAAAACCCAATAGTAAAGGATGAAATAAAAAGGATTGCCCCAAAATATCGAGATCGTCTGCAAACACACCCAAACGAGCTTGCCATTAATTTGATGTCACCATCGCAAGCTTTTCTAAGGCTGAAAAAGAAAACACCGTTCCAGCTGGTCTCCTAGTAAGCTGTTTTATTATACAAGGATATTCCACAGGAAATATACCTTACTTATTATAACCTCTTCTTCTTTCTTTGAAATTGAATATTTGTAAAATGTCCTTGAATTTTTAAGACTGTATACTTTAAAATTTAACTTATTTTTAAAGAAATAAAAAAAAAAATAATATAAACAAATAAAAAAGATTTGCGATCAGTAACCTGAAATTTACTAATATATGAACTATCATTGTAATCCAACCACTCCATCGATTTTTGTGCACTCGTTGTGCGGGATCAACGCACAGTGCGAAGGTACCTTCCTTGCCCGTTCTGGAATGGAAGTCGCCAACCACGATTTTAATATCGTAGCGTAGGCAGGGTCATAATTTTCTTCGAGGCGCTAAAAGAAGCTATCTTTGCTCGCATCGTTCTCCTCATCCATCGGAGCGTGGGCACATATTAGGCTAATGTGGAAACATTTTGCCTTTATGCAAATTGTGTGACATGATGTCGTAACCTCTTTTTGACAACAAATCCACATCGCAACTGCTGTACATGTTACAGGATGCTCTTGTAGAGCAGCCCTTTAGCCGACTCCCAACGTGTGCCAGTAATACCTTGCCTGGTGATCGCCACGTGGAGAACCCCCATTGAAAAATGAAGGTGACCTCACATAGCAAACAGAATGAGCTATCTGATGACACCCTCTTTACAGAGCGCAGCTGCCATCACATAGAGCTCAGAACAATCTAGTGAGTGTCTCATGACATCTAGTGAGTTGTCTTATGATGACCTCAACACGGATTGGGCTAGCTCCACACGGATGAGGCAGGTAGACACGTTACCTTGCGAAAACACCACCAAACCACCGGTCCAAACATTATAGTGAAATAAACATTTGATCGAAATTCTCAACAGAAGTGTGTTTTATTTATGTTTACTACCTTATGTCTTTCGCTCTGCTGCTCGATTATAAACGTAAATTTAAAAAATCCATTGAAAATGTGTTGGGCGTTCATAAAATTTACGATATTCGCGAGTATCGGTACGTTATACCGCTTTAGAATGTTTACATATAAAAATAAAGATTAGAGTGATTTTTTAACTTCCTATAATATTGGGTGCCGCAGCTCAGTGGTTAGTGTGTTCGCCTTCTGATCTGTAGGTCGTGGTTCAATCCCCGGCTGATGCATAACAAATTTAATATCGATAAGATGTTTCTTTCGAACGGTACCCACCTGTCGACAAGCAATTGGCAATTCTTCCGACAGTAACAACTTTCCATGAAAAAGCTTCTTAAAGAACTCTGTGACAAAGCTCAGAAAAAGTGATGTCACAAGTGTTCTGCCGTTCGGAACCGGCTAAAGTAAGTAGGTCCCTTCTAATATTGTCCAGAATTTAAGACGCACAACAGTAATGGAAGAGAAGCTCGGCCAATGAGCCCTTTGGGGCTTTATGTGCCACATATATATATATATATATATATATATATAATATTATATATATATATATATATATATATATATAATATTATATATATATATATATATATATATATAATATTATATATATATATATATATAATATTATATATATATATATATATATATATATATATGTATATATATATATATATATATATATATATATATATATATATAGCTTGCTCTGCTTACTGTGTGATGGCGCTTTCATTATTATTAATGGGGGCCCTCCATGTGGCGACCACCGGGCAACGTCTTCCTGGCACCCGCTGGGAGGCGGCTGAAGTGAGTGGCGAAATCTCCTCGGCTAGAGGTTGTGCGTCGGGTTTGGGACCCGCCACATAAAAAACCCCCCCAATGAAAAAAAACAGATATGCCTCGGATAAGAACTACCGCTATTGTTGATGACCCCCGCAAACGAAAAAAGGACAATGATTTACGGATATGCACCTGGAATGTCCGGTCCCTTTATAGGGAAGGTGCCTCTATCCAGCTGGTTGATGTCCTCGAAAAATACAGAGCTGACATCACCGCTCTCCAGGAAATGCGATGGACGGGATAGGGCTGCTCCAAAAGAGTGTCTTGTGATATTTACTACAGTTGCCATGCTGAAAGGCACGAATTAGGATGTGGATTTTTGGTCAGCAAGAGACTATGACATCTTGTATCACAGTTCACGCCTGTGAACGAACGGCTGGCCACAATCCGCATCAAGGCAAAATTTTTCAACATCAGCCTTATATGTGCCCACGCTCCGACGGATGAGAAGAACAATGTGACCAAGGAGAGCTTCTTTCAGCGCCTCGAAGAAGCTTATGACCGCTGCCCCCGCCACGATATCAAAATCGTGCTTGGCGACTTTAATGCCAGGGTGGGCAAGGAAGGTACCTTTGGTCCAACTGTCGGAAAATTCAGCCTCCACCAGAACACCTCCGATAACAAAATAAGGCTGATCGACTTCGCCGCAGAACGAAACATGGTAGTTGGTGGTACCAGATTCCAGCATCTCGACATCCATAAAGCGACATGGCTGTCTCCAGATCAAAGAACAAGAAACCAAATTGATCATGTGGTGATTGACGGAAGGCATGCTTACAGTGTGATGGACGTGAAATCGATCCGTGGTTCCAACATCGACTCGGAACACTACCTTGTTGCAGCTAAGGTGCGCACACGCTTATGTGTTGCAAATAACAAAAAAAGTCCCACACAGAGAAAGCTCGACGTCAGTAAGCTGCGATCACCAGAGACAGCAGATGCATTTTCCACTCGACTATCGGATCTGCTTATGCAGAACACTCCCCCACTTAATGATACATGCGCACGGTGGACACATATATCCCACTCCATGACTACTGCTGCCGAGGAGGTAATCAGTTACTACCGGCCTCTAAGGAATGAGTGGTATGATCAGGAGTGTCGCGACGATACCGCAGAGAAAGACGCCGCCTACAGAAAAACCCTGCGTGCAGGCGCAACGCGAGCTGTTAAGGAGCGGTACAGAGAGAAAAGGAGTGCAGAGAGACGTCTTTTCAGGCGCAAGAAGAGGGAGTTGGAAAGACGCGAGTGTGAGGAGATAGAGATGTGTATCGACAAGAATGAGACTCGAAAATTCTTCGAAAAGATCAAGCGCCTGAGTGGAGGTTTAAATCCCGGAGCCTCTTCTTGTCGTGATGGAAATGGGAATCTGGTTACAGATGTCCAGAGTGTATTGAGCATATGGAGGGAACACTTCTCCACGTTACTGAATGGCGATGTTACGAACAATTCCGCCAGTGGAGGAGTTTGCCCGATAGCTCTAATTACAGATGATGGTGTTGATGTTCCACCACCCGACTATGAAGAGGTTGAAACGGCCATTTTAAGGCTGAAGAACAACAAAGCTGCAGGTAGCTCGGCAGGCAGCTGATGGCCTGCCTGCCGAGTTGTTTAAAACCGAAGGCGATGAGCTGCTAACCCGCATGCACCAGGTCATAAGCAGAATATGGTCGGATGAAAGCATGCCTGATGATTGGAGGCTCAGTATTCTCTGTCCTGTACATAAAAAAGGAGACCCCACAATTTACGCCAACTACCGTGGAATAAGTCTCCTAAGCATCGCATACAATGTTCTATCGAGCGTACTGTGTGAAAGGTTGAAGCCTATGCTCAGCAACCTGATTGGACCGTATCAGTGTGGCTTCAGACCTGGTAAATCCACCATCGACCAGATTTTCACACTGCGCCAAATCCTGGAGAAGACCCAAGAAAAAGAGATCGACACACACCACCTAATTGTTGATTATAAAGCCGCTTTCGACAGTCCGGTAAGGGATTACCTCTACGGAACAATGTCTGAGTTCGGTATTCCTGCAAAGCTCATTCGACTTTGTAGAATGACACTGCATAACTCCCGTTGTGCAGTGAAAATTGGGAAGGACCTCTCTGCACCGTTTAATACCGAACGGGGTTTCAGACAAGGTGATTGGTTACCTAGTTACCTAGTTGTTCTAGTGTCAACAAACAAAGAGTCCCGGCGTGTTGGACAGCACGTCACTGTTGACAACTACGCTTTTAAAGTAGTAAGGGACTTTGTTTGTCTTGGAACCAGCATTAACAGCAGTAATGACGTCAGCTTGGAGGATAATTCTTGCTAACAGGTGTTACTTTGGGCTAAGTAAGCAATTGAGAAGTCGAGCCCTCTCTCGAAGAACGAAACTACACTCTACAAGCCTCTCATCATGCCTGTCCTAATATATGGCGCTGAAGCCTGGACAATTTCCACCTCGGATGAGCGAATGCTTGGAGTTTTCGAGAGAAAGGTCCTACGCAGGATCTTTGGACCTATTTGCGTTGGTGGCGAGTACCGAATAAGGTACAACCATGAGCTGTACGAGCTGTATGCCGATATTGACATAGTAAAGCGCATCAAAATCCAGCGGCTGCGCTGGCTAGGTCATGTCGAGCGAATGGAAGAACACGCTCCAGCTAAGAAGGTGTTATATTCGGAACCTGCTGGAGGACGACGCAGAAGAGGAAGACCAAACCTCCGGTGGAAAGACCAAGTACTGGAGAACCTGACGGCGCTTGGAATTTCTAACTGGCGCCAGCTAGCGAAGAACAGAGATGGCTGGCGAAGCATGTTATTTTCGGCCTAAATCGATATTCGGTTGTTATGGCCACATAAGTAAGTAAGTAAGTAAGTAGTAAGGTTTATTCGGGTAGTGCGCGACACACGACTTCTGGCGTAGACATATATATATATATATATATATATATATATATATATATATATATATATATATATATATATATATATATTTGTACATATATATAAATATATATGTATACATATATATATATATATATATAAAAATAAATAATAAATATGTGGCACTTAAAGCCCCGAAGGGCTCATCGGCCGAGCTTCTCTTCCATTACTGTTGTGCGTCTTAAATTTGGACAGTATTAGAAGGGACCTACTTATTTTAGCCGGTTCCGAACGGCAGAACACTTGTGACATCACTTTTTCTGAGCTTTGTCACAAAATTCTTTTAGAAGCTTTTTCATGGCAAGTTGTTACTGTCGGTAGAATTGCCAATTGCTTGCCGACAGGTGGGTACCATTCGAAAGAAAAATCTTATCGATATTAAATTTGTTATGCATCAGCCGGGGATTGAACCACGACCTATAGATCAGAAGGCGAACACACTAACCACTGAGCTACGGCACCCATATATATATAAATATATATATATATATATATATATATATATATATATATGTATATATATAAATATATATACATATATATATACATATATATATATATATATATATATATATATATATATATATATATATATACATATATATATATATATATATATATATATATATATATATATAAATACATATATACAAATTTTTATATATATATATATATATATATATATATATATATATTTGTATATATATATATATATATATATATATATATATGTATATATATATGTATGTATATATATGTATATATGGATATATAACATCAAAAAGAAGAAGTATTACAACTATTAGAGAAGTACAGTTCAATCTTTTCTTCAAATGGAACTGGTGGACGAACAACCATCATGAAACATCACATTGAAACCGGTGATTCTAGACCAATTCGTCAAGCACCACTACGAGTTCCTTTGGCCAACAGAGATGAAGCCATTAAGCTGATTACCGATATGCAGAAACAAGGTGTTATTGAACCATAAGCGAATCCATGGAATTCACCAGTTGTTCTGGCAAAGAAGAAGGATGGAAGTACTTGATTCTATGTGGATTATAGAAAGCTAAATGATATCACGAAAAAGACAACTATCCACCGCCAAAAATCGATGACACTCTGGACACGATATCTGGTGCAAAGTGGTTTTCAACTCCTGCCTCTTACCAGGCTCTTGGCTACTTGGCAAGTGAAATTTGGTGAGTAGGACAAAGAGAAAACAGCTTTCAGTATTGGCGATTGGAGATGTAATGCGCCGGCTACTTTCGAACGTTTGGTGGAACGTGTATTAAGAGGACTACACTGGAAAACGTGTTTAATTTACCTCGATTACATTATAGTGATGCGAACATATTTTAACGACTTAAATTGAATCCTAAAATGTGTTCAGTTTTCAGGAGAGAATTTAAGTTTCTTGGTCATAAAGTAACAAAGTAACAAATGAAGGGGTACATACCTGCGAAGAGAAATAATATAAATACAAGAATGGCCTATTCCGGCAAATCTTCACGAATTTAGAAGCTTCTTAGGCTTATGCACCTAATATATACGATTTGTTCCTGCATTTGCATACATAACAGCAGCCTGCAGTCGTTCACAAGAAAGAGAAAACCAACAACAGAATTCGTTCGAACAGCTGAAATAAAGACATTGTTCAGCACCTATATTAGCGTATCCTTGTCAAAATTTTGTGTTGGACACAGATGCGAGTGGCTATGGAATAGGTGGTGTGCTCTCTCAGATCATAGATGGACAAGAAAGAGTGATAGCATATTACATAAAATTTTGTTGAAGCCAAAAAGAAACTACAGTGTCACGAGAAGAGAGTTGATTTTAATATTGGAATGTGTAAAGTATTTTCGTAAGTACTTGTACGGTTAGTCATTCCATCTATGAACTGACCGTGTAGCGCTAAGGTGGTTATTTCAGTTTAAAAATTCAGACAATTTGTGCTCTGGATTGAACGGCTGCAGAGTTATGGCTTTACAGCCGAACATCGTAGAGGAGGATTTTTATCTAGTTGCCCTTGTAAAATGGAATATAAACATTGTTCTCGAGTAGAAAGCAAGGAACACATTGTCGACATATGACTTACAAATGTCCTGCCAGAGGAATCATGGACCACCGAAAGAGTGCAAGAAGATCACTGGAACGACCCAGATCTCGTAAAGACTATGGAATACAAGGAGCAAAGCGGACGTCCAGACTGGAAAGAAATGGTTAATAAAAGTACAATAGCAAAGGCATACTGGGAGCAATGGCAAAGCGTGCACTTACACAGATGGATGTCTGATCCGAGCATGGGAAAGTGAAGGTGGACAAATTTCTAATAATCAGTGGTACCCAAGACAAGAATAAATGAAGTGATAGCAGAGTATCTCAACGCTTCCAGTGAAAGGCATTTGGGCATCACCAAAACCAGCGAGAAATAAAGAAACGATTTTATTGGGTTGGATCCCATGGCAATGTCGCTGATTAAATTCGGAAGTGTGAACAATGTGCAATGGCCAAAAGACCCACGAAGAAAAGTCGAAGGAAAACGCATTAATACACTCTTGGTTCTCCATTTGAGCGAATTGCTATGGATATAGCTTGGCAATTTCGGACAAGCAACGCAGGGAACAAGTAGGTTCTGGTGATTATAGATTAGTTCAGTAAATTGCCTGAAGTACACCTTACTCCAAAGCAAGAAGCTAGTACAGTTGCGGTTGTATTCGTCAACCAATGGATTGCTTGCTTTGGTGTACCGATGAAGTTACACTCAGACCAAGGTCGAAATTTCGAATCAGTTGTATTCCAAGAAATGTGCCGTATGTTGCGTCTTCCTTTTTGACACCGTAACTTTTCCTTATATAACTTATTTCCTAGGACTTACCCTTTTTCTCTTCTTCCAAACTGTAGCTCTCTCTTGCACGAAACAATTAGTTTTCAATATATTAACAATGTGTATTTATTTAGTCAATCCGTTTTCTTTTCACCATGTGGTTTTCTTTTTTTTTTTCTTTCACTTTATAGGATGTTAAATCCTTCAGAATATATCTGTTATTTTATTAGGATGTTCAATCCTGCACAAAGTAACTCTTATTTTATTAGGATGTTTAATCATTCACAAAGTAACTCTTATTTTATTACGATGTTCAATCCTGCACAAAGTAACTCTTATTTTATTAGGATGTTTAATCATTCACAAAGCAACTCTTATTTTATTACGATGTTTCATCCTTCACCATGTAACTCTTAATATTAGGATGTTTAATCCTTCATAATGTAACTCTTATTTTATAATCCATACCAACTCGCTCTTCGAGTTATCTTACTTAACTAGAATCACTAACTATTTCAGCCGCCCTTTTCCACATTGCTGATGCTAACCATTGGTCCCAATTAGACCCACCTTTTTTAACAAAACTCCTAAGGTATTCTGTTAAAGGTCTGTGGCTTCGTTCTAAAGGACCATTTGCTTGTAGATGGTACGGTGTTATATGTAATTTTTTAACACCCAGAATCTTGCATGTATCGGAAAATAATTTCAAAGTGAAATTCGTACCATTTTCAGTCACTAAAAATTTTGGTATATTATATCGCGCAATAACTTCGTTGTAAACCGCTTTTGCTACTGTGCTAGCTTCCGCATCTGGTATAGATAATCTGGTAATAAAAAATTTGGAAAAATCATCTTGAAATGTAAGTATGTATTTGTTTCCAGATGTCGTCTCTGGAAGAATTCCTACCATGTTCATATATACATTTTCAAATGGTTTAGACGATGTATCAGTTAATATCATTTGCATTTTCGTAAACCTCGAACTCTTGTTAGTTTGACATTTCTTACAATTTTTAACATATTCTTTAGTTTGGCTTCGCATACCTTTCCACCTATACTGTCTTCTAATCCTGAAATAAATTATCAGAGCATCCTAATGCCCTCCTAAATGTGAATCATGGAAGTTACAAAGTATCGTCGATATTTTTTTTTTCATCAGTGAGAAGTTCCCCATTCTTGTTCTACTGATTTTCTGCATTTTCATCTAGTTCTAACTCGTCACCAGAGCTTTCATTAGGCCCTTCTTGGCTTCCGGTTTCGTCGACTTATTCCACCCAGTAGAGCTTATTCTACCCAGTAGATAAGCTCTATAATTCTTTACAGTGCACACGATAGCCAAAAATTCCTTTTCAATGATGGAATATCTTTTCTCAGTATCACTAAGTGCTCTGCTCGCAAAGGTTATTGGTCGATCTTTTCCAATTCCAGCCAGACGCCAGCTTCATTGCTGGCGTCTGTTGTCAGCACAAAGGGTTCGGAAAAATCAGGATATACTAAAATTGGTGGAGAGCAAATTGCCGCCTTCAAATTTTCCAAAACTTTTTGACATGTTTCGGCCCATTCAAATTTTGCGTCTTTATAATAATTTATTAATTGGTAGCGCCATGCCTGCCATATTTTCAACAAACTTTCGATAATAGTTTACTAAACCTAAGAATGCCTGAACGTCTTTCTTATTTCTTGGAACGGGAATATTTTTGACACATTCTACCTTACTGGGATCTGGCAATGCCCCTTCCTCAGTGCACTTATTACCTAGGTAAATGATCTCTTTTCGCAAAAACTGGAACTTCTCTATGTTTAGTTTTAAGTTATGTTTACGTACGAGTTCAAACACTCTCCGCAACTGCGATTCATGTTATGCCAAATTCCGACCGTAGACAACTATGTCATCCAAATATAAAAAACAATCTATTCACCTGAACTAAAAGTGATGTTTTCCTTTCCAGATTCTTCCATTAGCACTTGATGATATCCACTGGCCAGATCAAGTGTAGTGAAATATCTACTATGATCTAACTGATCCAATATTTCATCGATGAGTGGAATTGGAAAAACCTGCTTAATGGTGGCATCGTTCAGTTTTCTGAAATCAACAACTAGTCTCCACTTCTTTTTACCATCGCTTCCCCCCTTCTTTGGAACTAATATTATTGGGGAATTCCATGGAGAAGAACTGGGAACGATTATTTCGTTTTCCAACATTTACCTGCCTATTAATCTTTTCCTTATGCACTTCTGGTAACCTGTAATGTCTCTGATTTATTGGTGCCTGGTCTGCCTTTACTGGTATCATGTGCTTTATACCTGTTGTGTAAGACAATTTATCGCCTTCCAAATAAAACAATTCGTAAAATGACTTGAAGATGTCTTTCATCGATTTTCTTTCTTTCATATTTAGGTTTGAATCTAACTTAACCGTGTCTAATATTTTAGTAACCCTCTTGTAGTTACTCTTTTCCCTAACGTTATATATTTTAGTAACTGTATCGTACTCTATATGCTCTAGATAATTAAATTTAACTATATTAACCCTTATATCGTTACTCACAGTATAAGATTTCGTATTTGTATTCAGTATTGGTACATAAACTTTATTATTTGTGATACATCCCAATGTCTCACCTAAAAATATTCCAGGAAAAACTTCTTGTTTTTCCACTATAACCGTTTCCATATCGATATTGATCTTCAAGGGAACTATACTCATAGTTCTCCCTGGTACTACAACCTCATTGTTGTAGAGTACTCTATTAGCCTCGTTCAATGGTTTGAGAGGTAAAGTCATCAAATGCTGTTTTCACTCATCGAAGAAAATCGGCTTCATTTTCATAGTATTGAGGACCGATCGGTTCCATAAATTGTCTCGTCCTAGGATACCATCTGCAGGTATCTCTCTCCCTTCTGATATTACATGTAGTTCTAAATTTAAATCATTAGACCTTTCATGTTGGACTGCTATTGGTCATAACGTGGTGACAAATCCTCCGAATGCACCACTAAGATGTTTCCTTGAATTTCCTACCTTGCTAACGTATTAATTAATTACTGTTGATTTTATTAAGCTGGTATCTGCCCCAGAGTCTACTAGTAAAATTAGTTTTTCATTTTTTGCTTCCTTGCACGAAAACTCAATGAACACATTATCTACATCAGAGACTCCAAAACAATAAACACGTGTACTATCACTGGATGGGAAATATGGGTCAGTAATGCCTCTGGACGCCTGACTACCAACTTTCACCATCCTACTATCTGACGTAGAGGGTGTGTCAACAATCTTTAAAGAAGCCATTTCAGCTGGCCTATTTTTAGAAAAATTTTGGGGTTCCCGGTTTATTGGCCGTACCTGGGCCCCCCGTAGTTTCCTTGAGTCTTTTCCAACTCTTTGCGTTTGTAACAGTCGGCAATCCTGTGTCCGGGTTCCCTGTAAAGGAAACATTTAGCTTCGGACTTACTCCGATTAGGCCCTACATTTTCTTGGCTTCCCTTACTATGGCCTGTTTTTGGAGTATAATTCCCTTGCGGCATTGTATTGTTAGTGAACGACGTACAAGATAGATTGAACTCATGCCCATATTGCTTACATTTAATATAGCAGGGCATATTTTTCCTTTTAAAACATTCGTCCCTGGTGTGTCCCTTCTTTTCGCAGAAGAAACAGGTAGAAACTTCCCTTTGGCTGCTTTGAGGATTTACTTTATGCTCTGGGTACTGATCTGCCTTAAATGGCACCATATTATTCCTGTTGTTGTGGAACGCTACTGTGTTACCTGTTTGGGTCTGGCATGTGGCACCGTCTTGTTGAAACCACATATTCTCTAAGTCGTATTCTTCAATAGCAGGCAAAAAAAAGTCGGTTATCATATGACCATAACGCTCCGAATTGACGGTGACAGTCGTTCCATCGTCGTTTTCAAAGAAGTAAGGTCCAATCACACCTCCGGACCAAAGAGCGCACCAAGCAGTGACTTTTTGTGGATGTAGTGGCCTCTCTTCAATTACTTGAGGATTCTCAGAACCCCAAATACGACAATTTTGTTTGTTAACATACCCACCGAGTGAGAAATGTGCTTCGTCGCTGAAGAAAATTTTGTTCGAAAAATCGCCGTCCACCGCCTGTTGTTCAAGCACCCATTCGACGTATCTACGACGTTGTGAATGGTCAGCTGGCTTCAGTTGTTGTGTGAGCTGGATTTTATATGGATGTAGGTGTAGATTCAAATGCAAAATACGCCATAATGTGCCGTAATACAGTCCTAATTCTTGAGGACGACGAGGAATCGACACATTCGGGTCTTCGGCAACACTTTCACTTACAGCAGCGATATTTTCAGTGGTACGAGCGAAACGATGATGCACAGGCCTTACAATATCTGTAAACGATCCAGTCTCTTCATATTTCTTCACAATTTTGCCAATGCTTGCGTAGTTGGACGATTATGTAAACCATAATCTCCTCTTAAAGCAAGATATGTGGCTGTGGCAGAATCACCATTTTTGTAGTAGGTTTTTACAATTTTAATGCGTTGTGCGATAGTTAAGCCATCCATTTTCGCAAATGTCAGACTTTGAACTGAAAAAGAAAGGAATTGTTTTAACAACTCAGTTTGACAGATGTCGAATTCTAGCCCTATACTTTTGAAACCGCGAAATGGATAACCCTTTACATATTCCCTCCAACATGTTTCAAGAATCTGCAGAATCGAGAGTTGCTTGCACCAGCTTTCCTATGTGATTCTTTAATAAATTTGGCTTTCAGCGTATGATGTAATAGCTTTTCTTGCCCATGACATGCTTTACTTCCACATTATGGTTACCATCAAATCTTATATCGAAATCTGGTAGTTTTAGCACTGTCTTTAAAAAATATCATTGTAATGTGTTGACTTCCTCATATAAGGCATAACCCCAATCCTGCTCTGCGTATGCCTGAATTGATCGACGGCTTGAAATATTTTCCATTTAATTGTTAACGAAATTGTAATGTTAACGTTACACCTAAATAGCAGTATTGCTGAGTAATTCTTACTCGGTATATCATGTACTGTAAGGCTTGTGGATTATCAGCTAATAACATTATGTCATCTGCATACATCAGTAGCCTGGCATTTGTATTGTAAACGTTAACTCCTCCTCCAAGAAAATTATGCAGATCGTTGAGGTATAATATAAACAGCAATGGGGATAGTAAGCAGCCTTGCTTTAGGCTTGTGTAGGTTTCAAAATACTCTTATAATTCCTGACCAGTCCATACTGCGGACTTTGTTGTTTGCTATATGTTATATAATACTTGCAAGGAAGTTCATGATCTCTGTTGATGGACCCATTGTGTGCAGTTTATAAATTAGTTGACTTCTTGGTACTTTATCAAATGCCGCCCTAAAGTCCACGAAAAAAGCATAAACTTTCCTCTTCTCTTCAAATTTAAGCTGCACTATGCTCGTAAGATTGTATAGGTTATTAACCGTTGAGTATTTCCGTCTAGAGCATGATTGAAACACGTTCAGCATCTCGAAATCTTCTGCCCATTTTTACATTCTTTCATTTAATGCATCCACTAGTACTTTTGCTAAACAGTTCATGAAAGCGATTCTACGATAATTATTTGGCATGTCACCTTTTTGGAAAATCAGAAATATGTACCGAATAAGGTACAACCATGAGCTGTACGAGCTGTATGCCGATATTGACATAGTAAAGCGCATCAAAATCCAGCGGCTGCGCTGGCTAGGTCATGTCGAGCGAATGGAAGAACACGCTCCAGCTAAGAAGGTGTTATATTCGGAACCCGCTGGAGGACGACGCAGAAGAGGAAGACCAAACCTCCGGTGGAAAGACCAAGTACTGGAGAACCTGACGGCGCTTGGAATTTCTAACTGGCGCCAGCTAGCGAAGAACAGAGATAGCTGGCGAAGAATGTTATTTTCGGCCTAAATCGATATTCGGTTGTTATGGACACATAAGTAAGTAAGTATATATATATATATATATATATATATATATATATATATATATATATATATATATATATATATATATATATATATATATATATATATATATATATATATATATATATATATATATATATGAAATACAATTGCAAATCACAACAAAATGCTTGCAAGGAAAAATCAGCAGCTCTTAGTCTCAAAGATGATCGCCCTAACCTAATAGTGAGGTGAGTCATTAACCTTCAATCTGAGTTGTGCTCTAACGATCTCGGTAAATAAAAAAATGTTTTGGATTCAATCAGTAAAGGAGGGTGACAAGTATTGCATATACAACGGCGGGTGGAAATATTTTAAGATTATAAAAGTACAACATCAACTTTAAGGAACATTTGAAAATCTGTTTGACTCCTGAAGATGAGTTTAGTACATTATTGTTTAGTATGTCTAGCGGGGGACAGAGACCTGAAGTCATACTTACTATTAAGGAGCATGTACCTGAAGCCATGTTTCTATAAAGGAGCATGTAAAAATTAAAATGTTTGACTGGTCGATTACATAGATGGGAATTTCACATCCTGGTGTAGAACGATTTCCATTCACAATTTAGACCATCCTGTACATTCGAAGATATTGACAGTGTAAGTTAAAAAAATCAATTAGGCTGAGAAGATTGATAGCTCAACTAAAAAAAATTGCGCGTACAACAGCATATATGAGTTAAACTTCTTATAAAACCCAAATCAGCTATTAACACAACCTTGTATGAATTCACCTAGCAAATATTTTGTAAGTAGTTTAAGGATACGCAAATCTGAAGAGTTTGTGTAAAGTTTCAGATCACGCACTGTGAAAGTAGTAAAATATTTGAGCCACCAAACGAATTTTAAGATTATTGACTGGCATTTTGTTCCAATAACTTTAACTTGCAATATATAGATTAGTACATATAAGTATATGATTTAGTTTTTATATGAAATGAGTGATTTTTAAATGTTTTAACATGTGTAACAATGAAACGTGAAATTAATATTTTTGTAATAAATTTAAAACATTACACTTTTTGATGTATAACAAAAAATGACTTCATAAATCATCATCTTTTACTTCATTAAAATCTATCACTAAATTTTAGAATCTACCAACATTTCATCTACCTCTAAAAATTTTTTACAGTCCAAACACTGTTCGTAATGGCAAATATTAGGTCAGATATACAAAGGAGTCGCCGAAAAACACTTTTGCCCGTGTAAACGCGAACGCAATATCAAAAGTGAATTGAAAATGATTTTCGGGCAAATGTTTTTGTGTCTACATGCGGACTAAGACAAAACTAAAAATACTATCATGTGCACATAAGCAAACAGCAATCATGTCTGCCAGGAACTGATAATGTTTTTGCTTTTGTGCTTTTACCAACAATAATACAAAAGAAGATTGCGACCATCAGATAAGATTTTTCTAAATGTGACGTCACAATACTTCAGCTGCTAGAGAAGATGACAAAATGGCAAACAAATTGAAAAGAAAAAAATATATAGTATATATAACCAAGTAAGGCAATCATAAAATTTGTTCTCATATCGATTACAGTATATGCCAAAGCCTGTTTAGGTAGTGTAAAAATTACTGTGTCAAAATATGTCAAAATTATTAATGCTCTGGATGAGTACAAAATGTTTTTTTTTTTCCATTTTTTAAAGAAAAACAATGGGCTTTAACCAAATTTTCTTTTTATTTTAATAATTGTAACATTTAAAAAAATATTTACAAGTTGATGTCATTAAAATAAAATTAGTAATAATCGAAAAGAAAGAATAAACAAATGCATGTGAGATGTTTGACCTTTATATACCTTTATACCAGAGGGTTATTGTAACAAAATATTTTCGAATTTTTCACTTTGATAGCTTTCACAAAGCTGTCTTGGATTGTCTTACTTTGTTAATTATACTATAATATATAATATAATTATTAATTATATACTCAATGCGGAATAATGAATGAATAATTCAACTCTTGGAAATACTGTGACGTCACATTCTGTCAAATTCACTAAGAACCGATTAGAGGTAAAATATGATCGCTACCTTAATATTCTGTCGTCCGTGAGCTTTCGTATAATATACGCATTAATCGTTATTATCAGTGTTGCTAGTTTAGCATTTTTGTTTAGTTTCGTGGCTGTTTTCTAGCCTTTTCTTATTTTCAAACTAGCTTTTTTAAGGATAATCCTCCACACATATAATACAAAATATTGTATAAATTCAGTGCAACGCTGCGTTACAAAGCGAAGAGACTTTTTTATGAGAATTATCATCTATCAGGATTACAGGATATACAACTAAAGAGTATATTGGCTTACTGACAAAAGATTCGATATGGCAAATCGCAACCAAAACTTTAACCTTATTACACTTCCGACACGGCTACAGTACTTTTTAATACTGGAATGCAGCCCAGCTTATAAGGATATATATATATATATATATATATATATATATATATATATATATATATATATATTTATATATATATATATATATATATATATATATATATTTATATATATATATATATATATATATATTTATATATATATTTATATATATATATATATATATATATATATATATATATATATATATATATATATATATATATATAAATAGTAGTTGTTGAAGAGGAAATAATTACATGTTAGATATAGTCCACTATGGAACAATATAATTTTAAATTTTTCGGCAATAAGCTGTTTTTGTAAAATGTTGATGTTGTCCTCTTATAAATTCACACATTATTTAGTTGTTAAAACGAAAGCGATTGATTTAATGTTTGTAATAATATATATTAATTAGTAGTTTTATGACAGTATTTTCTCATATATTTGTACCTAATGTATGCTTCGATTGTTGAACTAAAATGCATACATGTTGAAAATAATATATAAACTGTTTATGAAATGTTGAAAAGGCTGTCCTTTACCCTTTTTATAATTTTGTTTTTTAAACCATTTAGCTTATTTAGCGTTTTTATTTGGTCAATCTAGCTTTTATATTTTTGATGTGCTGGCAACACTGTATTGAATGTGTTTCCCATGTAGGTGCGAGCACGTAATAACACGAAAACAATAACATATTCAGTATGTGTCTGACTGTGAGGCATGTTGACTGTTGTTTGTATATGCAGATGTACACTCTATCGCTTTTATATCGTTGTGCATACGTATTGCATTGTATTTGCCTAATATACTCTAGAACTAATCGTCGTTATTCGTATATTATTCGCTGATTGCTCTCTCTCTCTCTCTCTCTCTGTCTCTGTCTCTCAACGCACACACACTATCTATTGCTATGAATCATTGAATCATGATCTATTGCTTTGTATCGTTGTGCATATGCTGATTTCTTTTTCATTCTCCCTTTCTCTAAACTATATATTCCTTCCTACTCATGTAACGAAAATAGTTTTAAAAATTTCACACTCCATTTGCGACACCGTCGCCCAAGATGTTTTACTTCAAAATCAATGAAGCTGAGAAGGTTGATATTTCAACTAAAAAAATATATGGGCTTGGCAAGACTAATAGCTCAGCTCAAAAATCTATGTTATTTCTGTTGATAATGATTTTGATAATGACTTTATATGAATATGGTTGTAGATTAGAAATCATTTGATTTAATTTATAAATAAAAACAAATTTTTAGTAGATAGATAGATAGATAGATAGATAGATAGATGGTTCTTAATTGTAACGAAATTGCCTTTTAATACAGTACATGTAAAATAAATTAATTAAAGAACATACGACATTGACTCTATGGTCGTCAGTCGGAAAACAACAATTTTCATGACTTCGAAAACTAACACAAAAGCAAAACATAAATAATCTTACATTCAAACATTTAGCTATATTCATTTACAATCAATTTTCTATACTCTAAAGAACCAGTGATAAACATTGCCAAATTTTCCTATCCTCCGCCACCATTCAATATGTCCAGTGTATCTTTAATATACAAAGTATATTTTCTAAAGCACCTAAAACGAATTCCTTAGAGTATTGGGCACCTTCCTATAAAGTGCGTAATATTTTCAATCTCATTTAAATTATATGAAGAACAGTTAAAAAAATCTACGACCATCAAGATAAATTATATCACACTTAGCTTTAAATATTATTGTTATTTTATATAAGCCTATATCGTCATTTAAATAATTTTTACCAATACAGTGATCTAAGTTCTTATATTTACGTGTACTTTTCATTGCTCTGTCCCACATTTTCTGCTTGTTTGTATATTTTAATTTGTCCACTATTAGCCTTATACTATTGTTCCAGTCTCTACGATTACTTATTGCGCATTCCCAATTAATATCTAAATTTTCTCCGAAGTTCTGCATAGGCTTGTCCAAAAAACTTGGTTCTCTAGTACCTTTCTTGTCAAAAAAAAGTTTTTGATATGTAGCTCAAGTAAAGTTCAAGAGTGTACAGGTGACAATTCGGAGTATCTGTTTCCAATAAAATGCAATAGGATAGGTGTATTATCTAGCAAACGTAAATTAAAAAAAAAAATATAATTGCATTTTGTCCACGAACTCAAACATTGAAAACCCCATACTTGTGCTGCATAGCTCTGTATCGCTTTAGTTACTGCCAAAATTATTTTCCACTTTGCAGACAGTTTTATTTTCTTATTTGTTAAAAAGGTACGCCAGGTTGCATTTATGCTATTCTTGGCCTGTTCTCTAAATGTCTTGTGAAACTTAGTTGAGGTGTTAAAATTGCTCTAAGGTAGCTGTACTCTGACCTTATTTCTACATCTTCTGGTCTAATTATCCATTTTTCTTTTCCAGCCAACCTACCCCCTTTCCTAAAAGCCATTATAGCCGACTTTGCGAGGTTAACTTTCATATTCCAGACATCACAATATTTCTCAGGATCATTTATCTTATTCTGCAGTACATCAACATCATCAGACAAAGTTACTATAACATACTATATTACTATATTTTAGTAGTATAAATTTGATTAGTTAATTCTGATGATTATTTTATAATAATGTTGTTAAATATTTGTAACTTTTTCACTAAAATCCATATCCAAACATTTTTTTCGAAGCAGAAGTATCAGGTCCAATTGTTGTCTCATCATTGCTCCAATGACAATTAGAAATCTGAATTCCATATTTCGATTCTATGAATTTGACTTTTTCGACATTTGATATAAGTTCAAATAAACTTTGTACTCCTGACCAATGTGACTCTGTTATAATATCATAATGTATTCAAATGAACTTTCTAATTTTTAATGATAATATATTCAAATGATCTTTAAAATACAACTGATAAGAAATATATGTAAAAATTCAAAGAGGAAATAATTGAGGTTTTACTGTTGACAACAGCATTCGAATAACCTTGAAAATACATCTGATAAGAAATATATGTATTTCAAAATAATTGCGTGTGTAAAAATTCAAACATTAAATGATTGGGGTTTTACTGATAATAACTGCCTGTTGATAAGCCGTTTATATTATGGTGATAAGGTGTTTGGAGGAACAGTTTTATAAAAGTTGTGTAAAGTTGTCTACACCTCAGCATACATCGAGCTATACAATTTCGTTTTACGCGGAATAGTTATTTGACAAACCATATTCAAAAGAATCATAAGAATGAGAATGAGATAGTACTTATTAATAAACAATGTATCAGTAAAGCAAATAGAGGAGAATATAATGATGAACAACCGTCACCTAGTTATAGATTTTGTGATGAATGTGAAGAGCGAATTCCAAATAATTATTGGTCATATCATTTAAGAACTAATGACCACAAAAAAGTTCCACTCTGTCACTAATAGCAAGGACTTCAACATCGCATGGAAATATTCAACAGATAAAAGGAACGTTTGAATCACGAATACAGAGCTACAATTATAAAAATGTGGATAAAAAATTATCTTATTTTTTTTGGAAAAGATAAAGGAGGAAATTATGAAATTAATGCGTGAACAACTGGAGAGGAACCACTCCTATAATATTAATTTTGAACTCTTTTGAGAATACATAAAGTTCAAACCCTATGATAATAGAGATGATGATGATCCTGATAATGATAAAGCCAATGCTTTCTGTGTAAAAAAGGAAGAATTCCAAAAACGAGATAGTGAATGGACTTTATTAAAGATAATTAGATTGGAGATGAATTTAAACCAATACAAACCACTGATAGGATCGTCATATATAAAATTACGACAGAAATTATCTGAAAAGCATGGCTGTATCAATCTTCAGAACAACAACGAATATTGCTTTAAACGGGCATTGTCAGCTGGAAGAGATAATCAAAGATGTACTACATATCATCTTAATATTCAGAATAATGTAATTATTGTTGGTGATAAAACATTACACATTCGGAAACATTAACCCATAACAAATAAAAAAAAAATATGTGGCACTTAAAGCCCCAAAGGGCTCATTGGCCGAGCTTCTCTTCCATTACTGTTGTGCGTCTTAAATTTGGACAGTATTAGAAGGGACCTACTTATTTTAGCCGGTTCCGAACGGCAGAACACTTGTGACATCACTTTTCTGAGCTTTGTCACAGAGTTCTTTCAGAAGCTTTTTCATGGCAAGTTGTTACTGTCGGAAGAATTGCCAATTGCTTGCCGACAGGTGGGTACCATTCGAAAGAAAAATCTTATCGATATTAAATTTGTTATACATCAGTCGGGGATTGAACCACGACCTACAGATCAGAAGGCGAACACACTAACCACTGAGCTACGTCACCCACATGGGTTAATATTTCCGATTGACCAAGTTTCGGTATTTGAAAAAAATAATAGCATTAGCGTTAATGTATTTGAGGTTCCGACAATGGCGATTCTATGGTAGGACCTTCTCACAATACCAAAGAGTTGAAAGATATCCACATAAACCTCTTAATCATCCAATAGGGAGAAAATTTGTAGTATGTTTGGATTAAAGATATATCAAGGTAAGACGAAGAGACATAAGCTATCAAGAATGCTTCTAATATATATTTAATATTTTAATTTTTATTTACAGACTAGTACGATCGCAACTAACCCTCCCTATGTAACTTCTGTTCAAAATATAGCAAAAGTGATGAAATTATGGACAGACATCGAATAGAGTACATCAAAGTCGTCACAAATGTGCCTACTGGTGAAAACGATACTGATAAGAAGAATTAGAGCTACATACGTCTGGAAGAATATGTGATATTTGTGAAAAGGAAATGAATGAAGATAGGGTTTTCGATCATTCTCATTTAACGGGAAAATATAGAGGTCCTGTTCTTTCAAACTGTAACTTGAATTTTCAAGTTGAAAAGCTTATTCCAATTTTTTCCACAATTTTTCAGGATATGATTGTAAAATCTTTGTTAAAGTATTCGATGCGTTCCCCGTACGATTAAAGTTATTCCTCTAAACAAAAAATTATATATATATATATCACTTTCAAAATATATAAATATAGCAGAGAAAAAATATGTAGAGTTACGGTTTCTGGATTCGTTCAAATTTATGTCCTCCGGTTTGGAAAGTTTAGCAAAAAATCTGAATAGCGAAGGATTTAATGTTTTAAAATCAGTATATCCATCTAGTATTGAATTTAATATATTGAAACGTAAAGGAGTATTTCCATACGAGTATTTAAATTCAGTAGATCGTTTGAAGGTAAATAATCTCCCTCCTTTAGAACAATACTTTAAATAACGCAGTGTTCTGTTGTTGACTATAAACATGCTTTAAATGTTTGGTTTACATTTAAATGTAAAACTTTGCTCGACTACTTGCTATAGTATTTGAAAATAGATGTTTTATTGCTGGTAGATATATTTGAAAATTTTCGCAAAGTTTGTAAAGATATCTATCAGCTAGATCCTTGTCATTATCATATTTACTATATGAGGTTTATTCTGGGATGCTATGTTACAAACCACCATGATTGAATTAGATATTTTTCAAGATATCAACATAATAATTTCATAAAGAATGGAATAAGAGGTGGTATCGTTAAGTGTAGCAATCACAATGCGAAAGCCTATAATAAATATCTACCAGAATATGATTACACTAAACCATCTGAATATCTTATGTATTTAGATGTCAATAATTCATATGGTTGGGCAATGTCTGCGTATCTACTCTATGGTGAATTTCAATGGTTTAAGGATATTGCAGATTTTGATATTTTTTCAGTAAGCAATATTTCGATGGGTGCCTTAGCTCAGTGGTTAGTGTGTTCGCCTTCTGATCTGTAGGTTGTGGTTCAATCCCCGGCTGATGCATAACAAATTTAATATCGATAAGATTTTTCTTTCGAATGGTACCCACCTGTCGGCAAGCAATTGGCAATTCTTCCGACAGTAACAACTTGCCATGAAAAAGCTTCTGAAAGAACTCTGTGACAAAGCTCAGAAAAAGTGATGTCACAAGTGTTCTGCTGTTCGGAACCGGCTAAAATAAGTAGGTCCCTTCTAATACTGTCCAAATTTAAGACGCACAACAGTAATGGAAGAGAAGCTCGGCCAATTTATTTATTTATTTATTTATTTATTTATTTGATACTTCAGATGTAGGATTTATTTCAGAAGTTGATCTAGATTATCCTACATCTATTCACGATTGTCATAATGATTTACCATTCAGTGCTGAAAACAAAAAGTCGTCTATTGGTAAATCCAAAATATTTATTCCCGACTTAAATAACAAACCAAAAAAAAAAAAATTACATCGTTCATTGCCGTAATCAGAAACAATGTGTTATGGATGTTTTAAAATTTATTAAAGTTCATCGTATTTTGAAATTTAAACAATAAAATTGGCTAAAGAATTACATTGATCGTATTACATATTATATAACTCTTGCAAAAAATGAGTTTGAAAAAATATTTTCAAGTAAAACTTATTAGGCGTCGGTGTCTCAAATGGATTGTGAAATTTTTAAACTCATTTTGTTACATAAACAGGAAGAAATATAAATCATAGAAAAAGGGAAAATGAGAAATAAAGCAATATATGCACAACGATACAAAGCAATAGATCATGATTCATTGGTTCATGGCAATAGATAGTGTGTGTGTGCTGACAGAGAGAGAGGGAGAGAGAGAGGCAGAGAGAGAGCAACCAGCGAATAATATACGAATAATGAAGAATAATACTTACTTACTTACTTATGTGGCCATAACAACCGAATATCGATTTATGCCGAATATAACATGCTTCGCCTGCCATCTCTGTTCTTCGCTAGCTGGCGCCAGTTAGAAATTCCAAGCGCCGTCAGGTTCTCTAGTATTTGGTCTTTCCACCGGAGATTAGGTCTTCCTTTTCTACCTCGTCCACCAGCGGGTTCCGAATATAACACCTTCTTAGCTGGAGCGTGTTCTTCCATTCGCTCGATATGACCTAACCAGAGCGGCCGCTGGATTTTGATGCGCTTTTCTATATCAATTTCGGCATACAGCTCGTACATCTCATGGTTTTACCTTATTCGTTACTCGACACCAACGCAAATAGGTCCAAAGATCTTGCGTAGGACTTTTCTCTCGAAAACTCCAAGCATTCGGTTATCCGAGGTGGAAATTGTCCATGCTTCTGCGCCATATGTTAGGACAGGCATGATGAGAGACTTGTAGAGTGTAGTTTCCGTTCTTCGAGAGAGGGCTCGACTTCTCAATTGCTTACTTAGCCCAAAGTAACACCTGTTTACAAGAGTGATCCTTCGCAATATCTCCAGGCTGACGTCATTACTGTTGTTAATGCTGGTTCCAAGATAGACAAAGTCCCTTACTACTTCAAAAGCGTAGTTGTCAACAGTGACGTGGTGTCCAAGACGCCAGGACTCCTTGTTTGTTGACACTAGATTCTTCGTCTTGCCCTTGTTCACCGTAAGACCCATTCGACGCGACTCTCTTTCCAACTCTGAGAATACTGCACTGACTGCTCGCATGTTTATGCCGATTATGTCAATATCGTCGGCATACGCTAACAGCATGACACTTTTGTTGAAAATAGTGCCATTATGTCGCAGATCAGCAGCTCGTATTATTTTCTCCATAATAAGGTTGAAGAAGTCGCACGATAACGAATCACCTTGTCTGAAACCCCGTTCGGTATTAAACGGTGCGGAGAGGTCCTTCCCAATTTTCACTGCACAACGGGAGTTATGCAGTGTCATTCTACAAAGTCGAATGAGCTTTGCAGGAATACCGAACTCAGACATTGTTGCGTAGATGTAATCCCTTACCGAACTGTCGAAAGCGGCATTATAATCAACAAATAGGTGGTGTATGTCGATCTGTTTTTCTTGGGTCTTCTCCAGGATTTGGCGCAGTGTGAAAATTTGGTTGATGGTAGATTTACCAGGTCTGACACCACACTGATAAGGTCCAATCAGGTTGTTGAGCATGAGATTCAATCTTTCACACAATACGCACGATTAGACCTTGTTTGCGATGCTCAGGAGACCTATTCCACGGCAGTTGGCGCAAATTGTGGGGTCTCCTTTTTATGTACAGCACAGAGAACACTGAGCCTCCAATCATCAGGCATGCTTTCATCCGACCATATTCTGCTTATGAGCTGGTGCATGCGGGCGAGCAGCTCATCACCTCCGGTCTTAAACAACTCGGCAAGCAAGCCATCGGCACCTGCAGCTTTGTTGTTCTTCAGCCTTAAAATGGCCGTTTCAACCTCGTCATAGTCGGGTGGTGGAACATCAACACCATCATCTGTAATCGGGGTTATCGGGCAATCTTCTCCACTGGCGGAATTGTTCGTAGCATCGCCATTCAGTAACGTCGAGAAGTGTTCCTTCCATAGGCTCAGTACACTCTGGACATCTGCAACCAGAGTCCCATTTCCATCACGACAAGAAGAGGCTCCGGGATTTAAACCGCCACTTAGGCGCTTGATCTTTTCGAAGAATTTTCGAGTCTCATTCTTGTCGGTATTACAGTATTACCGAACAGCAATATAAAGAATTTTTCTCAACTCTTGGTAGCAAATTCTTGGTTGCTGGCGATTTCAACGCCAAACACACTCACTGGGGCTCCCGATTAATAACTCCAAAAGGCAAAAGACTATGTTCAATCATCACTAACCACGGCTACGATGTTATTTCAAATGGTCAACCGACATATTGGCCGACGGACAAGAGGAAAATACCCGATCTCATAGACTTTGGAGTCGCCAAAGGTTTGCAGATGGAAAATATCTCCACAGAGTGTAATTAGGATCTATCATCTGACCACTCACCCACGGTAATATCTATAAAATCACCAAGCCCCCAAAGCAATTGCGTTAGAAAGAAAATAGACTGGTTAAAATTCAAGAAATATATAAATTCCCATCTTCCTCTGAGTACTGTATTAAGAAATGGACACGATGTAGACTCAGCACTCGAAAAATTCAACCAGCTGCTCTCATTAGCTCTCAGCTCAGCCACCTGCACAAAGGTATGCAAGCAATCAAACTATAGCCCATACACACCAGCCGATATTGAATTGCTAGTAAGACAGAAAAGAAGACTCCGAAGACAATGGCAAGAATTCAGATCACCGAATCTGAAAACACAGCTACAGCACTGCACCCGAAAGTTAAAGCAAGCTTTAAAAAATAAAAACAACAAAGAGTTAGAAAAGCACATAGCGAAATTAACACCTGGTGAAGCGTCAGACTACTCTTTGTGGAAATCAGCAAAAAAATCAAATCGGCCAATTCTCACTGATTCCCCCATCCGTTTGAGTGACGGTAATTGGGCTAGAAGCAACTGTGAGAAGGGTTTGGCTTTTGCAAACCACCTAAAAAGTGTGTTTACACCCAATCCACCCTCTTCACAGTCCTCATTACCAATATTAACTTCTCAACCTTGCTCAATAACGCTCAAAATTAAAAAAAAGGACATATTCAAAGCAATTTATAAAGATTTAAACCCAAAAAAATCACCTGGTCCAGATAAAATTACCGGTAAAATGATAAAAGAGCTACCTCCGGCTTCAGTAATTCATCTGATGCACATTTTCAATGCTATCCTTCGTATTAAACACTATCCCAAATGCTGGAAAACTTCAAAAATTATTATGATAGCAAAACCAGGAAAAGACCCTACAAAAGTTGCATCGTATAGACCTATCAGCCTCCTGCCTCTACTTTCTAAAGTATTCGAAAAGCTACTTGTCATGAATATAACTCCATTTATTAATCTCAACCAACTGATTCCTCAACATCAGTTTGGATTTAGAAAACAGCACGGCACAATAGAACAAGTCCACCGCATTGTAACTCTGATTAGGAACACTTTTGAAGAAAAAAAGTATTGCTCAGCTGTCTTTCTTGATATCACTCAAGCTTTCGATAAAGTATGGCACGATGGCCTTATTTACAAACTCAAACTATTACTGCCTGCAAATGTCTCCTCATTGCTTAGTAGCTACCTCACGAAAAGACAATTTCTCGTACATCACAAGGATTACACAACAAATCCATTGGATATTCACGCTGGCGTTCCTCAAGGAAGCGTTTTGGGTCCCTTACTGTATCTCTTATACACTTCAGATATGCCCAACAATAACTATACATTCATATCGACCTTTGCTGATGATACGGCAATATTGTGCTCTCGCTCTAACCCCATAGAAGCTACTAAACTCCTGCAGACTCATGTCGATTCTCTCGAAATCTGGCTAGCAAAGTTTCTGATTTCTCAAAATTTCTGAGGAAGTTGCAATGTCCTGCAGAAGCTACTTTCAAAAATTACACAATCATCCGAATCCCCTTGCTAGGCAATTGTTGCTGAGCAAGGGGCATCGTCGATTAAAAAGAAAAGACACACTGAATATGCTGTAAAATTGCTACATCTCGCGACTCACCAAATTGTGATGGAACGTAGGGGATATCACATAGTTTTATTTAGTTTGTAAGATTTGAATACTTATTGTTAGTTCCTTGTATTTAAGAAAGATTCAATAAAAAAAAAAAAATTCTTGTCGGTACACATCTCCATCTACTCATACTCGCGTCTTTCCATCTCCCTCTTCTTGCGCCTGAAAATACGTCTCTCTGCACTCCTCTTCTCTCTGTACCGCTCCTTAACAGCTCGCGTTGCGCCTGCACGCAGGGTTCTTCTGTAGGCGGCGTCTTTCTTTGCGGTAGCGTCGCGACACTCCTGATCATACCACTCATTCTTCAGAGGCCGGTAGTAACCGATTACCTCCTCGGCAGCAGTAGTCATGGAGTGGGATATATGTGTCCACCGTGCGCATGTATCATCAAGTTGGGGAGTGTTCTGCATAAGCAGATCCGATAGTCGAGTGGAAAATGCATCTGCTGTCTCTGGTGATCGCAGCTTACTGACGTCGAGCTTTCTCTGTGTGGGACTTCTCTTGTTATTTGCGACACATAAACGTGTGCGCACCTTAGCTGCAACAAGTTAGTGATAATAATAATGAAGGCGCCATCACATAGTAAGCAGTAAGCTACATGACTACCCCTCATTAACAAATAGAGGTATCATCAAATAGCCCTCAGATCAAACTACATGACAGCCAGTGAGTTGACTTGCGATGAGTTCAACATGGATTGCGGTAGCCCCACCAGGTTGAGGCAGTTAGACACGTTACCTTGCGAAAACTGTAACACGCGTATTCGTGTTACAAATTAATAATATTAAAATATAATAATAATTAAAAAAAACTATATAAAAATCATGTCGCAATTCGGTATCGAACCTGTACATGTGGGCAAGGTCAGGTGGTGGGACGAACCCACGAAACACTTGTGCCAAAACACATTACAACTTCGATACAGATAAATGAGTTTGTATATTTGCTTGTGCTTAATTCAGTTGATGTAAATTAATTGATATAAATTAATTTGAATTTACATGTAATGTAGGTATGTATGTATGTAATGTATGTTAATTGAATAAAGGCAAAAGCACAAGCAAAAATAAAGGCAAACACATAGAGCAGAAATGAGAATTCTCGTTTGGTTTAGCATATACTTAATAGATAAAGATCATGCTGAACCAACGAGAATGGAGAAAAGCGACTTCCGTACATGATCGGACAAGCGACATATATACATGTGCTTGACCAGTGAGGATCATTATTGAAGTGTCTTTCTTCTGTTGCCAAACATTTTGCAACAACGACCCGTTGGGCGAATTACTACCAACGAGTGCTCTATTGAAGCAGACCCATATACGGTGCGCGACAATACGAGTTCTTGCCCTAAAGTGATCCCATATACGGGAGCTTCGGGTAGTCAACTGCGAGCCTTCTGCTCTGCCAAAGTAGTCACTTTGACCACTTCAAATCCAGGAGCAACCAGCTCGAGCGCTGGTTCCTCCTGCATTCCCCTCCTTGTCTCCCTCTTACTTGCGTAGGATACGAATAGAGTAGGATAGTTTCCTAAATTTGTAGCCTTAGTGGAATAATTCAATTGTAGCATATTTTTCATTAATTTGTTAATTCAATTTGCCAATTCTTCTGTACTTCTAAGCCTCTTTTCTTTTTGTAAATACTTATTTCTTGTAAAGCCAAATAAACGAAAAGAATAATAAAAGTAGGAATTGTACCGCGAGAGGTATATCATCCGAGCCGAACACTCTAGTGTCGGTAATATTACTGTCAATTTGACAGTAAGTGTGTAATTCGGTTTTCCTCCTACAACAAGAGTTTTTCGCTGCCCTCTTGTTTACCCTGGCTGGCTGAGCGTTACCCCAGCTGGAAAACAAAGGCACGCGTTACAAAACACCACCAGACCACCATGGAGATTAATACGACAGTAAATTATTAGGCAAATGCAAAACAATACGTATGCACAACGATATAAAAGTGATAGAGTGTACATGCTCACATGCAAATCGCAGTCAGATACAAACTGAAAATGTTATTGTTTTCATGTTATTACGCGCTCACATCGATATGGGAGACACATCCAATACAGTGTTGCCAGGACTTCAAAAATAAAAAAGGTAGATCAGCCAAATAAAACAAAAAAAAAAAATATGTGGCACTTAAAGCCCCGTCCATTAATGTTGTGCGTGTTAAATTTTGGACAGTTTTAGAAGGGATCTACTTATTTTAGACAGTTCCGATCGGCAGAATCCTTGTGACATCACTTTTTCTGAGCTTTGTCACAGAGTTCTTTTAGAAGCTTTTTCATAGCAAGTTGTTACTGTCGGAAGAATTACCAATTGCTTGCCGACAGGTGGGTACCGTTCGAAAGAAAAATCTTTACGATATTAAATTTGTCATGCATCAGTCTGGGATTGAACCACGACCTACAGATCAGAAGGCCAACACACTAACCACTGTGCTACGGCACCCAGATCAGCCAAATAGAAACACTAAAAAAGCTAAATGGAGCAAAAAAAGTTAAATATTGCCAGCCTTTTCAAAATTTCATAAACAGTTTATACTTTATTTTTAACATGTTCAACAATCGAAGCATACATTAGGTACACATATATACGAAAATACTTTCATTATTATTACTATTACTATTAGAGGGCTGTATTGCACTGCGACCCTAGGTCTATTGTGTACTCCATCATGGACTAGAATCCCTCAGTCCAGCATCCATAAGGAAGTTTAGTATAGATCCTACCCTAATGGACTTCAGCAGATTTTCCGGTATTATAAGTGCTCCCTGCAATGTCGGCAGGTTTCATCCGAGATTCCCAGTTTCGTTATGTGATAATTTAGCCTGCAGTGTCCTGTCAATAATCCCGTGATGATTCTTATATTATTATTGTTTAAACTGATACATTCCTCAAGTCGTTTTGGGTTATAGGTCCCTAAAAGTGTTTTGGATTGAGACAACCCTGGTATGTTTTCCTAGTATGATTGTCTTTCTGATTCTTCGCTCTTTTTGATGATAAAATGGATAAAGCTCCTTTGTTCAGACCACAGAAGGGTTCTAGGCCTACAAAAGGTGTTGCAGCTACCTTCCTGGCAGGCCTCTCCGCTAGCTCGTTGCCTCCAACTTCAATATGTCCTGGAACCCAAAGGATCCATAATTGGTTATTTTTACCGAGTTCATTCAGCTTCTCAAGACATTAACACACCAGTTTTGATTTCACCTGGTTAGGGTTCAGTGCCTTGATAGTAGCCTGACTATTTGTCAGCATTGCAATCCTTCTATTCCGGTATTGCCACATGATGTTGAAGTAGACACACCTGACAATAGCGTACATTTCCGCTTGAAAGACAGTAGTATTGTTACCTAAAGAATCCGAGTATTTTATCCCCGGGCTTATCATTGCTGCTCCGGCCCCTTAATTAGTCAAAGAGCCGTCCGTAAACCTTGTTATCATGTTCTGCTTTATCCATTTTCAGATGCATTGAGTCTCTAGGCATTCCGACTTCAGGATGTTGTTTTATTAGCATATCATATTTCTTGCGGTCCATCCATCTGCCTCTTCCGCTATTAACATGATAGTATAGCGGAAGAGGCATGGTATTCTCATGTTAGTCCTCTGTTATTACGGGGAGAGTTGCCAGTGGGCTGAACGCTGGCTATGCCTTGCCTTGTTTTCTCCTTTCCTTTCACAAGAGTGCAACAAAATTTTGACTAGCGGAATGGGAAGAGCTGATATAAATGATGATGCCAGGTTAATACTCAACCCATTCCCCCATCCATAAAAAATACACAGGGCAGTGCGAGGAAACTTATTCCGGCGTAGACACCTTCTTTGCTTGGGACTGGATATGAATATGAAGAGGTGTAAGTTCCAAGAGACCTTCCAATGATGCTGTTGGATATATACGCATAGCTCCTGTTATACATACATATGCTAGTCTCTGAATCCTGCCGAGTATGGTAGTAACAGTTTGAAGCTTTGTACAGTTCTCCCAGACGACATCTCCGTAGATGATCATGGGTCTAACGATTACAGTGTATATCCATCTCAGTATCTTTGGTCTGCAACCCCAACTTTTCCCTGCTATCGATTTACAAATCATAAATATTCTAGTGACCTTTTCGCCACATTTTCTATATACATTCTGTCAAATAAGTACCCGGAAATTCTCATTTTTAATTTTCCCTCTGAGAATATTTAAAAAAGAAAATTTTCCCAAGTTGGCACAACTGTCAGCCACTATTCTGTGAATTTTTATTGCTATGTGTCATTTAGTTTGGTTACGGCGTCATTAGGAACAAGTCAACCTTTTGTGTGCGTTGCGATTTTTACTATGGATAAAAATATCGAACAAAGAGTTTGTGTGAAATTTTGTGTTTCAAACGAAATTTCTTGTGCCAAAACGTTGGAAATGTTGAAAAAAACATTTGGTGATTCAACCATGTCGAAAACTCAAGTTTACGATTGGTATAAATCGGTCAGAGGGGCGAGAAGAAGTGAACGATTTGCCACGTTCAGGACGGCCTTCGACCTCTTCAACTGAAGAAAACGTCGACAAAATAAAGGAAATGGTGCTCGAAAATCGTCATTATAGTTTGCGAGAGATAGCCCAAGAAATGAACATGTCTTATGAGACCACTCGTCATATTTTGGTTGATGTTTTGGGTATGCGGAAAGTCGCAGCGCGATTGGTGCCAAAAGATCTGAATTTTCTTCAAAAAGTGAATCACAGTAAGGTGGCTGAAGACATGCTTGAACGCGTAAATTCCGATCCAACGTTCATCGAACGCATCATAACTGGTGACGAGACATAGGTTTTCGAGTACGACATGCAAACAAGTCAACAATCATCGGAATGGCGCGCCAAAAATGAGCCGAAACCGAAAAAACCGCGCCAAAGCAAATCGAAAATCAAGGTGATGCTGACCGTTTTCTTTGATATTCGTGGTGTTGTTCATTCGGAATTCTTACCGGAGGGCCAAACCGTCAATAAAGAATATTATCTTGACGTTATGAGGCGTTTGAGAGAGAATGTTCGTCGCAAAAGACCAGATTTGTGGCGGAACAACAGTTGGATTTGGCACCACGATAATGCACCAGCGCACAAAGCGATCATTGTGAACGAGTTTTTGAACAAAAATTCAACAAATATCATCGAACAACCACCGTACTCTCCAGATATGGCCCCGTGTGACTTTTTCCTGTTTCCAAAACTCAAATTACCACTTCGTGGAACCCGTTTTGAGAGCATTGAAGATATCAAAACTAATTCACAACGAGAACTGAAGGCCATCCCGGAATATAGCTTTAAAAAGTGTTTCGATGATTGGATTGTTCGTTGGAAGAAGTGTATTGCCTCAGAAGGGGCCTATTTTGAAGGGGATATAATAAATTTAGATGATTGATAAGTTGTTTGTGTTTTATTTCAAATTTCCGGGTACTTATTTGACAGAATGTATGTCCTCCATCGTACTACGCTGGTCTAGTACTACGTCCAGAAATTTGGCTTCTTTCTGTAGCTCTACCTCTGCACCGTCTAAGCTAATAGTTTTTAGATTTCTAGGTTTGCACTTCCTAGTGAATGGAACAATTGTGGTTTTTACTGGGTTAATGCTCATCCCCACTTTGCTGCACAATTTTCTTGTTAGTTTTAGTCCTAGCATTATTCTGTCACATAGAGTATTTTCGTACTTTCCTCTACATATTATGTCTATATCATCAGCATAATCCTGAAATTGTAATCCAGAGTTATCTAGATCTACAAAAAGTTCATCTAACACCATACTCCACATTAGCGGTGATAGCATTCCCCCTTGTGGGTATCCCCGTGAGGTGTTTGCTATTATGCTTCGTGTACTAGTTAGTATTTCTACCTTCCTAGTGGAGAGCATGTTGCTCAGGGCAACAATCAGGGCTTTATGGATGGCTTCATGTGAAGAGTTATTAAATGCACCTTCTATATCGAGAAAAGTGCATAATGCCGTTTTTTTCATTTTTATACTTCTCTGAATTGAGTTAGCTAATTGGTACAACGTAGATCTGCCTGCTCCGTACCCATGCTGACACGCATGTAACGGATAGTTTACAAGAATGGTTATTCTGATGTAGTTGTCTACAACTTTTTCTAGTACTTTAAGCATAAAGGACGTTAAGCAAATTGATCTGAAGGATTTCGGATAAAGAGGATACTTCTTGCCGTATGAAGACTACCTGTGCTCTCCTCCACAGCCTTTGTATATACCCGAATGCAATGCTGCTCCTGACGATCTTAGTTAATGTACTTAGGATATATTCTAAGCCCTTTTGTAGTAGTGCAGGAAATATGCCATCCACACCAGGGGACTTTAGTGGATTAAAGGGTTTTACCCCCCACCGCACCCTCTGCTCCGTGCATATCTCTTTTGCAGTGTTCCAGTTTGTCCTATGTATTATACTAAAAGGTTCAGATTGTTCTCTTCCTGGTGTGATAGATTATCCTGGAAAAGGATTGTTTAGAAGAAGTTCAACTTTCTCTTCCTCACTCTCAGTATAACTTCCATATTACTTTTTAAAGTTGGTAGAGATTAGATTACTCGTCTTAGCCATTACTTTATAGAGTCTTGGTGTCTGCCCAGTTTCTTCTATGCTGCTCCAAAAATTTCTGAAGCTTTCTTGCTTTGCTTCTCTGATCTCCTTATTGTAGAGTGTCAGAATGTTCTTATAAGTTTCCCAATCCCCAGTATTTTTTGTCCGGTTAAAGAGTCTACGAACTCTAGTCCTCAGCTGACCCTACTTATTGGACAGCTGTCGTCATAAGCGCCATAAAAGTTTTATTAAAGCTTTCCACCAAGGTTTCTAATTCCATTTCATTCCTGATATTATCCCCCAAGTTGAGCTGGTTTAGATTTGTTCTCAGGTTTGCTGAGTATTTTTCCCAGTCCGTTTTCCTTGGATTTCTTGAAAATCTCTTTACTAGCTATGAACCCTCAATACCGAATCTTATTATTCTATGATCCGACATTGATGGCTCAGTTGACCCAAACCGATTTGTAACCAGCTCACTGCCTCAAGTATTTCCTATCGTTATATCTAGGACCCCACTACGTGTCCTAGTAACAAAAGTTTAATAATTAATTAATAATTAAATTTAATAATTCTAGTCTATTACTTAGAATAAATTCAAGAAGGAACTCACCCCTTGTATTGGTGCCCGTACTGCCCCACACCTCGTTGTGTGTATTTGCCTCGCAGACAAGTAATAACAACATTTGCTTCCTTCCACAGTATTCTACCAGTCTTTGGATTGCCGCAGGTGGCACCTGTTGGTCTTCCCTTGGTAGATGGGCTATTGCTGTAACAATTTCATTGGCAGTCCCGTTTATGTTGACCGGGATTTGTACCGCCACTAAGTCCCTCGAGAGATACTTTGAAAGACAAAGATAATTCATGTTATTTGTAAGTATCAAACAGGTTCTCGGATTATCACACCGTATATCCGATGGAAATCACCAACACAAAGTATGACAAAAATTTGCTTTGTGATCTAGAGGATCACAAAGTCTTTTTCTGAGAGATATACATCTTTCAATGAAGAAACTCTGCATTATATAGATAATGCAGAGAATGAGATATTTCTCGTAAAGAGAATAGATAATCTGGGGATCAGTTTTGATCTATAAGAAGACGAGGGTGAAAGTATAGCTCTCTCCGATGATGTCATCAAGAACAGCAATGATCAGGAGCAGGATGAGCAGTATGGCGAACTGGTAGAATATATTTATATTTAGTTAAGAAATTTGCATCATAAAAAATAATGAAAAATTTATTTGTTAAATAATTTTTTATAATTTTTATAATTTCTTAACGTAATTATTGTAATCTTAATAAACAAAATTTTAATACTACTTTTCCTTTTTTATTGGATTTGTTTTTTTTTTTCTATTAAGGTTAGGGAAAAAAATTTCAAAAAGAAATATATGGAAAATCAAAAAGAAAAGAAAATAAAAAAAAGTGAAATAAAAAAATTAAAAACATCTTAACTAAATTTTCCTAGTTTTTCATTAGTTTAAACTTTTTATTACGTAGGCAAATTTTATGAGCACAGTTACAGAACAATAAAAACGTTTGAAATGTTTTTTTTTGTATATAAACATACACTACACGAAATTCTATAAACTCGTCAAAAATGAAGAAAAGAATAATCTTCAAAATTTATTTTTCTATTTTATTAATAAAATTTTCTTTTGATTTTTTAATCTAAGTTAACATATTTACTTAATACTAGACCATTTTTTAAAACACAGATTTGTATCTTATTAACAGCACATGAATGTGCTGTACATGGTGATCAGATTTCTCTCTATCACTGAACATTTTTTTTATATGCTCGTATTTATACATTCTAGTTCCTTTGAATTGTTTATGTGAATCGATATTTCGTTTGTGAGCATTCGTTGTGGTCAAGATATCTTTACAAATCTCTTGGATGCTTAAGGAATAATAAGTCAATCAATCCTGTTGTTAGTGGTCTTAGTCTCAGGTCTGGTAGTATCAGATCAGATCAGGTCTGGTAGTATTAGATCAGATCAGGTCTGGTCAATTCAACATGATATAATATTTAAAAATAAAAAAATAAAAATAAATATGTGGCACTTAAAGCCCCAAAGGGCTCATTGGCCGAGCTTCTCTTCCATTACTGTTGTGCGTCTTAAATTTTTGGACAGTATTAGAATGGACCTACTTATTTTAGCCGGTTCCGAACGGCAGAACACTTGTGACATCACTTTTTCTGAGCTTTGTCACAGAGTTCTTTTTAGAAGGTTTTTCATGGCATGTTGTTACTGTCGGAAGAATTGCCAATTACTTGCCGACAGGTGGGTACCGTTCGAAAGAAAAATCTTTTCGATATTAAATTTGTTATGCATCAGCCGGGTATTGAACCACGACCTACAGATCAGAAGGCGAACACACTAACCACTGAGCTACGGCACCCATATAATATAATATTTAGTATATAATATTTAGTTGATTGTCGAATAGTTGAACGTTTATAGATAAATAAAAAAGGTAAATCCTTTTCGATATCTGCCATCATTAATAAAATCATATTTGCTTATTACAAAAAATCCATATTTATCCTTCCTTCTCCACACATTTCAAAACTCATATATGCACGCACATGATCATTGTATATATGCTCCATATTTAATCCATCTTGTTTAAACATAATAATCATGTTAGCATTATCACATATTAAATGTTTGGGTGTTCTTGTATATGTTTGACATAAATAAAAACTATCTATGTTCTGATGACGACCCATACAGAAATATGATCTTATATTATTTTGTATCTAACAAGCGACATCATCAGATATTATTATGGAATTACTTTTTGCTTCCTCGGATGGTAACACATTATCATTTTTAGAGAATTTATAAAAGTTTATCCCCACAACAATCACTATAACTGTTATGACAACAGTTGTTTTATAACATTTAAATATATAAGCTGTAAAGATAAATTTCTATTTTTCAGTCAATCAATAAACGTCATTGTTTTTATACATATGATTACAAAATTAATATAATGGTTGTTAAATATTCAAAACGAATTAGTTATAAACAATCAGTTAGTGGACGTGGACTACTTAATAACGTTATAAACTCTTCACCAATCGAGCTGCATTTACGTGGATGACAGTATTGCGGACTGGGAATCAATTTGAAAGAACGTCTAAAAGAGGTGATCGAGGTATTAACTCTCTAAACGCCGCTTGTAGAGGACACGATATTGCATACTCACAGATCAGACTTATCCAAACGTGATATAGCAGATATGATAGTAGATGAAAGAGCTTGGGAGATAGTATCATCTAAACACAGTGGTTTGGGAAAGCGCGCAAACGCTTGGTTAGTAACAAACGCGATGAAATCTAAAACAATTTTGGAATGGGGGGCGTTTTACCTAAGAAGAAGAAGAAAAGACCTCCAGGAAATCAAAGAAAGATATTCACTTCAGTAATAAAAAAAGCTACAAACATTTAGAAAAAACTTAAACCTGAGAGTATTGAGGAAGCCATTAAAATTGCTAAAAAATAACTTGCTCCTGAATTGAAAACCATTAAATCAACTGATGGTATTCCTCAGCTTATACAATAATAGGCAATAGTTAGTATTGCAATAGGTGCAATTGCAACAGGAAGTTCAGCAATTACAACAGTCAATGAATTCAGAAAATCTAAGGAATTACTAGAAGAAGCAAAACGTCACAACAACACCATGGAGGTGATAGCAATGGGAAAAGGGTTTTATCTTAAACCGTACAAAAAATGATTGGGATTTTATTATAAACCATATCCAAAAACTCCTAAGCAAGGTACCTAAAACAGCCCTAACTGACATCGATTTACAAAAATTAACTGTATACATACCGTACTTTAGAGGAATACTTTACCAGAACATGTTCGTCAAATTGAAAGTAGTATTGTAAACCTTGATTCTAATAGCGGAAATGGCAAACATTGGGTAACATACTATACTGAATAAATATACACAATTAGTATTCCGATATACTTATATTTATTTTTGATTTACACGTTAACGTTTCGTATGTTTATGCACTTAGCTTTACTTATACATAGGCACAATCGATAAGCATATATGTAAATATTCATTAAATAAAAATTCACTAAATAAATTGATACAATATTTCGCACTATTTAGAATCGATACGATGAAATATATAAAAGGTAGGTTTAGAATTATTAAATATAAGAACGGCGCGGAATGGCACGATCTCGCTGGAAAAAATCTCAAGGACCGAATGTAAAGAAGATGATAACATCGGTCGATCATAATACGAATCGCGAAAACCCAACATAAAAGGTGAATTTATGTGGAGAGTTGGGTTGCCATATGGTAAGTATGAAAGGTAAGGTAAGTATAACTTGGTTTAGGGGGACGTAAGTATACTTAATTCATTATATAAATTCTTCTTTCAGGGACTGACCATATGGCTTGTCTAAAGGGATTTAGACATCGCGGCCCGCATGCACTCGTGCATTAATTGAGCGCATCTCGTAGCCGTGACAGTGAGCCGATCGCGTCCTCGATCGCTCGAGCTGCCCTTCGACGGACATTGGGAGTCGGTCGTCGTCCAGGCTGGGAGCTTCTCGGGGTTTAAACTACATGTCGTGGCTCGACAAATTGGAAAACTGAATTAGCTTAAGGGCTTGAGACAAAGTCTGACAGCGAAAAAAGAGTTTTTTTTGGATATTACGATTTTACGCGAGCGGCAAAATACATAATTTTACTATGGGCAGCTTGAGAACGGCCGATTTGGTCCGAATATCTGCGACAAGAATGTGGCCGTCAGATCCTCGATACAAATGAGTGACGCGTCCGAGACTCCATTCGTTGGGGGGCAGCAGCTCATCCTTGATGACCACCAGTTGACCTACTTCCAGCTCCTTTTGAGGGTGTTGCCATTTGTAGCGTTTGTGCAGATCTTGTAGGTACTCAGTTTTCCATCTGCGGCTGAACTGGTGGTGAAGCGCCTTGAGTTTTTCCCATCGGTTTATCAGGGATATATCTTCCGAGTTGGGTTCGGGCAAGGCCGTTAGTGGAGCACCTCGCAGGAAGTGACCTGGAGTTAGCGCTATTAGTTCGTTGGGATCTTGAGAGAGGGGAGACAATGGTCTAGAGTTGAGCACGGCTTCGATTCTACATAGCAGAGTTGAGAACTCTTTGAAGCGGAATTTGTGATTGCCGGCACTCTTTTTGAGATGAGCCTTAAAGCTTTTGACTGCCGACTCCCAGAGACCGCCCATGTGAGGCGCACTGGGAGGAATAAAAACCCAGTCAATACCTTGCGGAGAGTATTGGGCCAGAATATCTTTGGACACCTCCTTAGAGAATTTGAGGAATTCTTTACTCATGGCTCTTTGAGCTCCAACGAAGGTTGTACCATTATCCGACATGATTTTGCGGGGAAGGCCTCTTCTGCCAACGAATCTGGCGAATGCGGCGCGGAATGCCTCTATAGAGAGATCAGAGCACAATTCCAAGTGAATGGCCTTTGTGGAAAAGCATACAAATACCGCCACATACCCTTTGAGAAAGGCAGCAGTTCGAAGCGTAGATGCTTTAATTTGGAATGGGCCTGCAAAATCAACACCTGTGGTCGCGAAAGGTACCGACAAGGTACACCGTTCAGGCGGCAGAGCTGCCATAATCTGTGATCGAACCTTTTGTTTGTGGATGGTACAAACTTTGCATAGAAATATGCATTTCCTTATTTGGGGCTTAAGACGAGGAATATAGAATTCTTGTCGAGCCATTCGGAACATGAGCCTTTGTTCTGCGTGTAGGAGCAGAGTATGGAGAAACTCGAGGTACAAAACGCAAAATCGGGATTTTTCAGGAAGAATTATGGGGTGACGCTCACTATAACTAAGACCAGAATGAGCTAATCGACCATTTACTCTCATGAGATTTTCCTTGTCGAGAAAAGGATTTAAAGTCAGCAAAGAGCTTTTATTGCTGACTGCGGTTGAGCTGAGAAGAGCCTTCAGCTCTTTGGGAAAATATTGCCGTTGGGCTAACGAAATTAGCCGGCTTTTTGCGAAACGAATTTCGTCCTGCGAGAGTGAGGAATTCGAAATTGGAGAAGATTTTCGCAATTTAGAGAGTCCGTTATGGACAAAACGGAAGACGTAAGAAATCACACGCAGTGCCCTTGAAAATGATGAGAACCGATCGAGAATGTCGGTATGGTCATCTAACGTGAGAAGAACCTCTACTTTCCTTTGCTCGGGGGGCAAAGTACTGGAAAGTGTTGGTTTTGGCCAGGCTTCTTCGGGGTGATGAAGCCATGCAGGGCCATTCCACCAAAGAGTATTGGACACAAGATCTTGGGGCTTGCATCCGCGTGTACCCAAATCAGCTGGATTTTCGCTGCTGATGACATGGCGCCAGATAGCATTTCCAACGTTTTGGAGTATCTGGGCCGTACGATTAGCGACGTACGTTTTCCATGTGTGAGGTGGTTTTTCCAGCCATGCGAGAACGATTTGAGAATCGGACCAGAAGAATATGTCTGAGAATTCGACATCTAAAGTTTCTTTAACGGACTTGGCTAGGTGCGAAAGTAAAACGGCGCCACACAATTCCAAACGTGGTAAGCTGACCGTCTGCAGAGGTGCAACTTTTCCTTTAGCCACCAGTAAATGACAGGATATTTGATTATTCTTGTCCATTGATCGTATGTACAGGGCTGCACAATACGCTTTCTCTGAAGCGTCACAAAATCCATGAAGCTGGATTCGCTTCTTGGGAGAGAATTGTACCCATCGAGGGATTTCGATGAGACCAATGGACGAAATGTTCTCCAGAAATACATTCCATTTGATGAGCGATCTGGGTTTCACGCATTCATCCCAGTCGGTGCCTTCTAACCAGAGCTCTTGGAGAAGCAGCTTGGCTTGAGTCATGATGGGCGAGAGCCATCCTGCCGGGTCAAAAAGTTTCGCAACGGCAGATAAAATTTGACGCTTGGTAGCAGCGGATGTTGTTTCGATGGGCGATACTGAGTACGAGAATGTGTCAGTCAATGCATTCCATCGTATTCCAAGGGTTTTTGTGGCACTGGCACTTTCAAATTTTAGAAAATCAGAATCGAGAAGTTCTGATTTTGGGATATTTTCTAAAATTTTAGGATGATTTGCAGTAATCTTTCGTAATGGAAATCCTGCGGAGTTGAGGACTTGTATCACTTGAGATAAAGATTCGACTGCATTTGGAATTGTATGTGAACCAGATAATACGTCATCCACATAGGTTTCTTTGAAGATTATTTTTTCCACGAGAGGGAAATTCTTCTTGGAATCCTTAGCCAATTGTTGCAGTGTTCTAATGGCTAAATATGGAGCGCAATTTACACCAAATGTGACTGTCTTCAACCGGAAGTCCTGAATTGGAGAATTTGGTGACCTGCGAAAGAGAATTCGCTGGAAATCCTGGTCGTCATGGTGGACAAGAATTTGTCGGTACATCTTTTGTACATCACCATTGAAAACGAATTGATATAGTCGCCACCTCAGAATGAGAACCATGAGATCTGGTTGTAATGTGGGACCTATATGTAATACGTCGTTAAGAGAATGGCCTGAGCCGCTGCTTCTTGAGGCATTAAAAACAACACGCACTTTGGTGGTTTTCTTTTCTGGCCTCACCACTGCATGATGTGGCAGGTAAAAGGAGAAATACTTGCCATCATAGATGATTTCATGCGAGCCTGTGGGTTCCATATGATCCAGCGTGAGGTATTCTTCGAGAACCTCATCGTAAATGGCTTTGAGATCGCCTTTCTTTGAAAAATTTTTCTCCATACTGCGAAATTGATTATAGGCTATGGTTCGGGAGTGACCAAGAGCCGTAAGAGCGGGAAAACTGGATTTAAATGGAAGCCTGACCACATATCTTCCATCTGACCTACGAGATGTGGTCCTCTTATAGTAGTCTTCACAGGCTATATCTTCTTCCGATACTTGAGCTGGCTGATTGACTTCTTCCTGTTCCCAAAACTTCCTTAGTTGAGAACTAAGAAGTTCATTGGAAACTTCCTCTACCTGTGTCGAGAATGTTGACACTTTTTGAGAGATAGGGCCACTAATTATCCAGCCAAATATGGTATTCTGTGCGAGAAGGCTTCCACAGATATTATCGCGGATTCCGGTTAGGAGGATTTGAGGAATCAAATCACTACCTATGACCATGTCAATTTGCGCCTGCACGAAGCAATTCGGGTCAGCCAAATCTAACATTTCGAATTGCTGCCAATCGAGCTTAGAAATTTTAAATGTGGGTAGAAATTTGGTCAATTGTGAGAGTACAATTGCCCGTGTCTGTAACTTTTTATTAGCCTTTGGGGCGACTAACGTAACGGTACAAGTCTGGTTAGAGTTTTGGATGGTTTTACCACCCATTCCAGAAATTTCGACGTGAGTTGCTTGCGAAGGAAGCCTCAGCCGATTTTGTACCTTGGTAGAGATGAATGTTCGTTGAGAACCTTGGTCGATGAGTGCTCGAACCTTGTGAAGTTCTCCAAGATGCTCTATAGAGACAAGAGCTGTGGGTAAAAGAGTTCTTTCTTCATTTGAGGTGAACAATGCTTGCACCTTTGAAGAAGATTTGGAGCATGATGAGCAGGGTTGCTCATCTTCGGATGATCGGTCCTGAGATCTCCGGTTTCTCGAGTTTCTTGAGGGGATTATCGTCTGCTGCGTGCTCTTTTTCTTATTCTGCGGCTGAAGCGTGGAGGTTTGCGCCAAAACCTTGGTGTTCCTACTGGGAATATTGTCTGCTGGTATGTGAAGCATCGTGTGATGCCTTCGCTGACATTGCAAACAGGAGTGTTTGCTCTTGCAGTCCCGTTTATGGTGAGTAAAGGTCAAACAGTTCTCACAGAGATTGTGTTCTCGAACTAGCCCTACTCTATCACGAACAACTAACTTTTTAAACCGCTCACAGGATTTAAGCGAATGTGCGGCTTCGCAGATTGGACAAGAGAATGTCCGACTGCTTTCGGAAAAAAAGTTTTGGGTTTTGTTGTGGGGTCTGTTTTGTAGAAATCCTGATTTATTTGGCTTGACGCTCTTGAGCCTCTCCACGACTTCGTACCTTAGTGTCAGGAATTCGTCCATTTGCTGCCATGTTGGGAGATCCTTGCGGGAACTTAGGGATTGTTCCCAGAGAGCCAAGGAATCTTCAGGCAGTTTTGAACAGCAGATATGCACCAGGATCGGGTCCCAATTCTCTGTCGAGACGCCTTGAGAGGATAAGACGGACAGAGAATTATTGATCGTGGTTTGCAGCTTCTGAATTGCCTCGCTATTCTCGTAACTCACTTGAGGGAGGTTCAAGAGAGTTTTTATCTGCTTATCGACCAGAATTCGCTTGTTTTCGAAGCGGGCCTTTAGCGCATTCCATGCCAACTCGAAATTTTCGTTGTTGAGCGCGTACTGCTTCACAATAGCTCCAGCTTTTCCTGCAGTTTTGTATCGGAGATGATACAGTTTTTGGGCAGAAGAGAGTTTAGGGTGGTTTATGTAAACCGCGGTGAACATGTCGCGGAAGGACGTCCATTCTTCGTACCCGCCGGAAAATGTTTCGGTATCACAAGTAGGAACAGTCAGGCAAATTGCGGAATTATTTGCCTGCTCTGTTGTAGAAATAGAGTAACTTTCTGCTTGTGATGGAAGTTCCAATCTGGAGGCTGATTGAACTTCTAAGAGATCCGAAATCTGTGCTTTTATGGTGTGCACGCGCTCTTGGCAGAGTTCCATTTTATTTCTCGCTGCCATTTTGAAATTACTGGGCAGCTCGTCCTCATCCGTTAAACCTACTCTTCTAAACGTGGACTTGACTTGATAATAATAGCAGCTCAAGTCCTCGAGCTTAGCCTTCAGGAGAGAAGGCGTTAAGTCTTCAACCGGAATTGTTGAAAACTTCGTGCAGAAATGCACCAGGTTGTCCGCCTCGAAAATGAACTCATTCATGGAGGGGTCATAAGCTCTTTTCCTAGGGGTTTTCTTTGTTTCGGATGGAACTTTTGGCATTTTTTCCATTGAGCCTTTTGGAATAGCGCCAGCTGACTCTGCCCTACGACCTTCAGCAATTTCCTGCTTTTCTGGTGATTTCGTCACCGGCATATTTGACCGAATCTATCAAAATTTGTGAAATGAAGAGACTTTCAAAAAAATGCACCAAAATGCACTGATCGATTATGTGACGATATCGATATAGAGCAATTTATCGATCGATAACAGAAATGTTATCGATATAATGCGTAAATTAGAAAAATATATATATGAGAATATATATAAAGAAGAAATATGTATATATTTAAGGGAATATATATATACCGAAGAAAATATATATGAGAATATGTACAGATGAAATGTGTATAAATATAAGTGCAAATATATATGTGAATATATATAAATGAGTATATGATATATATGGGAATATATAAAAAATGTGTAAATGATATATGAGATTATATTAAAAAAATATGTATATATATAAGTGAATATATATACGAAAAGGAAATAAAAAATGAGAAACCCCAGAACTTGATGGTATACCTACCGTGTCACTCAAGACAGCTATTAAAATGGAACCAGAAGTTTTTGCGCAGCTATATACGGCCTGCCTTAGGAAAGGGTCACTTCCAAGTCGGTGGAAAAGCCAAAGACTTGTCCTAATTTCCAAAGGCGATAAACCACCGGATAATCCGTGTTCATATAATCCACTATGTATGCTGGATACTGCAGGTAAGGTACTGGAGCGGATCATATGCTCTAGATTAAAAAAATACACTGAAGGAGAAACAGGCCTTTCTGAATGGCAATATGGATTCAGGAAAAAGTGCAGCATTGTCGATGCTATTGGCAAAGTGTGTGAAATTGCAAAAAAAGCAATGGAAGGAAAAATATGGAGAGGGAGCAGTAAAGAATACTTTAACCCTACCCTAGATATCAGAAATGCTTGTAATTTAGCAAATTGGTCATATACACTAAATGCTCTTCGAAGTATCCGCTTCGGGGTACTTAATTCGAGTAATTTCAAATTATTTTAAAAGTAGAACTCTGTACTATGACACAGAAGAAGGTCCAAAGCAGCATAAGGTGACAGGTGGAGAACCGCAACGCTGAAAAAACAATTAAAAGTGTTAAACAGTGGCTCGAGATTGCGGGACTAGAAATGGCGGATCACAAAATCGAACCAGTATGAATGAGTAGCCGGAAGAAGGTAGAGTATATTTATGTGCATGTTGGTGGTCACATCATATCCTCCAGTTCATACATTAAGTACTTGGGAGTCCTATTGGACCATAGGTTGAATTTTAAAGAACATCTCAAATATGCGGGTGTTAAAGTAGCAAGAGCTGGAGAGGCTAGTACGTAGATACATATTGGGGCATAGCCACAATGTGTGAATCGTGCATGCTGAGTAGTACGGACTACTCAGTATCTATGAAGATTTCCACCTTCCAGCGTATCGAAGCCGAGTATATAGCTATATTGCGCATTTTCTGACTCTGCAAAATGCAGATGTGCAAATAGGCAGACGCGCGAATATGCCTCACTTCAAACACGCTCGCACATACACACAACCGCTGTAAACAGTCACACAATTTTGTCTGGCTCGGATCCACACAATTGTCCTTGAACGAGAGGGAATATGCCTCTTATCAACCACGACCAATCTAGCTCCGGGGTAGGATTCTTCTACATTTGATGTGGTTGCCTTATACAGCTCCACCGATCTTGGGTTATCGCACGCAATGATTTTAATTTGGCCCTGATACCACCCTGTATCCTGGATTGCCAGCTAGCACATCTTTAGCGACGTTGGTAACTGCGAGTTGCACCCACTTTCACTGATCTTACCCTATGGGTCAGCTTCATCTAATACGCCTATCAAAATGCGGCTTATGTCAGTAAAAGACTTATTCGGGCTCAACCCCTGAGTCCCCGCTTTGCTGGTTGTAACCTCTTCAGCGTGAAATCCGACAACATGGCATTTGCCCAGTCGATTGACTCCTTCAGCTCCTTTGTCAGCTCTTCCTCACTTGGTGGAGCAGTGTGCACCCTTTTTAGAATTACTGACCCGCTTTCGCTGGGTCAGTAACAGTAAAACAGGATATGATTGCGGTTTTACTGATAAGAACAAAAAACATTCGAATGACCTTGAAAATACTACTGATAAGAAATATACATATGTATTTCACAATAATTACGAGTGTAAAAATTCAAACAGGAAATTATTGCGGTTTTACTGATAATAACTTTCTATTGACAAAAAACATTCGAATGACCTTGAAAATACTACTGATAAAAAATATATGTATTTCACAATTATTACGCGTGTAAAAATTCAAACAGGAAATGATTGCGGTTTTACTGATAAGAACTTTCTGTTGATAAACCCTTTATATTATGGAATACAGTGTTTGGAGGCACAGTCTTATAAAAGTCGTATAAAGTTGCATACTCCTCATTACACATCAAACTAACCAATTTCGTGCATCAATATGAATGGTTTCATATGCAATATTTGTGAAATGAGTTTCACCGCTCAAACAAGTTTGAAAAGGCATGTGTAAGGTAAAAATTTTACGCGGAATAGTTATTTGACAAACCATATTCAAAAGAATCATAAGTATGAGCATGAGATATAACTCATTAATAAGCAATGTATCAGTAAAGCAAATGGAGGAGAACATAATGATGAACAACTGTCATCTAGTTTTAAATTTTGTGATGAATGTGAAAAGAGAATTCCGATTAATTGTTGGTCATATCATTTGAGGACTAATGATCATAAAAAAATTCCACTCTGTCACCGATAGAAAACAATTCAACATCGGATTGACATATTCAACAGATAAAGGGAATGTTTAAATCACATATACAGAGCTACGTTTACAAAAATGTAGGTGAAAATATTCTCTTACCGGATATTTTTTTGGAAAAGATAAAGGAGGAAATCATGAAATTATTGCGTGAGCAAGTGGAGAGAAACCACTCCTATAAATTTAATTTTGAACTTTTTTGTGAATACATAAAATTCAAACCCTACGATAATAGAGATGATAATGACCCTGATTTTGATGCGGTTGGCATATATATAATGTCATTTCAAACAAAAATGACATTATTACAAAAACCACCAGTTATTGAAACAATGTACAACGATAAAGCCAATGCTTTATGTGCCAAAATGGAAGAATTCCAAGAACGAGATAGTGGATGGACTCTCTCTCAGTACAAACCACTGAGAGGATCGTCATATATAATATTACCACAGAAAATAACTGAAAAGCATGCTTGTATCAATGTTCAGAACAATGACGAGTACTGCTTTAAATGGGCAATAATATCTGCATTCTCAGCTGGAAGATATGATCAAAGATGCACCAGATTCAATGTAAATATTCAGGATAATGTAATTACTGTGAGCGATAAAACATTAAATTTCGATGGACTAATGTTCCCTATGCCGATTGATCAAGTTTCGTTATTTGAAAAAAATATAAACATTAGCGTTAATGTATTTGGATGTTCCGACAATGGTTATGCTATAGTCGGACCTTATTACAGTACCAAATATCCACATAAACCTCTTATTTATTCAACAAGAAGACAATTTCCTCTACGTTTGGATTAAAGATATTTCAAGGTAAGGTCAACACACATAAACTATCAAGTATGTCTCAAATATTTTATAGATTAATTCTTATTTACAGACTAGCACGATCTCAGCTAACCCTGGACAAGCGTGCTATCTTCTTATGCAATTTCTGTTTGCAATATAGCAAAAGTGATGAAATTATGAGCAGACACCGGGAAGAGTGCAACAAAGTGGTAACACATATGCGCACTGGCGAAAACGGTAACGACAAGTTAAAATTTAGTTTTTTCAAGTCTAAACTTAATGTTCCATTCGCTATCTATGCAGATTTTGAGTGTATTTTAGAGAACGTAAATGTAAATGAGTCTAATAATGTGTTAACTACTCAAATTCATAGACCGATAGCATTTTCATATTATATCAAGTGTAGTTTCGACCAAAGTCTAAATAAATTTGTAATTTACTCGGGCGAAGATTGTGCAAAAATATTTATAGGTAATTTAGTAATTGAGTGGGTGCCGTAGCTCAGTGGTTAGTGTGTTCGCCTTCTGATCTGTAGGTCGTGGTTCAATACCCGGCTGATGCATAACAAATTTAATATCGAAAAGATTTTTCTTTCGAACGGTACCCACCTGTCGGCAAACAATTGGCAATTCTTCCTACAGTAACAACTTGCCATGAAAAAGCTTCTAAAAAGAACTCTGTGACCAAGCTCAGAAAAAGTGATGTCACAAGTGTTCTGCCGTTCGGAACCCGCTAAAATAAGTAGGTCCATTCTAATACTGTCCAAAATTTAAGACGCACAACAGTAATGGAAGAGAAGCTCGGCCAATGAGCCCTTTGGGGCTTTAAGTGCCACATATTTATTTATTTAATTTAGTAATTGATGACACAAATATTTATAAAAATTATTTAAGTATAGTTAGACCAATGAACTCCCTCACACCAGAAGAATTAGAGCTACATACGTCAGCAAGAATATATCATATTTGTGAAAAGGAAATGAATGAATATAGAGTTTTCGATCATTGTAATTTAACGGGAAAATATCGCGGTCCTGCTCATTCAAACTGTAATTTGAATTTTCAAGTTGCAAAATTTATTCCAATTTTCTTCCACAATTTTTCGGCATATTGTCATCTTTTTGTTAAAGAATTGGAAGCGTTTCCCGGCGCTATTAAAATTATTCCTCCAAACAAAGAATTATATATATCACTTTCAAAATATATAAATATAGAGAAAAAATATGTAGAGTTACGGTTTCTGGATTCATTCAGATTTATGTCCTCTGGTTTGGAAAGTTTAGCTAAAAATGTAAATAGTGAAGATTTTCATGTTTTAAAGTCAGCATATCCCCAATGAAAAAAACAGATATGCCTCGGATAAGGACTACCGCTTTTGTTGATGACCCCCGCAAACCAAAAAAGGACCACGATTTACGGATATGCACCTGGAATGTCCGGTCCCTTTATAGGGAGGGTGCCTCTATCCAGCTGGTTGATGTCCTCGAAAAATATAGAGCTGACATACCGCTCTCCAGGAAATGCGATGGACGGGACAAGGCTGCTCCAAAAGAGCGTCCTGTGATATTTACTACAGTTGCCATGCTGAGAGGAACCCATTAGGATGCGAATTTTTGGTCAGCAAGAGACTACGACATCTTGGCTCACAGTTCACGCCTGTGAACGAACGGCTGACCACAATCCGCATCAAGGCAAAATTCTTCATTATCAGCCTTATATGTGCCCACGCTCCGACGGATGAGAAGGACAATGTGACCAAGGAGAGCTTCTTTCAGCGCCTCGAAGAAGCTTATGACCGCTGCCCCCGCCACGATATCAAAATCGTGCTTGGCGACTTTAATGCCAGGGTGGGCAAGGAAGGTACCTTTGGTCCAACTGTCGGAAAATTTAGCCTCCACCAGAACGTCTCCGATAACGGATTGAGGCTGATCGACTTCGCCGCAGCACGAAACATGGTAATTGGTGGTACCAGATTCCAGCATCTCGACATCCACAAAGCGACATGGCTGTCTCCAGATCAACGTACAAGAAACCAAATTGATCATGTGGTGATTGACGGAAGGCATGCTTCCAGTGTGATGGACGTGAAATCGATCCGTGGTGCCAACATCGACGGATCACTACCTTGTTGCAGCTAAGGTGCGCACACGCTTATGTGTCGCAAATAACAAGAGAAGTCCCACACAGAGAAAGCTCGACGTCAGTAAGCTGTGATCACCAGAGACAGTAGATGCATTTTCTACTCGACTATCGGATCTGCTTATGCAGAAGACTCCCCCACTGGATGATACATGCGCACGATGGACACATATATCCCACTCCATGAGTACTGCTGCCGAGTAGGTAATCGGTTACTACCGGCCTCTGAGGAATGAGTGGTATGATCAGGAGTGTCGCGACGCTACCGCAGAGAAAGACGCCGCCTACAAAAAAACCCTGCGTGCAGGCGCAACGCGAGCTGTTAAGGAGCGGTACAGAGAGAAAAGGAGTGCAGAGAGACGTCTTTTCAGGCGCAAGAAAAGAGAACAAGAAAGACGCGAGTGTGAGGAGATAGAGATGTGTACCGACAAGAATGAGACTCGAAAATTCTTCGAAAGATCAAGCGCCTGGGTGCAGGTTTAAATCCCGGAGTTTATTCTTATCGTGATGGAAATGAAAATCTGGTTACAGCCTATGGAGGAAACACTTCTCCACGTTACTGAATGGCGATGCTACGAGCAATTCAGCCAGTGGAGGAGATTGCCCTATAGCCCTAATTACAGATGATGGTGTTGATGTTCCACCACCCGACTATGACGAGGTTGAAACGGCCATTTTAAGGCTGAAGAACAACAAAGCTGCAGGTGCTGATGGCCTGCCTGCCGAGTTGTTTAAAACCGGAAGCGATGAGCTGCTCACCCACATGCACCAGCTCATAAGCAGAATATGGTCGGATGAAAGCATGCCTGATGATTGGAGGCTCAGTGTTCTCTGTCCTGTACATAAAAAAGGAGACCCCACAATTTGCGCCAACTACCTTGGAATAAGTCTCCTGAGCATCGCATACAAGGTTCTATCGAGCGTACTGTGTGAAAGGTTGAAGCCTGTGCTCAGCAACCTGATTGGACCGTATCAGTGTGGCTTCAGACCTGGTAAATCCACCATCGACCAGATTTTCACACTGCGCCAAATCCTGGAGAAGACCCAAGAAAAACATATCGACACACACCACCTATTTGTTGATTATAAAGCCGCTTTCGACAGTCCGGTAAAGGATTACCTCTACGCAACAATGTCTGAGTTCGGTATTCCTGCAAAGCTCATTCGACTTTGTAGAATGACACTGCATAACTCCCGTTGTACAGTGTCATTGGGAAGGACCTCTCCGCACCGTCTAATACCGAACGGGGTTTCAGACAGGGTGATTCGTTATCGTGCGACTTCTTCAACCTTATTATGGAGAAAATTATACTAGCTGCAGATTTACGGCACTATCTTCCACAAAAGTGTCATGCTCTTGGCGTATGCCGACGACATAATCGGCATGAACACGCGAGCAGTTAGTGCAGCATTTTCAGAGTTGGAAAGAGAGTCTCGTCGGATGGTCTTACGGTGAACAAGGGCAAGACGAAGTATATAGTGTCAACAAACAAAGAGTCCCGACGAATTGGACAGCACGTCACTGTTGACAAATACGCTTTTGAAGTAGTAAGGGACTTTGTCTATCTTGGAACTAGCATCAATAACCGTAATGACGTCAGCCTGGAGATCATGCGTAGGATAACTCTTGCTAACAGGTGCTACTTTGGGCTGAGTAAGCAAATGAGAAGTCGAGCCCTCTCTCGAAGAACGAAAAGTCTCTCATCATGCCTGTCCTAACATATGGCGCTGAAACCTGGACAATTTCCACCTCGGATGAGCGAATGGTTGGAGTTTTCGAGAGAAAAGTCCTACGCAAGATCTTTGGAGCGATTTGCGTTGATGGCGACTACCAAATAAGGTACAACCATGAGCTGTACGAGATGTGTGCCGATATTGATATAGAAAAGCGCATCAAAATCAGCGGCTGCGCTGGCTAGGTCATGTCGAGCGAATGGAAGAACACGCCCCAGCTAAGAACGGCGCTTGGAATTTCTAACTGGCGCCAGCTAGCGAAGAACAGAGCTGGAGGGCGAAGCATGTTATTTTCGGCCTAAATCGATATTCGGTTGTTATGGCCACATAAGTAAGTAAGTAAGTATATCCATCTAGTATAGAATTTAAATATTCGTATTTCCATACGAATATTTAAATTCAGTTGATCGTTTGAAGGAAAATAATCTTCCTCTTCGAGAACAATTCTTCTCTCCTTTAAATAATACAGAGTGTTCTCTTGTTGATTATGAACATGCTGTAAGTGTTTGGACTACATTTAAATGTAAAACTTTGCTCGACTACATGCTCTTGTATTTGAAAAGAGATGTTTTATTGCTGGTAGATGTATTTCAAAATTTTCGCAAAGTTTGTAAAGTTATCTATTAATTAGATCCTTCTCATTATCGTGCTACAGCAGGTTTATCCTGGGATGCTATGTTAAAAACCACCATGATTGAATTAGATCTCTTTCAAGATATCAACATGTATAATTTCATAAAGAATGGAATAAGAGTTGGTATTGTTCAATATAGCCATCGCTATGCGAAATCAAATAATAAATATCTACCAGAGTATGATTGTACTAAACCTTCTGATTATCTGATGTATTTAGATGCCAATAATTTATATGGTTGGGCAATGTCAGAGTATTTACCATATGGTGGATTTGAGTGGGTTGAAAACATTACAGATTTCAATATTTTCTCAATAAGCAATACTTCAGATGTAGGATTTATTCTAGAAGATGATCTAGATTATCCTACATGTATTCACGATTATCATAATGATCTACCGTTCTGTGCTGAAAATAAAAAGTCACCAGTTGGTAAATCAACAAAATTAATTCCAGACTTAAAAAACAAAAAAAATTACACATTCATTGCCGCAATTTGAAACAATGTATTATGAATGGTTTAGAACTTGTAAAAATTCATCGTATTTTAAAATTTAAACAATCAAATTGGTTAAAGAATTACATTGATCGTAATACATATTATAGATCTCTAGCAAAAAAATGAGTTGGAAAAAATTTCTTAAAACTTTTAAACATCGCTGTTTATGGAAAAACCATGGGGAATGTCGATAAAAGAAAATATATTAAAATTGTGACTGAGTGGGACAGCAAAGGAAGATATATAGGAGCGCGAGCCCTTATTGCGAAGCCTAATTTCCACAGTTTAAAACACTTTACAGATACCATGATAGCAATAGAGTTGAGAAAGGAGAAAGTTATGTAAAATAAACCTATATACTTGAGATTTTGTTTTCGAGAATTATCAAAATACAAAATGTATGATTTTCACTACATGAAACCAAAATTTAATAATAATTTAGGTCTGAATTATATGGATACAGATTCATTTTTTTACTCTATTAAAACATCTGATTTTTATAGTGATATGATATTTGTAATGATATTGACTCTTACTTTGACACGTCGGAATATTCAAGCGATAATCAATTTAAATTTCCATTAAAAAATAAAAAAGTTTTAGGTATGATGAATGATGAAAACAATGGTTTGGTTATGAGTTTGGGGAGTTCATTGGTCTACGATCAAAAATGTATTCAACAGATACATTTGAGAGTAGAGAGATAAAAAAAGCAAAAGGGGTTAAAAAATGTGCTTTAGCTAAGTTAAGTATAGATGATTATAGAAAATGTTTGTTTCAAAATAGAGTTTATCATGATAAGATGTATTTTTTTTAAATCTAAAGTCCATACATTATATACACAACAGTGGACAAAAGTATTAACCGTTTATAGCGCAAGGTCGTCGATTTTGTTAATTTTGTAGATACTAGGTGGTAAACATGGTATTATTGACGGAAATAATAATTAAAAGCGAATTTGAAAAAATTAGGTATTTATTTTTCTCGCAAAACTATCTGTTGCAGAAATGCAACATTGCATTAATAGTGCTACATGAATAAGTTCAACTTAGGAAATATGAAAATTTTTAAAACAGTTATTTTGCTTATTATATCACAAACTAATTCCACATTTTTCACAGCTTGTTTGCGTATAACCCTTGCAGTCTGTAAATTTGCACATCATTCGTTTATCCATCCAAACTGGCCAATGCCCGTATTGGTCCAATCTCACATCTTTTGGAGGAACATGTTGATCTGGACCTTTCTTCTTTTGATTTTGAATGAGACTGTCAACATTACTTCTGCGCTTTGTACGGTTGATTGTATGATATTTACATAACGTCTCTGATATAGATACTCTGAATTCAGCAGAGTTGAGGATTTTACTGGTACTACCTTTTTCAACAATTATTCTTCGGTATAAAAGCCATGAATTACACATAGCAACGTCTAAGAAATGATAAAAAGACGTATATACCAACGTTTACTACGTAGTTTAATTTGGTAGTGTCCCATAACAGAGTCTAAAAGGTCGACACCACCCATATGTCGATTATATTCTTCCACGACAAAAGGACGTTCAACAGAAACGTATTGTTTTGTTTTCCCACCTTCTTACTACAGATGTTGGGTACTTTCCTGCAAAATTGGATGCTTACATGGAAGTTACATTTACAAGCTTATTAGCATCTTTCTGAACAGAGTATAAATTAGTCTGGTCTCTTATCATGTTGATAATATCCTCAGTAAACAGATACGAAAATACCTCAAATGGAGTATCTAAGCAAAGTATCTCTGGAGGTAGCTTGTCAGATCCATGAAAACGTAGTTGGTTGTCATTTAAGTTCAATCTTTTTGATTTCCACGTAACATTAGTCTTAAGCAAACGATAAGACGACCTTGGAGCTGCTGCGGGATTAGTATTAGGTGAACCAATAGCCAGATTTGGATCCGTTCCAGCACTAATGATTTCGGTATTGGTGGATGTAGTGGCTAGGGTGCTGGTATATTGAATATCAGTTTCGATGTCAGGTGGTACCTCTAAGTCCTCATCAGAACTTTCTTGTACATTCGGCTCGAATTTATACGTCGTATCGGCGACATCGTCGTCGTCAGAAAAGTCAAGGCCATCCTCACTATTTTCCCATTCTTCCAGTATCTTTTCCAGGTCTTGAGTAGTCAAATTATGCAATGTACGACTCATTGTGATACTCAAAAAGAAACATTCAAATTCAAAAATAACATTAAAAAGAATTTAAAAAAACGGTTTTGCTAAAACAAATGTTACTGATTATTAAAATACATACTCCTACCTTTTACTCACACCAGTTTTAACAGCTAAATGTCACTATTTCACCAATAAATCAATTATCGTAAAAGAATATTAAGAGCGCGAAACTGATTCGTACTTGTTCGTCACTTCAATGCAATAAAAATAAAAATATGTCGACGTAGTGAGCTGGTTCGTAATTACCCGTTAGAATGCTTTGTTGCCGATGTACCACATTGAGTAAAATCATAATTTGCTATATTTTTACTTTTATTTGAATGGTATGTTGCAGATGTACAACATGGCTCCATAAAGGGTTAAGCAATAATGATGATAAGCGTTATATTAGAGAAGATGGAGCACATACTTATGCTTGGGGTCACTTTAGAATAAGTAATAAGAATTAACAATGCCTATGTATATATGTATGTAATTTATATATATTTACTGATATAAAAAATAACTAAAAATTAAAATATTTTCTTTTATTTCTATAAATATTTATATTTATTTATTTCTAAATTAGACCACTTCCGTTGTCTAATTTGGTGTATAGGCTTTCTGAAAAACGTGTTTGTGTTTACTTATGCCTACAGTATAGTTAACATGAAATTTTGGTTTGTTGAAAATTTTTAAATTATTGTATGCTCTTTTCAGTATTCTTTCCTCGTTTAATGAAGATACTTCCTTGGGTTTCATCTGAATGGTGCGATGAACTTTATTGTTGTACACATCCATTAAATCTTGATAATTATCAATCCATTTATAAAATCCATGATAACTAAACTCCTTCCACATCATACCTTTTAACGTTCTGTTGAAGCATTCAACAACTGATGCTTTCAACGTACTATATGTTGAATAATGATTGATATTATATAATTTCATCAGATTTTCAAATTCTTTGTTGAAAAATTCATTACCATCATCAGTTTGATGATTTTTCGGAATTCGTCCGTTGTCAAATATTGATTTCATCGCCTTAGCAACATCCAGAGCACTTTTCGTTTTGAGTGCTGTATCCCAAGCAAATTTGGAAAATGTATCTATAACTGTGTGCAAGAAGCGAAAGCCTTTGTTATATGTGGAGTAAGTACCCATTTCAACAAAATCAGCTTGCCAAAGGTCATCAATGCCTTTTGTTATAACTTTCCTACGTGGAAAATTTCTTCGAGTTTCTTTGTGCAACTCTATAACAAGTTCTCTATTACTCATTTTGTAATTTAGTTTTCGATATTATCCTTGTTTTTCAAAGCAATTTGCTTGTTGATACAGCTATTGTTCTTCTGATTTTCTTCATCGATTGACTAAGATAAATTCTCGTCATAAGATCAGGTCTGGTAGTATCAGATCATATCATATCTGAGCTTTCAGTGATAGTACGAAATCTGATTCGATATCATCGCAAATTATGATTTTACTCAGTGTGGTACATCGGCAACAAAGCATTCTAACGGGTAATTAACGAACCGTCGACATATTTTTTTTTTATTGCATTGAAGTGATGAACAAGTACGAATCAGTTTCGCGCTCTTAATATTCTTTTACGATAATTGATTTATTGGTGAAATAGTGACATTTAGCTGTTAAAATTGGTATAATGACAGTAAATGTCATTCTCATCAAAAGCTTTACGACGTAAGCTATCACACTGTTCTCAGTTTAAGTTAGGATGTAAGTGATATCAATAAAGAAAGGCAGTATCGCCTAAGCTGAAGCCAAGAAAGGTTGTTTTGCATTATATGGCGACCGTGACTTTTGAATCGTCGTTGCTAACAAAAGCAATAAAAATCCAAATATTGAAATACAATAATCTAAATTGCATTATAAAGCAGTTAAAAACGATATAAGTGCGGTGATCGTTGTTTTGTACAATCAAAATTTATAAAATCTCTTTTGAGACTTTTACAAAGTGCAAAGCTTTTAAAAATGAAATATCGATACGCTTAAACAAAAAATGTGATCCTTAAAAATAAAGCAAAAGTTAATATTAAATTAATTACATATAATTTTCGAACAAAGACACAAACTGTATAAAAACAAGTGCTTTAAACATAGTTTACAGTCACTAAAATATAAAATAACATTGCACTGTTCACGTTAGTTGAGCAACATAAAATTGGCATTGCGCAACATAAGATTTGAATTGCGCAACATAAATTATTGATTGCATCATCGAAATATTACATAAACCACATGTGGTCAATTTACAAAGACAATACTGTTAATACGACAAAATTCTACAAAATCGATACCAACAAAAACAGTTTAAGTGCAGATCCAATTGTGGATTCTGAAATTTAACCGTTAATCACACGATCGCCAATACTCAAAATCACAACAATAACGGTTGTAGTGATTGCAATAGAGTGACGCGAAATTTCAACATGCTTTGTGCAGCACAACAACAGCGTTCATGACCAACTACTGCGCTATAAGCCTTTAGGAGAGAGCATTGTACTAAATCCAAAAACTTAACGAAAGCACCTGATCAACAGCAGCGTTACTATAGCATAATGTTAACACGAGCTTCGACTGATGAGAACGAGAGCAAGCAGATTTTGAAAAATGAAAACACTTTCTAGTAGCTAGTTCTAACATTTAAACATACATTTTGTTACTAATATTCTATTTAATCTAATATCTAATATTTTATATTCTCCCCTTTATAGGGAGGGTGCCTCTATCCAGCTGGTTGATGTCCTCGAAAAATACAGAGCTGACATCACCGCTCTCCAGGAAATGCGATGGACAGGACAGGGCTGCTCCAAAAGAGCGTCCTGTGACATCTACTACAGTTGCCATGCTGAAAGGCACGAATTAGGATGTGGATTTTTGGTCAGCAAGAGACTACGACATCTTGTCTCACAGTTCACGCCTGTGAACGAACGGCTGGCCACAATCCGCATCAAGGCAAAATTTTTCAACATCAGCCTTATATGTGCCCACGCTCCGACGGATGAGAAGGACAATGTGACCAAGGAGAGCTTCTTTCAGCGCCTCGAAGAAGCTTATGATCGCTGCCCCCGCCACGATATCAAAATCGTGCTTGGCGACTTTAATGCCAGGGTGGGCAAGGAAGGTACCTTTGGTCCAACTGTCGGAAAATTCAGCCTCCACCAAAACACCTCCGATAACGGAATGAGGCTGATCGACTTCGCCGCAGCACGAAACATGGTAATTGGTGGTACCAGATTCCAGCATCTCGACATCCACAAAGCGACATGGCTGTCTCCAGATCATCGTACAAGAAACCAAATTGATCATGTGTTGATTGACGGAAGGCATGCTTCCAGTGTGATGGACGTGAAATCGATCCGTGGTGCCAACATCGACTCGGATCACTACCTTGTTGCAGCTAAGGTGCGCACACGCCTATGTGTCGCAAATAACAAGAGAAGTCCCACACAGAGAAAACTCGACGTCAGTAAGCTGCAATCACCAGAGACAGCAGATGCATTTTCCACTCGACTATCGGATCTGCTTATGCAGAACACTCCCCCACTTGATGATACATGCGCACGGTGGACACATATATCCAACTCCATGACTACTGCTGCCGAGGAGGTAATCGGTTACTACCGGCCTCTGAGGAATGAGTGGTATGATCAGGAGTGTCGCGACGCTACCGCAGAGAAAGACGCCGCCTACAGAAAAACCCTGCGTGCAGGCGCAACGCGAGCTGTTAAGGAGCGGTACAGAGAGAAAAGGAGTGCAGAGAGACGTCTTTTCAGGCGCAAGAAGAGGGAGTTGGAAAGACGCGAGTGTGAGGAGATAGAGATGTGCACCGACAAGAATGAGACTCGAAAATTCTTTGAAAAGATCAAGCGCCTGAGTGGAGGTTTAAATCCCGGAGCCTCTTCTTGTCGTGATGGAAATGGGACTGAGCCTATGGAGGGAACACTTCTCCACGTTACTGAATGGCGATGCTACGAACAATTCCGCCAGTGGAGGAGAATGCCCGATAACCCCAATTACAGATGATGGTGTTGATGTTCCACCACCCGACTATGACGAGGTTGAAACGGCCATTTTAAGGCTGAAGAACAACAAAGCTGCAGGTGCTGATGGCCTGCCTGCCGAGTTGTTTAAGACCGGAGGCGATGAGCTGCTCACCCGCATGCACCAGCTCATAAGCAGAATATGGTCGGATGAAATCATGCCTGATGATTGGAGGCTCAGTGTTCTCTGTCCTGTACATAAAAAAGGAGACCCCACAATTTGCGCCAACTACCGTGGAATAAGTCTCCTGAGCATCGCGTACAAGGTTCTATCGAGCGTACTGTGTGAAAGATTGAAGCCTATGCTCAGCAACCTGATTGGACCTTATCAGTGTGGCTTCAGACCTGGTAAATCCACCATCGACCAGATTTTCACACTGCGCCAAATCCTGGAGAAGACCCAAGAAAAACAGATCGACACACACCACCTATTTGTTGATTATAAAGCCGCTTTCGACAGTCCGGTAAGGGATTACCTCTACGCAACAATGTCTGAGTTCGGTATTCCTGCAAAGCTCATTCGACTTTGTAGAATGACACTGCATAACTCCCGTTGTGCAGTGAAAATTGGGAAGGACCTCTCCGCACCGTTTAATACCGAACGGGGTTTCAGACAAGGTGATTCGTTATCGTGCGACTTCTTCAATCTTATTATGGAGAAAATAATACGAGCTGCTGATCTACGACATAATGGCACTATCTTCAACAAAAGTGTCATGCTGTTAGCGTATGCCGACGATATTCACATAATCGGCATGAACACGCGAGCAGTCAGTGCAGCATTCTCAGAGTTGGAAAGAGAGTCGCGTCGGATGGGTCTCACGGTGAACGAGGGCAAGACGAAGTATCTAGTGTCAACAAACAAAGAGTCCCGGCGGCTTGGACAGCACGTCACTGTTGACAACTACGCTTTTGAAGTAGTAAGGGACTTTGTCTATCTTGGAACCAGCATTAACAGCAGTAATGACGTCAGCTTGGAGATCATGCGTAGGATAACTCTTGCTAACAGGTGTTACTTTGGGCTGAGTAAGCAATTGAGAAGTCGAGCCCTCTCTCGAAGAACGAAAACTACACTCTACAAGTCTCTCATCATGCCTGTCCTAACATATGGCGCTGAAGCCTGGACAATTTCCACCTCGGATGAGCGAATACTTGGAGTTTTCGAGAGAAAAGTCCTACGCAAGATCTTTGGACCTATTTGCGTTGGTGGCGAGTACCGAATAAGGTACAACCATGAGCTGTACGAGCTGTATGCCGATATTGACATAGTAAAGCGCATCAAAATCCAGCGGCTGCGCTGGCTAGGTCATGTCGAGCGAATGGAAGAACACGCTCCAGCTAAGAAGGTGTTATATTCGGAACCCGCTGGAGGACGACGCAAAAGAGGAAGACCAAACCTCCGGTGGAAAGACCAAGTACTGGAGAACCTGACGGCGCTTGGAATTTCTAACTGGCGCCAGCTAGCGAAGAACAGAGATGGCTGGCGAAGCATGTTATTTTCGGCCTAAATCGATATTCGGTTGTTATGGCCACATAAGTAAGTAGTATTCTATTTACAATAATCCTTATTACTTATTACTTATTCTCATTCTTATTCCTTTTAATCATGTATACTTTTTTAATATAAATAAGAAAATGTATAACTATAATCATGTACTAAATACTTATATAAAATTTTAAAGGAAATATTCTTTGTTAGGAACAAATATTAATTGGTTGCTTTGTAATTAAAAAAGAAATTTTCAATATACACTTATATAAAATTAGCTTAAAATATTACCTATTTGGAAGCAAATTTATTCTATGTAAATTATACTATCTAAATGTAAAACAATTATTACAAATGCTTCGTTAAACTTTTACTCTATGACAGATTTTAGTGAAGAAGTTTTCAGCGATTTACGAGCCGAGTTTATTAAAGTCACAAAGAGAATTCTTCAAAATCGCCCTCTCACTACAAATCCAGATAAAATAAAAGAATATGTTTCTTTATTAATTGAGTCTTACAATGCTATTCTGTTTTATGCAGAGCTGCACATTAAAAAGCTACCAACTTGCGTGAAAAGTTTACTAGATGAGAGAGTTTCGCATTGTAGAGAACTTTTAGTTAGAAGTTTTAAAAAACTAAATTGCAAAGTTAAGGTCCCTTCTGTCACGCATTCTTTCTTATTGGTCAAGGAAGAAATTTTAACTGATAGTGAAACTGATGAAGAATTAGAGCCTAGATCAGATGAAACTTCCTTAAAACGTTGCAATTCACTACCTAGTGTTAAAGATACGCTGAAAATTGGGTTTGGAACGAATTTAGCGGCAATCAGTACACCAAATATTAACATAAAGTTTGACGAAACTGCTATTGTAGCTATGTTACAAGTTCCCCCTCTTACGAACTTGATATCCACTAGCTCATTAAATTCTAATAATTCTGCTAAATTAAAAATCGAGATGGCTACTGCAGATCAAAAGAAGAGCTTTGTCACTATGTGTGCCTCGATCATTAGAGATAATTACAATGGTGACCCACTCGCTCTCGAGTCGTTTATAGACAAAATTTGTCTTATTGAAGACTTAACTGATCCAAGCTTGACACCCACTTTTATATCTTTCTTGAAAGCAAAGCTTGAAGGTAAAGCGCGTGAAGCCTTGCCTGAAAACATAACCACAATCAATGACATAAAAGTTGCTTTACGCAACAGAATTAAACATGACAACTCAAAAGTGGTTTCGGGTAAAATTGCCTCTTTGCAAATCCGAAACTGTAATTACGCAGACTTTGCAAAATAGATGGAAGAGCGATCCTTGATTTCGGAAGGAATGACACAGACTAAAGCTCGCGAAATGACCATTGAGCAAACAATCCACTCTTGTCGAATGAGTGCAAAATCCGACCTAGTTAAATCAATTCTGGCGTCAACGCCATTCAAGGATCCGAAAGATGTGGTAGCTAAACTAATTATAGAACAAACGAATGAGAATACGGAAAGGCAAATTTTAGCTTACCGCACAAATGCTAATAACTCAGGCAACAGCAATCGACGAAATTCAAATTATTTCAACAATACAATGGGTGCACGAAGCTATAGCAATTTTCAAGGCTATAGAAATCGCAGCAACAACAATAATTACAACAACAATCGAGGATCCAGGCGCTCCAACAACACTTCTTTTCGGAGTAATAATGCCCGCCACAACAACAGTAACAATAACAGAAATGGAAACGTTCGCACTTTAAACGCGTCTGCTCCCCAGCAGAGAACGTTGGGGGAGGAACCGCGCGACTAATTCAGAACAAGGCTGTTTACACTTTAAATTTAAATTATGCAGATTTTATTGAATTAAATTGTATAAATACTAAAAATCTTAATACCTTTCTCGTTGATACTCAGGCAGACGTATCTCTGCTAAAAATTTCTTGTCTTTGCGACGATATGAAATCCAATATAAATTCTGATACCAAAATAAATCTAACTGGCATAACGACAACTACCATTACAACACTCGGAGTTGTGGATACAAATCTATCTGTATCGAATTTTTTGATCCCTCAGCTTTTTCATATCGTCATCGACGATTTCAATATACCGTGCGATGGGATACTTGGAAAAGATTTTCTAAAGCCAAACAAATGTACCATTAGTTATGAAACGAACACCTTACATTTCTGGGTACACAACCAATTTTTAGAGTTTCCGATCTTGCATGGAATGAATAACAATACTTGTATCATTCCACCTAGAAGTGAAGTATTCAGACAGTTTAATTTGGGCAAATGTTTGCTTCCGGTATTTGTTGATTCGCAGGAAATATGTAGTGGCGTGTTTACCGCGAAATGTATTGTTGATACAAATAAGCCTCTGCTACGCGTACTTAACACAACAGATGAAGTTAAATCGATTCAAAATTACAACATTAAATATGAAAACTTACACAATTACAACATTTATACTATTGACAAGGTTTGCAAAGGTGAAAAACGATTCTCGAAAAGCAAATTCCCAGCTATGCCATTGAGAGTTTAATGCCTCTATATCTTGAGTATGCTGATGTTTTTGCCTTGGAGGATGATAAATGACTAAAAACAATTTTTATGAGCAAAAACTTAGGTTAACCGACAATTCTCCGGTTTTTATTAAAAATTACCGTTTACCTTATACACAAAGAGACGAAGTAAATAGGAAAGTTGACAAATTGCTACGAAATGATTTGATTGAACCCAGTTCTTCTAACTTTAACAGTCCGTTGATCCTGGTTCCCAAAAAAAGCACAGATGGAAAGAAAACTTATCGTATGTGCGTAGATTACAGAGGGGTCAATAAGAAACTTGTGGCAGATAAATTTCCTCTTCCACGGATTGAAGACATCCTCGACAATCTTGGCAGAGCAAAGTACTTTTCGACTCTCGATCTTTTCTTAGGGTTCCATCAAATACCTCTTCACGTACATTCACGTGATATAACGTCATTTAGCACCGACCGCGGCACTTTTCGGTGGAAAGTTCTACCTTTCGGACTTAACGTAGCTCCAAATTCTTTCTGTAGAATGATGTCAATAGCATTCGCTGGTCTTGCGACCAATCAAGCATTTTTATATGTCGATGATTTGATTGTCATTGGTTGTAGTGAGTCTCATCATATACAAAATCTTACTAGTGTCTTTCAAATTTGTAGAAAATTTAATCTAAAATTAAATCCAGGAAAGTGTAACTTTCTTCGACCTGAGGTTATATTTTTAGGACACAAATGTACGGCAAACGGTTTACTGCCTGATGACTCAAAAGTCAGAGCTATCGACAAATACGAAAAACCATGCGACAAAGATGCAGTGAAACGATTCGTTGCATTCGCAAATTACTATCGCAGATTCATACCGAATTTTGCATTGCTAGCTGCACCGCTGAATCGCCTCACCCGAAAAAGGGCTCCTTTTAATTCGGATGGAAATTGCCAGCAAGCATTCGAAGATTAGAAATCCGCACTAGCTTCCCCCAAATTATTACAGTATCCGAACTTTTCTGAAAAATTTTTAATTACAGTCGACGCGTCGAAAGTAGGCTGCGGCGCAATACTGAGCCAAAACTTCAATGGTGATGATTTGCCTATCTGTTTTGCTTCGAAATCATTTAATAAAGCAGAACAAAACAAACCTGTAATTGAGCAAGAGCTTTTAGCGATTCATTTTGCCATAAAGCAATTTAGACCTTATGTTTATGGCACTGAGTTTGTAGTCAGATCCGACCACCGTCCATTGGTGTATCTTTTTAATCTGAAGGATCCTACATCTAAACTTTCCCGGATTCGACTTGATCTATCTGAATATAACTTCACGATAGAATATATTAAAGGAAAAAACAATGTCGCTGCCGATGCGCTCTCCCGCATTTCGATTGACGAATTGAAAAGCAGGAGCAATAATATCCTCGCCGTGAAAACTCGCGCGATGTCTAGGCATGGAAAAGAGGAAAAAATAGCAAAACCTACTAGCGTTAGTAAAAACGACAAAATGTTCGTTTACGACAAATTTTCTCACAATTTTAACACCAAAGTATCTAAGGTTAGATCAAAATTTGAAAATTCTAAAATTCACATAAACGTGCACAACAAATTTAAAACCGTTTTTTCTATGACTTTTGTGACCGCCAACGAAACATTGAATCTCGAGGATATGCTTTTGAGGCTTCAAGCTGAAGCCGCCAGTCACAATATTCATACACTAGAGTGGCCCAAAAATGACGTATTTTTTACTTACTTTACCGTTCAACAATTAAAGCATTGTGTCAATAAAATATTGACTAAACTAACGATTATCTTGACAGAACCAATTGAAACTATTTTCGATGACGACAAGAAACAGAAACTCATGACGATTTACCATAACGACCCAATTGCTGGTGGTCACTGTGGCATTAAAAAGCTCTATGCAAAGCTAAAAACTAAGTTTTATTGGAAAAATATGTCTAGAGATGTTTCATCATTTGTTCGAAACTGCGGGAAATGTAACTTAAATAAAGTTAAATCGGCGAACAAAGAAGAACTGATTTTTACCCCAACACCTAATAAACCGTTTGAAGTGATTGTAATGGATACAATTGGTCCGTTACCAGAATCCAATTTCGGCAACAAATACGCGTTAACACTTATTTGTGATTTTTCTAAATATTTGGTCACGACTGCATTGCCAGATAAAAGCGCTAAAACCGTTGCAACAGCAATTTTCGAAAATTTTGTTTTGGTATATGGTACCATGAATTCCATAAAATCTGACCTAGGTACTGAATTTAAGAATGAAGTGGTTCATGAATTGACCAAACTATTAAACATAAAACATAATTTTTCGACAGCCCATCACCATGAAACAGTGGCGACTGTTGAACGTAATCATCGCGTTTTTAACGAGTATTTGCGTGGCTACATTAATGAAATAATTTCAGACTGGGACACATATTTAAAGTTTTTTACATTTTTTCATAATACTTCTCCAAGCACAGTTTTCGACCAAAAATTTACACCTTTTGAATTAGTGTTTGGCAGAAAAGCAACACTACCACATGAAGTAAAAAAGAAATCAATTGATCCTTTGTACAATTCAGATAATTACGCTAAAGAAATTAAATATCGTTTGCAATAAACGCATATTTTAGCTAAATATTTAATCGATAAGCATAAATTTAGAAACAAATTAATATATGATAAAAATGCGAAACCATTAAAATTACAAATAAATGATAAAGTTTTGATTGAAAAGCAGCCCTATGAAAAACATAAAAGTATTTATGAAGGACCATTTAAAGTTAAAGATATACATGGCGTAAATATAACCGTTTTTGATGAAGCAACTAAAAGATCGAAAACAATACACAAAAATAGAAATAGGAAAAGTCAATAAGTCAGTATCTCTTATATTTTTATATATTTCTAGAAACTTAGTTTCCTATTTCTAATACTCATTTAAAATAATTTTTTAAGTTCATAATTTTATTTAAAATATAAATACCCATGCATATGTAAAAAAAAAAAAAAAAAAAAAAAAAAAGAAAAAGTAAATGTATGTATACAAAGATGAAAATTATTATACGAAATTTGTAAACACATAAATAAACGAATTTATTAAGTGGAAAGGAAGAGTGAATATAAAAAAAAAGTTAAAATTTTTATTGAGACGAGTAAAAATACAAATTAAAATTCGTTTATTTATGAGCCTTGAAATATTTACAAATCTCTAAAAAAAAAAGGGAGGTATAATGACAGTAAATGTCATTCTCATAAAAAGCTTTACGACGTAAGCTATCACACTGTTCTCAGTTTAAGTTAGGATGTAAGTGATATCAATAAAGAAAGGCAGTATCGCCTAAGCTGAAGCCAAGAAAGGTTGTTTTGCATTATATTGGTGTGAGTAAAAGGTAGGAGGATGTATTTTAATAATCAGTAACATTTGTTTTATCAAAACCGTTTTTTTAAGTTCTTTTGGCTGATTTTGTTTTGATGCATATATGCGCGTTGTGGTGACCATTTTTTAATGTTATTTTTGAATTTGAATGTTTCTTTTTGAGTATCACAATGAGTCGTACATTGCATAATTTGACTACTCAAGACCTGGAAAAGATACTGGAAGAATGGGAAAATAGTGAGGATGGCCTTGACTTTTCTGACGACGACGATGTCGCCGATACGACGTATAAATTCGAGCCGAATGTACAAGAAAGTTCTGATGAGGACTTAGAGGTACCACCTGACATCGAAACTGATATTCAATATACCAGCACCCTAGCCACTACATCCACCAATACCGAAATCATTAGTGCTGGAACGGATCCAAATCTGGCTATTGGTTCACCTAATACTAATCCCGCAGCAGCTCCAAGGTCGTCTTATCGTTTGCTTAAGACTAATGTTACGTGGAAATCAAAAAGATTGAACTTAAATGACAACCAACTACGTTTTCATGGATCTGACAAGCTACCTCCAGAGATACTTTGCTTAGATACTCCATTTGAGGTATTTTCGTATCTGTTTACTGAGGATATTATCAACATGATAAGAGACCAGACTAATTTATACTCTGTTCAGAAAGATGCTAATAAGCTTGTAAATGTAACTTCCATGTAAGCATCCAATTTTGCAGGAAAGTACCCAACATCTGTAGTAAGAAGGTGGGAAAACAAAACAATACGTTTCTGTTGAACGTCCTTTTGTCGTGGAAGAATATAATCGACATATGGGTGGTGTCGACCTTTTAGACTCTGTTATGGGACACTACCAAATTAAACTACGTAGTAAACGTTGGTATATACGTCTTTTTATCATTTCTTAAACGTTGCTATGTGTAATTCATGGCTTTTATACCGAAGAATAATTGTTGAAAAAGGTAGTACCAGTAAAATCCTCAACTCTGCTGAATTCAGAGTATCTATATCAGAGACGTTATGTAAATATCATACAATCAACCGTACAAAGCGCAGAAGTAATGTTGACAGTCTCATTCAAAATCAAAAGAAGAAAGGTCCAGATCAACATGTTCCTCCAAAAGATGTGAGATTGGACCAATACGGGCATTGGCCAGTTTGGATGGATAAACGAATGATGTGCAAATTTACAGACTGCAAGGGTTATACGCAAACAAGCTGTGAAAAATGTGGAATTAGTTTGTGATATTATAAGCAAAATAACTGTTTTAAAAATTTTCATATTTCCTAAGTTGAACTTATTCATGTAGCACTATTAATGCAATGTTGCATTTCTGCAACAGATAGTTTTGCGAGAAAAATAAATACCTAATTTTTTCAAATTCGCTTTTAATTATTATTTCCGTCAATAATACCATGTTTACCACCTAGTATCTACAAAATTAACAAAATCGACGACCTTGCGCTATAAACGGTTAATACTTTTGTCCACTGTTGTGTATATAATGTATGGACTTTAGATTTAAAAAAAATACATCTTATCATGATAAACTCTATTTTGAAACAAACATTTTCTATAATCATCTATACTTAACTTAGCTAAAGCACATTTTTTAACCCCTTTTGCTTTTTTTATCTCTCTACTCTCAAATGTATCTGTTGAATACATTTTTGATCGTAGACCAATGAACTCCCCAAACTCATAACCAAACCATTGTTTTCATCATTCATCATACCTAAAACTTTTTTATTTTTTAATGGAAATTTAAATTGATTATCGCTTGAATATTCCGACGTGTCAAAGTAAGAGTCAATATCATTACAAATATCATATCACTATAAAAATCAGATGTTTTAATAGAGTAAAAAAATGAATCTGTATCCATATAATTCAGACCTAAATTATTATTAAATTTTGGTTTCATGTAGTGATAATTCTCGAAAACAAAATCTCAAGTATATAGGTTTATTTTACATAACTTTCTCCTTTCTCAACTCTATTGCTATCATGGTATCTGTAAAGTGTTTTAAACTGTGGAAATTAGGCTTCGCAATAAGGGCTCGCGCTCCTATATATCTTCCTTTGCTGTCCCACTCAGTCACAATTTTAATATATTTTCTTTTATCGACATTCTCCAAGGTTTTTCCATAAACAGCGATGTTTAAAAGTTTTAAGAAATTTTTTCCAACTCATTTTTTTGCTAGAGATCTATAATATGTATTACGATCAATGTAATTCTTTAACCAATTTGATTGTTTAAATTTTAAAATACGATGAATTTTTACAAGTTCTAAACCATTCATAATACATTGTTTCAAATTGCGGCAATGAATGTGTAATTTTTTTTGTTTTTTAAGTCTGGAATTAATTTTGTTGATTTACCAACTGGTGACTTTTTATTTTCAGCACAGAACGGTAGATCATTATGATAATCGTGAATACATGTAGGATAATCTAGATCATCTTCTAGAATAAATCCTACATCTGAAGTATTGCTTATTGAGAAAATATTGAAATCTGTAATGTTTTCAACCCACTCAAATCCACCATATGGTAAATACTCTGACATTGCCCAACCATATAAATTATTGGCATCTAAATACATCAGATAATCAGAAGGTTTAGTACAATCATACTCTGGTAGATATTTATTATTTGATTTCGCATAGCGATGGCTATATTGAACAATACCAACTCTTATTCCATTCTTTATGAAATTATACATGTTGATATCTTGAAAGAGATCTAATTCAATCATGGTGGTTTTTAACATAGCATCCCAGGATAAACCTGCTGTAGCACGATAATGAGAAGGATCTAATTGATAGATAACTTTACAAACTTTGCGAAAATTTTGAAATACATCTACCAGCAATAAAACATCTCTTTTCAAATACAAGAGCATGTAGTCGAGCAAAGTTTTACATTTAAATGTAGTCCAAACACTCTGTATTATTTAAAGTAGAGAAGAATTGTTCTCGAAGAGGAAGATTATTTTCCTTCAAACGATCAACTGAATTTAAATATTCGTATGGAAATACGAATATTTAAATTCTATACTAGATGGATATACTTACTTACTTACTTATGTGGCCATAACAACCGAATATCGATTTAGGCCGAAAATAACATGCTTCGCCCTCCAGCTCTGTTCTTCGCTAGCTGGCGCCAGTTAGAAATTCCAAGCGCCGTTCTTAGCTGGGGCGTGTTCTTCCATTCGCTCGACATGACCTAGCCAGCGCAGCCGCTGATTTTGATGCGCTTTTCTATATCAATATCGGCACACATCTCGTACAGCTCATGGTTGTACCTTATTTGGTAGTCGCCATCAACGCAAATCGCTCCAAAGATATTGCGTAGGACTTTTCTCTCGAAAACTCCAACCATTCGCTCATCCGAGGTGGAAATTGTCCAGGCTTCAGCGCCATATGTTAGGACAGGCATGATGAGAGACTTTTCGTTCTTCGAGAGAGGGCTCGACTTCTCATTTGCTTACTCAGCCCAAAGTAGCACCTGTTAGCAAGAGTTATCCTACGCATGATCTCCAGGCTGACGTCATTACGGTTATTGATGCTAGTTCCAAGATAGACAAAGTCCCTTACTACTTCAAAAGCGTATTTGTCAACAGTGACGTGCTGTCCAATTCGCCGGGACTCTTTGTTTGTTGACACTATATACTTCGTCTTGCCCTTGTTCACCGTAAGACCATCCGACGAGACTCTCTTTCCAACTCTGAAAATGCTGCACTAACTGCTCGCGTGTTCATGCCGATTATGTCGTCGGCATACGCCAAGAGCATGACACTTTTGTGGAAGATAGTGCCGTAAATCTGCAGCTAGTATAATTTTCTCCATAATAAGGTTGAAGAAGTCCTGAAACCCCGTTCGGTATTAGACGGTGCGGAGAGGTCCTTCCCAATGACACTGTACAACGGGAGTTATGCAGTGTCATTCTACAAAGTCGAATGAGCTTTGCAGGAATACCGAACTCAGACATTGTTGCGTAGAGGTAATCCTTTACCGGACTGTCGAAAGCGGCTTTATAATCAACAAATAGGTGGTGTGTGTCGATCTGTTTTTCTTGGGTCTTCTCCAGGATTTGGCGCAGTGTGAAAATCTGGTCGATGGTGTATTTACCAGGTCTGAAGCCACACTGATACGGTCCAATCAGGTTGCTGAGCACAGGCTTCAACCTTTCACACAGTACGCTCGATAGAACCTTGTATGCGATGCTCAGGAGACTTATTCCAAGGTAGTTGGCGCAAATTGTGGGGTCTCCTTTTTTATGTACAGGACAGAGAACACTGAGCCTCCAATCATCAGGCATGCTTTCATTCGACCATATTCTGCTTATGAGCTGGTGCATGCGGGTGAGCAGCTCATCGCCTTCGGTTTTAAACAACTCGGCAGGCAGGCCATCAGCACCTGCAGCTTTGTTGTTCTTCAGCCTTAAAATGGCCGTTTCAACCTCGTCATAGTCGAGTGGTGGAACATCAACACCATCATCTGTAATTGGGGCTATCAGGCAAACTCCTCCACTGGCGGAATTGTTCGTAGCATCGCCATTCAGTAACGTGGAGAAGTGTTCCCTCCATAGGCTCAGTACACTCTGGACATCTGTAACCAGATTCCCATTTCCATCACGACAAGAAGAGGCTCCGGGATTTAAACCTCCACTCAGGAGCTTGATCTTCTCGAAGAATTTTCGAGTCTCATTCTTGTCGGTACACATCTCTATCTCCTCACACTCGCGTCTTTCTTGTTCTCTTTTCTTGCGCCTGAAATAACGTCTCTCTGCACTCCTTTTCTCTCTATACCGCTCCTTAACAGCTCGCGTTGTGCCTGCACGCAGGGTTCTTCTGTAGGCGGCGTCTTTCTCTGCGGTAGCGTCGCGACACTCCTGATCATACCACTCATTCCTCAGAGGCCGGTAGTAACCGATTACCTCCTCGGCAGCAGTAGTCATGGAGTGGGATATATGTGTCCACCGTGCGCATGTATCATCCAGTGGGGGAGTCTTCTGCATAAGCAGATCCGATAGTCGAGTGGAAAATGCATCTACTGTCTCTGGTGATCACAGCTTACTGACGTCTAGCTTTCTCTGTGTGGGACTTCTCTTGTTATTTGCGACACATAAGCGTGTGCGCACCTTAGCTGCAACAAGGTAGTGATCCGTCGATGTTGGCACCACGGATCGATTTCACGTCCATCACACTGGAAGCATGCCTTCCGTCAATCACCACATGATCAATTTGGTTTCTTGTACGTTGATCTGGAGACAGCCATGTCGCTTTGTGGATGTCGAGATGCTGGAATCTGGTACCACCAATTACCATGTTTCGTGCTGCGGCGAAGTCGATCAGCCTCATTCCGTTATCGGATACGTTCTGGTGGAGGCTAAATTTTCCGACAGTTGGACCAAAGGTACCTTCCTTGCCCACCCTGGCATTAAAGTCGCCAAGCACGATTTTGATATCGTGGCGGGTTCAGCGATCATAAGCTTGTTCGAGGCGCTGAAAGAAGCTCTCCTTGGTCACATTGTCCTTCTCATCCGTCGGAGCGTGGGCACAAATAAGGCTGATGATGAAGAATTTTGCCTTGATGCGGATTGTGGTCAGCCGTTTGTTCACAGGCGTGAACTGTGAGCCAAGATGTCGTAGTCTCTTGCTGACCAAAAATTCGCATCCTAATGGGTCCCTCTCAGCATGGCAACTGTAGTTAATATCACAGGACGCTCTTTTGGAGCAGCCTTGTCCCGTCCATCGCATTTCCTGGAGAGCGGTATGTCAGCTCTGTATTTTTCGAGGACATCAACTAGCTGGATAGAGGTACCCTCCCTATAAAGGGACCGGACATTCCAGGTGCATATCCGTAAATCGTGGTCCTTTTTTGGTTTGCGGGGGTCATCAACAAAAGCGGTAGTCCTTATCCGAGGCATATCTGTTTTTTTCATTGGGGATATGCTGACTTTAAAACATGAAAATCTTCGCTATTTACATTTTTAGCTAAACTTTCCAAACCAGAGGACATAAATCTGAATGAATCCAGAAACCGTAACACTACATATTTTTTCTCTGCTATATTTATATATTTTGAAAGTGATATATATAAAACTTTGTTTGGAGGAATAATTTTAATAGCGCCGGGAAACGCTTCCAATTCTTTAACAAAAAGATGACAATATGCCGAAAAATTGTGGAAGAAAATTGGAATAAATTTTGCAACTTGAAAATTCAAATTACAGTTTGAATGAGCAGGACCGCGATATTTTCCCATTAAATTACAATGATCGAAAACTCTATATTCATTCATTTCCTTTTCACAAATATGATATATTCTTGCTGACGTATGTAGCTCTAATTCTTCTGGTGTGAGGGAGTTCATTGGTCTAACTATACTTAAATAATTTTTATAAATATTTGTGTCATCAATTACTAAATTAAATAAATAAATATGTGGCACTTAAAGCCCCAAAGGGCTCATTGGCCGAGCTTCTCTTCCATTACTGTTGTGCGTCTTAAATTTTGGACAGTATTAGAATGGACCTACTTATTTTAGCGGGTTCCGAACGGCAGAACACTTGTGACATCACTTTTTCTGAGCTTTGTCACAGAGTTCTTTTTAGAAGCTTTTTCATGGCAAGTTGTTACTGTAGGAAGAATTGCCAATTGTTTGCCGACAGGTGGGTACCGTTCGAAAGAAAAATCTTTTCGATATTAAATTTGTTATGCATCAGCCGGGTATTGAACCACGACCTACAGATCAGAAGGCGAACACACTAACCACTGAGCTACGGCACCCACTCAATTACTAAATTACCTATAAATATTTTTGCACAATCTTCGCCCGAGTAAATTACAAATTTATTTAGACTTTGGTCGAAACTACACTTGATATAATATGAAAATGCTATCGGTCTATGAATTTGAGTAGTTAACACATTATTAGACTCATTTACATTTACGTTCTCTAAAATACACTCAAAATCTGCATAGATAGCGAATGGAACATTAAGTTTAGACTTGAAAAAACTAAATTTTAACTTGTCGTTACCGTTTTCGCCAGTGCGCATATGTGTTACCACTTTGTTGCACTCTTCCCGGTGTCTGCTCATAATTTCATCACTTTTGCTATATTGCAAACAGAAATTGCATAAGAAGATAGCACGCTTGTCCAGGGTTAGCTGAGATCGTGCTAGTCTGTAAATAAGAATTAATCTATAAAATATTTGAGACATACTTGATAGTTTATGTGTGTTGACCTTACCTTGAAATATCTTTAATCCAAACGTAGTGGAAATTGTCTTCTTGTTGAATAAATAAGAGGTTTATGTGGATATTTGGTACTGTAATAAGGTCCGACTATAGCATAACCATTGTCGGAACATCCAAATACATTAACACTAATGTTTATATTTTTTTCAAATAACGAAACTTGATCAATCGGCATAGGGAACATTAGTCCATCGAAATTTAATGTTTTATCGCTCACAGTAATTACATTATCCTGAATATTTACATTGAATCTGGTGCATCTTTGATCATATCTTCCAGCTGAGAATGCAGATATTATTGCCCATTTAAAGCAGTACTCGTCATTGTTCTGAACATTGATACAAGCATGCTTTTCAGTTATTTTCTGTGGTAATATTATATATGACGATCCTCTCAGTGGTTTGTACTGAGAGAGAGTCCATCCACTATCTCGTTCTTGGAATTCTTCCATTTTGGCACATAAAGCATTGGCTTTATCGTTGTACATTGTTTCAATAACTGGTGGTTTTTGTAATAATGTCATTTTTGTTTGAAATGACATTATATATATGCCAACCGCATCAAAATCAGGGTCATTATCATCTCTATTATCGTAGGGTTTGAATTTTATGTATTCACAAAAAAGTTCAAAATTAAATTTATAGAAGTGGTTTCTCTCCACTTGCTCACGCAATAATTTCATGATTTCCTCCTTTATCTTTTCCAAAAAAATATCCGGTAAGAGAATATTTTCACCTACATTTTTGTAAACGTAGCTCTGTATATGTGATTTAAACATTCCCTTTATCTGTTGAATATGTCAATCCGATGTTGAATTGTTTTCTATCGGTGACAGAGTGGAATTTTTTTATGATCATTAGTCCTCAAATGATATGACCAACAATTAATCGGAATTCTCTTTTCACATTCATCACAAAATTTAAAACTAGATGACAGTTGTTCATCATTATGTTCTCCTCCATTTGCTTTACTGATACATTGCTTATTAATGAGTTATATCTCATGCTCATACTTATGATTCTTTTGAATATGGTTTGTCAAATAACTATTCCGCGTAAAATTTTTACCTTACACATGCCTTTTCAAACTTGTTTGAGCGGTGAAACTCATTTCACAAATATTGCATATGAAACCATTCATATTGATGCACGAAATTGGTTAGTTTGATGTGTAATGAGGAGTATGCAACTTTATACGACTTTTATAAGACTGTGCCTCCAAACACTGTATTGCCATAATATAAAGGGTTTATCAACAGAAAGTTCTTATCAGTAAAACCGCAATCATTTCCTGTTTGAATTTTTACACGCGTAATTATTGTGAAATACATATATTTCTTATCAGTAGTATTTTCGAGATCATTCGAATATGTTATTATTAAAAATTAAAGAGTTTATTCGAAAATATGGTGATATTATAACAGAATCGCATTGGTTAAAAGTACAAAGTTTATTAGAACTTATATCAAATATTCAAAAGGCTGGATTCATAGAATCGAAATATGGAATTCATATTTCTAATTGTCCTTGTTCTTGGAGCAATGATGAGACAACTGTTGGACCTGACACTTGTGCCTGTTATACCTTCGAAAAAAATGATTGGATATGGAAATATTGATGACAATGTACGAAAAACTTGATCGAAGAATGAGAATGAAATAGATAATATCACATATATATTAATTTATATATATTTATAGTAATATTAATTATAAAATTTATTTTAAAATAATCTTTAAATTTGTACAATTAACAAAACTATTATATATTAATATTATCTGTGTTTTGTCCTCTCAACCTAAAAGATCTGAAATTTTGTTCGTAACTTCTGAATATCAGCTGCTCTATCAATCTTCTCAGCCTCAAGTATGGTTTCAGGTCTCTGTCCCCATCTTGTCATAGTAAACAATAATGTGCTAATTCCATCTTCTGGAGTCAAATAGATTTTTAAGTATTCCTTAACAACATCAACTTGAATAATCTTAAAATATTTCCAACCGCACTTGCATATACAATACTCGTCACCCTCCTTTACTTTTTGAATCCAAAACATTTTTTACTTACCGCGATCGTTAAAGCTCAACTCCAATTAAAGCTTACTGACTCAACACACCATTATTTATATCCTCGACACCAAACCTCTTATCAACGCTTCTCATCAATTTTTACCCCAGCACCAAACCATGATCACAATGAAAGTTTCACATCAAAACACAACTTGAAAGCTCACACCCTAGACACACATCCACAACAAATAACATATGATGACGGCATAAATAACATACACAAACCGATGACGCCATTGCGCCTCTAAACCTCTTTGCCAGAACCGGCCAACGATGACGTTATGTAAATATCCTATACACAAACCGATGACGTCATTGCACCTCTGCATCTATGTGCCAGAACCGACCAATCCTAACTACTTAAGTTCCTTATAACATTTTAATCAAGGCCAGGTCTTATAATGTTTATAAGGCGCCACCGTAATAATGATCTTGGATGAGGCAAAAGGGTGCCAAGTTCTTCTTTCGTAAATACAATCTCTCGTCTGAAAATATAAATGATGTTTTGGGCTATACATTTCTCCTCTTCACTGTTGTGCTTCTGTTTTGAGCCAGAAATCATCTTTGCAAATGTAATGGAACATTCACTTGCTCCCTATGTGCTAATATCGATCGCACCTTAAGGCTATTGAATTCAATTATTAGTGCCTCATTTTCAGTTTTTAACTGTTTTATATAAGACTCCTGTTTTGCAACAACAATTAGTAAATGATAATTGTTCTAGTATATTTGTATATTTTTATTTCATGCAAAGTAGGCCTATCTAAAAAAATTTGTGTCATGTACTTTCCAATGTATCATTTATTTTATGATTTTGTCTTACTTCTTCTAAAATACTATAATTATGGATCTCTTTAAATGTTATGTCGGTGTCATCCTTAGCCTTAGAAACGTTATATCTTTTCGTTACCGGTAGCAAATTCCAAACAGAATCTGTTTCTTCACCATACGAATTGCCCTCATTTGATTTTTACCAATAATGTAATCAGGTGTGAAATGGTGTTCACATATAAAGTAATATTTATTTATTTTCCCTTCCATTGGTATACTGCAAGTTTCCATCCGACGAAATCTGCTTTGAACATTTGAACACCGCAATTCCTATTTGAATTGCGATCCTTGATGATTCAGGTTCGATACCAACTTTTTGGCTCATTACAATGAAATAATAATGTATAATTCCCCGATGACCTAACAATATGTAAAAATATCATATACAATATTTATATATACATAGGTTGCGTTTTATAATTCTTAATTCATCTAGTACGTTTTCGTCACATCTGATATTTCCATTGAAAATTTTGACATTTTTTAGCATTAACGTACTCAGAACGTCTTGATGTACAAGCGGTATTTATGTTGTTAAGAGTGACTTAAAAAATTCATCTCGGTCAAAAAATGGATTTAACTCATGAACATTTTCCAGCTATGATTTTTGACGATTTTCGAAGTGAATGATTTCAACAACAGTGCTTACTGCGCCATTTAGCAATGAAGCACCAACCCTCCAGACAATTTATAACTGGTTTAACGAATTCCAGCGTGGTCGCCGTTCGCTCCAGTACGAATATCGTGAAGGTCGTCTGAAGTCGATCACTGTACCAGAAACCATCGATGCTGTGCGTGAACTGATAATGAGAGATCATCATGTGAGATACCGTGAGATATAGGCATTCTTGGGCATTAATGCCATCGCCGTGAATTCGATATTGCATGAACACTTAGCTGTCAGGACGATTTGCTCTGTGTATTTAGATCTATATATATATATATATATATATATATATATATATATATATATATGTATATATATATATATATATATATATATATAGATATATATATAGATATATATATAATATATATATATATATATATATATATATATATATTATATATATATATATATACACACACATATATATATATATATATATATATATATATATATATATAAAATTATATAAAATATAAATATAATTAAACGAACATTAAGTTTTTATTTTCTCCTATGTGTATGTATGTATATATATATATATATCAATATATATATTTATATATATATATATATATATATATATATATATATATATATATATATATATATATATATATATATATATATATATATATATATATAAGACGACCAAAAAACCCACAATAACAAACACAACAATAAGAAATAATTGGTCTAAATACACAGAGCAAATCGTCCTGACAGCTAAGTGTTCATGCAATATCGAATTCACGGCGATGGCATTAATGCCCAAGAATGCCTATATCTCACGGTATCTCACATGATGATCTCTCATTATCAGTTCACGCACAGCATCGATGGTTTCTGGTACAGTGATCGACTTCAGACGACCTTCACGATATTCGTACTGGAGCGAACGGCGACCACGTTGGAATTCGTTAAACCAGTTATAAATTGTCTGGAGGGTTGGTGCTTCATTGCTAAATGGCGCAGTAAGCACTGTTGTTGAAATCATTCACTTCGAAAATCGTCAAAAATCATAGCTGGAAAATGTTCATGAGTTAAATCCATTTTTTGACCGAGATGAATTTTTTAAGTCACTCTTAACAACATAAATACCGCTTGTACATCAAGACGTTCTGAGTACGTTAATGCTAAAAAATGTCAAAATTTTCAATGGAAATATCAGATGTGACGAAAACGTACTAGATGAATTAAGAATTATAAAACGCAACCTATGTATATATAAATATTGTATATGATATTTTTACATATTGTTAGGTCATCGGGGAATTATACATTATTATTTCATTGTAATGAGCCAAAAAGTTGGTATCGAACCTGAATCATCAAGGATCGCAATTCAAATAGGAATTGCGGTGTTCAAATGTTCAAAGCAGATTTCGTCGGATGGAAACTTGCAGTATACCAATGGAAGGGAAAATAAATAAATATTACTTTATATGTGAACACCATTTCACACCTGATTACATTATTGGTAAAAATCAAATGAGGGCAATTCGTATGGTGAAGAAACAGATTCTGTTTGGAATTTGCTACCGGTAACGAAAAGATATAACGTTTCTAAGGCTAAGGATGACACCGACATAACATTTAAAGAGATCCATAATTATAGTATTTTAGAAGAAGTAAGACAAAATCATAAAATAAATGATACATTGGAAAGTACATGATACAAATTTTTTTAGATAGGCCTACTTTGCATGAAATAAAAATATACAAATATACTAGAACAATTATCATTTACTAATTGTTGTTGCAAAACAGGAGTCTTATATAAAACAGTTAAAAACTGAAAATGAGGCACTAATAATTGAATTCGATAGCCTTAAGGTGCGATCGATATTAGCACATAGGGAGCAAGTGAATGTTCCATTACGTTTGCAAAGATGATTTCTGCCTCAAAACAGAAGCGCAACAGTGAAGAGGAGAAATGTTTAGCCCAAAACATCATTTATATTTTCAGACGAGAGATTGTATTTACGAAAGAAGAACTTGGCACCCTTTTGCCTCATCCAAGATCATTATTACGGTGGCGCCTTATAAACATTGTAAGACCTGGCGTTGATTAAAATGTTATAAGGAACTTAAGTAGTTATGATTGGTCGGTTCTGGCACAGAGATGCAGAGGTGCAATGACGTCATCGGTTTGTGTATAGGATATTTACATAACGTCATCGTTGGTCGGTTCTGGCAAAGAGGTTTAGAGGCGCAATGGCGTCATCGGTTTGTGTATGTTATTTATGCCGTCATCATATGTTATTTGTTGTGGATGTGTGTCTAGGGTGTGAGCTTTCAAGTAGTGTTTTGATGTGAAACTTTCATTGTGATCATGGTTTGGTGCTGGGGTAAAAATTGATGAGAAGCGTTGATAAGAGGTTTGGTGTCGAGGATATAAATAATGGTGTGTTGAGTCAGTAAGCTTTAATTGGAGTTGAGCTTTAACGATCGCGGTAAGTAAAAAATGTTTTGGATTCAAAAAGTAAAGGAGGGTGACGAGTATTGTATATGCAAGTGCGGTTGGAAATATTTTAAGATTATTCAAGTTGATGTTGTTAAGGAATACTTAAAAATCTATTTGACTCCAGAAGATGGAATTAGCACATTATTGTTTACTATGACAAGATGGGGACAGAGACCTGAAACCATACTTGATACAAGTTTCACGTTTACTATAAAGGAGCATGTAAAAATTGAAGTGATTGGCGGATCGATTACATTGATGGGAATTTCATATCCAGGCATACAACGTTTTACATATGATTCACAATTTAGATCGTCCTGTTTATTCGAAGACATTGACACCACAAATCAAAATATCAATGAGGCTGAGAAGATTGATAGAGCAGCTGATATTCAGAAGTTACGAACAAAATTTCAGATCTTTTAGGTTGAGAGGACAAAACACAGATAATATTAATATATAATAGTTTTGTTAATTGTACAAATTTAAAGATTATTTTAAAATAAATTTTATAATTAATATTACTATAAATAAATATAAATTAATATATTTGTGATATTATCTAGTTCATTCTCATTCTTCGATCAAGTGTACATTGTCATCAATTTTTCCATATCCAATCATTTTTTTTCGAAGGTATAACAGGCACAAGTGTCAGGTCCAACAGTTGTCTCATCATTGCTCCAAGAACAAGAACAATTAGAAATATGAATTCCATATTTCGATTCTATGAATCCAGCCTTTTGAACATTTGATATAAGTTATAATAAACTTTGTACTTTTAACCAATGCGATTCTGTTATAAAAAAAAAAATAAATATGTGGCACTTAAAGCCCCAAATGGCTCATTGGCCGAGCTGCTCTTCCATTACTGTTGTGCGTCGTAAATTTTTGACAGTATTAGAATGGACCTACTTATTTTAGCCGGTTCCGAACGGCAGAACACTTGTGACATCACTTTTTCTGAGCTTTGTCACAGAGTTCTTTTTAGAAGCTTTTTCATGGCAAGTTGTTACTGTCGGAAGAATTGCCGATTGCTTGCCGACAGGTGGGTACCGTTCGAAAGAAAAATCTTTTCGATATTAAATTTGTTATGCATCAGCCGGGTATTGAACCACGACCTACAGATCAGAATGCGAACACACTAACCACTGAGCTATGGCACCCATGTTATAATATCGCCATATTTTCGAATAAGCTCTTTAATTTTTAATAATAACATATTCGAATGATCTCGAAAATACTACTGATAAGAAATATATGTATTTCACAATAATTACGCGTGTAAAAATTCAAACAGGAAATGATTGCGGTTTTACGATAAGAACTTCCTGTTGACAAAAAACATTAGAATGACCTTGAAAATACTACTGATATGAAATATATGTATTTCACAATAATTACGCTTGTAAAAATTCAAACAGGAAATGATTTCGGTTTTACGATAAGAACTTCCTGTTGACAAAAAACATTAGAATGATCTTGAAAATACTACTGATAAGAAATATACATATGTATTTCACAATAATTACGCGTGTAAAAATTCAAACAGGAAATGATTGCGGTTTTACTGATAAGAACTTCCTGTTGACAAAATACATTCGAATGACCTTGAAAATACTACTGATAAGAAATATACATATGTATTTCATAATAATTACGCGTGTAAAAATTCAAACAGGAAATGATTGCGGTTTTACTGATAAGAACTTCCTTATGACAAAATACATTCGAATGACTTTGAAAATACTACTGAGAAGAAATATATGTATGTATATACATACATACACGTAGGAGAAAATATAAACTTAATATATATATATATATATATATATATATATATATATATATATATAAATAAAATTAAACGAACTTTAAGTTTTTATTTTCTCCTACGCGTTTCGTATATAACAAACAAGTATTATATTATGCACCTGGTGCTCAGCGTAAAACGGTGGAAGCATTAACATTAAGTAGGTGAAATACTATTTTAGCTTTGTTGCTGATGCCAGCGAGCAATTATGACGAAAGGGACCGAATGGCGAAATTCTGTATACCGATAGGTACTGGTGATAGCGATTACTGGTGAAGATTATATCACACAGACCACAATGATTCGTAGGATCGACCGTTTTTTGTATTCAAATGTCGTTAGGCTTTTTTATTCGTCATAAAAAGAAATTCAGTCAGCGAAAGAAATATTTTTGGTTGTTGCTACTGGTGGTGTTGATAGTGAGTTTACGCATTTAGAAAAAATAGGTGAAATATTTGAATATTTCGTCAATTATAAAGTAAGCCAACCCAATAACGGTAATGGCATTCCAACCCCTTTTCGTAGAATTGCATTGTTTGTCTGATACTCTGTTCGGTAAATTCACAACAATAATAATAACAACAATACATACACACCACCATAAGAGTCTTTGCCATACTCTATCTACTACATGTACCCCGTTCACCATGACAAATCTCAGTAAATTCTTTATCACACGCAAACCACTAGTGCCACCACCACCATTAGCGTTGCTCTGAGATGCAGACACACACAATTCAAACATCCCCTCATGCTCATCATCAGTATCCCTCGGACATAAAGGAATAAAGCGTTTGCATAAGGAACGTAAAGTATTTCCTTTGATGATTACAGTAGTAGAGCTATTGGGGAATAGGGTAAATGTTCCATTAATTGATATACGTAAATTAAAATTTGAAATTGGTTAACATTTCAATAGATAAATAATTCAAGATATAAGGTCGCTGTTCGTGCATTATTTTATGTTCGCTTACCATAGTAAGGCTAAAATGTAACGAACGACTCTCTGTGTTTTAAAGTAGACACGAGTCTTTTATATTGTTTAACAAACCATATAACAGTTATGTAGGTTTTCAAGAACATATTCAAGTAGATTTGTAATAGATTACTAAGACACAAAAAGCTTAAACTCGGTACGTCCGATTACATTTGCTAATGAATGCTCGAGTTCCAAAAATGTTCTGCAAACCTAGCGAAAGCTAGCGATTTTCATACAACAGTATATTCCCTATGGTACTTTTTGCACGAAAGTAAGATATGTCTGTCTATCTGGTGTATGTCCGTCAATCATAGTAAAGGGTAGGTCAGTCGCTGCCAAAACACCCAAAATGCTCATTTTATCATAACTTTGACATTTGGTGGCTAGGATGCAAGGATGTTAAGGATATTTCACCATATAGAATGGATTGTACGTCATTTGATGTAAAAAGTTCCAGATGAGCGCTCTCGTGTGTCATGTATGTTCAAAGCCCAATTCGGCTAACTTCAATAATTTTGTTCATGAAACTAAAACTCTAAAAGAATTATTTAAACTTTAGCCTTTGTACAGCAGTTCGAGATTATAGTGCTTAATATAGTAATTCGTATTTTAACATATATATTATTATACTGTTTCTTATAATATTGCTCCTGTTTCTTGTTCATATATGAGTAAACTAAGTGGTTATACATATATTATACGATAGTTAAAAATACTCGATGTAATATTAAATTCGGCAATAGGGATACACCGTTAGTTATAAGAACAGTACTTGGTAGAACATTAATAGTACTTAAAGTTTAATATCTTAGTAATATTTGCATGGATTCAAACGAATTGTATCCGGTTGAAGCCCAATTAAATGGATTAACTTTTTTATATGTGCAATTACTATGACATCATATATAAAGATATCTTAAATTAACTGAGCGTCGTAGCTCAGTGGTTAGTATGTTAGTCTTCTGATTTGTAGGTCGTGGGTTTAATTCCCGGCTGAAGCACAACTTTTATATCCAAAAGATATTTCTTTCTATTTAGTGTAAATAATGCGAACGTTATACCAATAATCTCGTTAAAATGGGCATGAAATTGACATATTTAAGCCACTACTAAAGTTATCATCTATGATTTTACCTTAGCTGCTCAATTTCTGGGACATTTACCTTATGCGATGAAACAGCAGGAGAGTCAGAATTCCGTAGAGTGTGTGCGTTTGTTCAGCGCCTGGAATTTTCAGTACGCAATGCTTGAATTCTATAGAACGAAGAATAGCTACTGATAATCTTGAAGTGATGTTGCTGCAATTTTGCAACACGACGACAAAATGCAACTGTAGCAAATGTTCTCATGTTGGTTGCATAAAACATTATTACTTACATAACTCCAAGTTTTACAAATCAATATATTTTTATTACGTAGGAATCCATGGTATATACTCTAAGAATTAACAGTTGTTGCGGTGTTGCTTCCGCATTCAATCAGTGCGTAGTTTGATACGAATTTGGAGGTTGAATGAAAAATCGAATAAAATACGACTAGTTCTCCACCGACGTGGCTGAAAAACAAATGCAATTTGAAAAATCCATAAAACGTGTCAGGCAACGCTTTGAAATTCGCCTTAGATGCTCAAAAACGACTGCCTTCTTGAATTCAGTTAAACGCCTGCCGAAAATATTGTAACGCGTGGTTCATTTCATTTAGGGTGATCTGGTGGTGTTTTCACAAGGTAACATGTCTAACTGCTTCAACCCGCTGGATGATGTCCTGACAAGGCTGACATCACCGCTCTTCAGGAAATGCGATGGACGGCACTGGGTTTCTCTAAAAGAGCATCCTGTGATATATATTACAGTTGCCCTACGGAGAGTTACGGGAGAGTACAATCCCGGAGCCTCTTCTTGTCGTGATGGAAATGGGAATCTGGTTACAGATGTCCAGAGTGTACTGAGCCTATGGAGGGAACACTTCTCCACGTTACTAAAGGGCGATGCTACAAACAATTCCGCCAGTGGAGGAGATTGCCCGATAGCCCCAATTACAGATGATGGTGTTGATGTTCCACCACCCGACTATGACGAGGTTGACACGGCCATTTTAAGGCTGAAGAACAACAAAGCTGCAAGTGCTGATGGCCTGCCTGCCGAGTTGTTTAAGACCGGTGGCGATGAGCTGCTCACCAGCATGTACCAGCTCATAAGCAGAATATGGTCGGATGAAAGCATGCCTGATGATTGGAGGCTCAGTGTTCTCTGTCCTGTACATAAACAGGAGACCCCACAATTTGCGCCAACTGCCGTGGAACAGGTCTCCTGAGCATCGCAAACAAGGTTCTATCGAGCGTACTGTGTGAAAAGTTGAAGCCTATGCTCAGCAACCTGATTGGACCTTATCAGTGTGGCTTCAGACCTGGTAAATCGACCATCGACCAAATTTTCACACTGCGCCAAATCCTGGAGAAGACCCAAGAAAAACAGATCGACACACACCACCTATTTGTTGATTATAAAGCCGCTTTCGACAGTCCGGTAAGGGATTACCTCTACGCAACAATGTCTGAGTTCGGTATTCCTGCAAAGCTCATTCGACTTTGTAGAATGACACTGCATAATTCTCGTTGTGCAGTGAAAATTGGGAAGGTCCTCTCCACACCATTTAGTACCGAACGGGGTTTCAGACAAGGTGATTCGTTATCGTGCGATTTCTTTAATCTTATTGTGGAGAAAATAATACGAGCTGCTGATCTACGATATAATGGCACTATCTTCAACAAAAGTGTCATGCTGTTAGCGTATGCCAACGATATTGACATAATCGGCATGAGCACGCGAGCAGTCAGTGCAGCATTCTCAGAGTTGGAAAGAGAGTCGCGTCGAATGGGTCTTACGGTGAACGAGTGCAAGACGAAGTAGCTAGTGTCAACAAACAAAGAGTCCCGGCGTCTTGGACAGCACGTCACTGTTGACAACTACGCTTTTGAAGTAGTAAGGGACTTTGTCTATCTTGGAACCAGCATTAACAGCAGTAATGACGTCAGCCTGGAGATAGTGCGAAGGATAACTCTTGCTAACAGGTGTTACTTTGGGCTAAGTAAGCAATTGAGAAGTCGAGCCCTCTCTCGAAGAACTAAAACTACACTCTACAAGTCTCTCATCATGCCTGTCCTAACATATGGCGCTGAAGTCTGGACAATTTCCACCTCGGATGAGCGAATGCTTGGAGTTTTCGAGAGAAAAGTCCTACGCAAGATCTTTGGACCTATTTGCGTTGGTAGTGAGTACCGAATAAGGTACAACCATGAGCTGTACGAGCTGTATGCGGATATTGAGATAGTAAAGCGCATCAAAGTCCAGCGGCTGCGCTGGCTAGGTCATGTCGAGCGAATGGAAGAACACGCTCCAGCTAAGAAGGTGTTATATTCGAAACCCGCTGTATGACGACGCAGAAGAGGAAGACCTAACCTAAGGTGGAAAGACCACGAACTCGAGAACCTGACGGAGCTTGGAATTTCTAACTGGGGCAAGCTAGCAAAGAACAGAGATGGCTGGCGAGGCATATTATTTTCGGCCTAAATCCATATTTGGTTGTTATGGCCACATAAGTAAGTATTGTATGAGGTTTACGTACTCTTTATTCGCTGTCTCTTATTTTTGCTCTTTATTTTATTATTTTATTATTTTGCTCTACCAACTTCCACCATTTTGCTGTCTAACTTGGAAGGTGTGTCAATAATCTCTAAGGACGCATGACTGACACCTTCCATTTCAACTGGCCTACTTTTAGCAAAATTTTAGGATTCTCGGTTTATTGGCTGTACCTGGGCCCCCCTAGTGTTTTTTCCCATTCTTTGCATTTGTAACAGTCGGTTAGACAGTTTGCCGTCTGCCGACATCGTATGTAAGTAACATCGGTGGTGTACCTGTATATTAACAATTTACAAGTTGACAACGGCATAGGCAACGAAATCCTATCTGGGTGGAGTGGTAACGTTGTACACTGCCTGCCTAATTCATCCGCTCTCCAATTACCCTCGATATTTCTATGCCTGGGTACCCAAAGCAGATCACGCTCTTTCATGAATGTCTTACTGATTGGAGAGATCTTAGAGCCGCCGAGCAAATATAGATTTAATATGTTGTTAGAACGCAGCTTCTAACAATTACGAGGGCTTCCTTCAGCCTGAAATACATTACAAAAATCCGATAAGCGGAAGGATAATTGGGTACCCAACACCTCAGAGTATACACCCCCTCCCACTTGCTCATCTAGTTTAGATCTATCTGTAAAGTGTTAATCCTCTCGCTACAATCTACCTTACAATTATGCCAGTCTTTTATTTCGTAACGTTGAGTTCACGTTGAGTTTGCTCACAAGTATTTGTCCAATGAAGTTCAAAAGATACCCTTCGATTTCCAGTTCCTTCAGCGCGCCAGTTATTGCTCTCGGCAGAATGTTGTTAAAAGCGCTCTCAATATCTAGGAAGGCTACTAATGTATATTTCATATCTTCTATTGATTTTTTAATTTTTGTGATTTTCTGTAGATTTTCCCTCGCAGTAAGCATGTTATGATTTCGCAAGATCCGATGCGGTAATTGTATTTCTAATATACATATCTATCAACCACTCTAACGCCTTTAGTAGAAATGATGACAGACTGATAGACCTATAATCTTTTACACTAACATGTGGGATCTTGCCTGCCTTCAGAATAAAGACAACTTTCACTTCCGCCCATAGAGTGGGAATATAATTCAGATATAAGGTACTTTTAAAAATGGTTGTCAACCAGATTCTAATGTACCCTGAAGATTATTGGAGCTGCCCTGGAAATATTAGATCGGATCCAGGTGATTTAAAAGATCTGAAGGTCATCACAGCTCAATCTATGTTGGCTTCTGTGATAATGTCTAAAATTTCCTATCCACAATAAAGACCACTAACTCTGGTAGTTGTGTCATCGTCTAAGCTAAGTTCTTAACTTTCTATAATAGCAATTACACCATCTTTCCTCGTGGGAAGATTTCGCTCTATTGAATTGCTTTCTACACTCGCACTAGATTTAATACCCTGCAACACCATGATGGCTTTTTCTTCTCTATATTACCAGTTTTTGGACATAATTTATTAAGCGATTGACTAATTTCTTAAGCTCTTAAACTTGACAAGGTCTGGGTGATTCCTCCTGAAAGGTAATCTCAATATATCGATGGTCTGAAAATGAATGCTAGTATAGCTCTGTCTGTATTACCTTGTTTACTAAAAAGGCAGAGACCAAGGCAATATCTAGCACTTTTTGTCGATTGGGCGTTGTAAAAGTAGTTTCTGAACCTCGATTGCTTAGCAAGAGCTTATTACCAATAATGTAGTTGTAAAGTAAATCACCACGTTCATTAATATCCGTTCTTTTTGCCGCCAAGGATTAGTCCACACTTCGGTGCTTCTCTCTCCACTGCCAGCACTTTTATCAGTTGCGATGGTAGTGGCCCTGGATCATCGTAAGTGAAATAGAACGAGGCAAGCAGATACCTATTCGTGCCCATCTTCCCAGCTAACCGTCGTCGCGTCTTCATTGCTGTAATTATGGATTAAGCAAACATTTATTTTTGATTGAGCAATTATACAAGTCCTGATTTTAACTGAACATTTAGCAACGTATAATTTAGAGAAAGGTGTCCTCAAACCACAAATATGCTTTTTATTCACCCACGGCTCCTGAATGAGGACAAAGTGCCGCTGATCTTCTGCCAAACGATTCAGGAGTGCAGCCGAAGCTGCCTTACTGTGATTGAGGTTTATTTGTAGAAGATAAATCATACGTCAGAGTGACGTTCGCATCCTCCTGAGATTCGCTTAATAGTTTTTGTTCTGTATACAAACCCCTGAATATAGATACGAGTTCTGACTCAGAGGATGTGTACCTTCGTTGATAAAGCTGTTGACATCACTTAATTCTGCATCGCTAGCCGTGATCTCAATCGCTGAAGAAAAGTTTTCAGCAACATCGACGTCGCTCCTGTAGGCTTTGACTTTGACCTTGCCAAAACCGTAGTTTACCACACCACCGCATTTCGTTAGTGGTTCAAACGAATCATTAGTTACTAGCAAAAGCAGTTGCATGGTTGCTCTTTTTGCTATAGCACATCAAGTATCGGTAGTTCCGTTGTTGCTGCTTTCGATCTTGACAAATTTCCATTTGTCTACTGTAAGGCTTACACTACACGGCGTAAACACATGTATTATCTTAGCCAATTCAAAGGGAGCTGCCCGTATTCACACCCTTGCCCTCGGTCGAGACGGGATATCCTTTTTATCGACTGCAACCAGCATGGCTCCGAAGTACACTTCACCTACTTTTGATATAGTCTTATACAGTTCCACCGATCTTTGGTAATCTCATGCAATTATTCAAGCGTGAAGTCAGGCAACACCGCATTCGCCCAGTCGACAGACTCCTTCTGCTCTTTTGTCAGCTCTTCTGAAGTTCTTTCCGGTATAGTCGAAGAAGAACCGGATTCCTTATTTATTTTTTATTTAATTTCGAATGCATAGATGGACCCAAGAGAACTCATTGCTCCGAATTACGCAGTCAAGGCTAATTATTACGGAAGGAGCCTGGTATCCGTAAGCTCACGTTAAAGACTTGGCTATTTGGAAAAGGGAGACCCTAGCCAGACTAGCCCTCAGCACGGATCGCATGACACCTTCATGCAGCCATTTACCCCCGACTATGATAAAAATACGTTGACGGATTTTGGACTATTGGAGACTGACAAGCTAGATACTGTCTGACAACGTACAAGCTTGAACTGTGGTATATATCACCACACCCATATCGGCACCTTTGAGGAAGATTTGGTGGAAGATTTTGTCGACCTTAGTTATTATACATTTGACCTAAGTTTCTCTAAGCTCAATTAAAGCCATTATTGGTCAAGGGACACTTTTGCACAATTTCTCGAGCCTCGCCAATCGTTTTAATGAATTAGGTGAAATAATTTTTCAACGTTACTCAAACGTGAGTTATTTATATTAATACCAGAAAATAAGTCTCGAAAAATAGACCATGATAGATAATTTCAAATGAAAATTTCTATATCGCAAGATGGCAACGATATATTATTAAATACAGGTAATACTATAGGTGTTGAAGATTGTGCATTGGAAAATATTGCAAAATCTGCTTCATGCATCATTTCGTTCATTTTCGCTGAACATGCGGCATAAGTACGGAAAGTGCTATTGTACTTCGACTCGACAACAGTAATATTGTCGGTTTCCGTTTCACTCTCATTTGTCGAATCTTGCCTTAACTTTAGTCCACATATCTTTAGCTCTTCACTTTGAACCTCTAAAGTATATTTGGTCTGATCAGTTAATTCAACTTTGGAAAATTTCTATTGAAATTTAAAAAGATCATCAGTAGCTCTGATAAATTCTTCCAATAAAATCATTATTGAAATTTAAGATTACGATTTAAAAAAAAAGTTGGTAAATATCAGCCAATTGTTTTCCAAGTTTTTGATCCAGTCTAATGTTCCTTCACTTGTATTACAAAAAATAAAAAAATACACTATCAGAATACCGCAACCAAAAAACTAACAATAAATTAAAAAAAAAACACATTCACATGTTTAAATTACTTATACAATATATACACTTTATATACCAAATACTTATTGCTAATGAACTTTGAACTATTACGGTTTATTAACGAAATATGGTATAAAACATATACAAAACATTTATTGCCTTCAATTTAAAAATATCCATTCCCTTTAGACGGATTTGACCTCGGCTTTTTAGTAGCCGCAACGTTAAAGTATACCACCTTAGCAAAATAAAAATTGTTCTTAGAAAATGTGGAAACTTCATCAGTTACAATCGGAGTGTGGAAGTCTTTATGGATATTAGAGTTTTTAATGTACAAAGGAGTATTGGAATTAATTGGTTCTTTGGAGTTTTTCCACATATGATGGTGATCCAGTACCCCAGAGTTGAATACCGTAATTCCATATGAGTTATAAAGTCTTATAAAGTAGTATTTTATAGTCCAGTTTGAGCTTGAACCGTCTGTTAAAGAACCAGGCCAATGCATTTACTTTAAGGGGCACAGCTAGTTTGAAGTTTGAAAATTTATACCTTTAAAAATAACATATTAAGTGAAAATCTCAAATAGTTTCTGAGTTACAGCCTTTTACAGAGCAGTTGCAATGAACAATGATATAATATATAATATATATATATATATATATATATATAAATATATATATAATATATAATATATATAAAATATATAATACTTTTAACTTTAAACGCGTTTTTCTTAAAACTACATTTTTCAAATTTGCTGCAGCTGTAACTTGATAACAAATCATCCGATCGACTTGGGTCTGTTTTTAGCTTATTTTGTATTTGTTTTTCCATACAATGACCCTCCAGTTTTATGATTGGATGAAAAATATAATTATGACAGGCCAGAAACCATCAGATTTTTCAGCAAGATTTTATTTTTTTTTTCACAAATCCGCCATTTTGTTGCATTTTAATTTTTTACAATCGAGCGTCATTGTGTAATCTAGTTCAATAAAATATTTTTTTTTTTATTTCAGGCACTGCGAAGGCTACAATCACTGTAGCAGTGGGAAAACTTTTTTTTTTGAAGACTCAGGAGATGGTGCATAACTTGCTGAAAATCGAATATTTTCATTTGAAAATATTACTTTGTATTATATACAAATATATCTGCATAATTTTAAAACATTCGATGCAATACTTTTTTTTTTAAACAATTCACAAAAATCACCTTTTTCAGGCGGTCAAACTAGTTGTGCCCCTTAAGCTTTATTTGGGTTGCTTTCGTACTTATATGATTTGTCCATGTGAGTCTGCGATTGAGATGCATTCCGAGATATTTTGTGTCTGTGGTTTGGAGTTAATTAGCACAGGAGGACAAAAATTCCTGATTTGATTTGATTTGATTAAAAAAACAAAACAAAAAAATTAGAGAAATGTATGAAATCTTTATTTGAGTCGATAGAGCGATCTATACAATTCAATGTTTAAAGATGATTTCATGTAAATGATGACCGCATCTGCGCTTCAAATGGTTCATACGCTGGGTCCAATTTTGGCATACTCTCTCCAACATATCGGACGGTATCCCACTAATAAATCGATAATTCACGGTCACCAACAACACTGGCGGATACATCTGCGATATTTTCCTCTGTCCGCACTCTACGTATGAGTGTTGGTGGTTTAATGCCAATAATGTAAATTTGGTGCGAAATTTAGTCACAAGATTCCGAATAGTCGCCTCAGAAGGTCCCCAAAGTGCACGATGTACTTTCTTAAAGGAGCATGAATTTTGATAATAAAATTCAATAATCTGCAAGCGTTGTTCGTTTGTAAGTCGATTGATGGTTAAATTATAGACCAAACTGAACATGTTTGACAATAACATGTTACACAAAAACAGCTCCACCTTTCATAATATATGTACAATATTGTTGTTTTTTTATTTTTATTTTATATTATTATACCACACTTATGTATATGTATAAATGCATATACGAATATATTGTAGCTACACGAACCTTTATTATACATATTGTTGAGAAGCACTGTGTTTCGATGTGTTTGATTGTGGTTTGTTGTTTAAGTTGCTTTTCTATTAAAAATCACTGAATCGTTTTATGTATCACTGATTTTGTTCAAATGGTGAAACGACCAAAATGTGTAGCGCAATCGTGGTGGTATTGTTTCAGCCAGTCTCCACGATATGTGTATGTACGTATATATAAGAAAAAAGAAAAATAAAGATGTTTGTTCAGGTGCAATGAATTATTAAAACCAACATAAGCAATCACCTGCAGTCATTGCATTTATATTTATTTGTCTATTCAGCATTTCTATATATTATGCATTAATAATATTTATATATATAACGTTTTATCAATGTCAGCAATTACCAGCAATCGTTTATTCTGGTAATTGAACATAGGCGGATCTTTAGGTCTGCAATATCTAAGGATACGGATCAAAAGAGTGACAGCGTTAACAAAGAAATGGATGACTCAAGATCTTCAGGAAGCACTACACAACATGATCCAACTGAGACAACACCTACATTAGCTGGTATTTTGCGTAAACAATATGCGCTGATGAATTCACTGCGACGCCTACTGGCTGGAGTTTCAGCCAGCACAAAAGAACAACCACGACAATACTATGTCGGTTGTGAAGAGCGAGTAAATATGTTATGGGGAAAAAATTGAAATTTTAAACTACGTAATTTGGGAAAGTCATCCAACGCCAGAAGAAATCGGGTATGATTACAATGCATACTTAGATCTAAAAGAAAATGTACATCATCAACTAATTAAATTGGCAGTCCAGGCAAAAGATAAACCATCGTCTACAACTAGTAATCCATCTTCATCAAAAGCAGTTAAGCTACCAAAGATAGTGATTCCAAAATTCGAAGGAAAATAAACGAACTGGCGTCAAATTTATGATATGTTCTCCCAGATGATACACAACCAGCCACTGCCCAATATCCAGAAATTGTGGTATTTGAAGTCAAATCTGATAGGGGCGGCTGAAGAACTCATACACCATTTGCCAGTTACGGAAGCAAATTATGAAGTAGCATGGAAGCTACGACAAGATCGATACAACAATAAAAGAGTAATAACAAGCGTATTACTGAAAAAAATTTTGGATCAACCCTCAGCGAACATCATCAGGAGCGTTAAAAAAATTGCATGACACAACCCAAGAATGTCTACTATCATTGAATAATCTGGGCATTGACACAACATCTTGGGATCCTTTGCTTCTCCACATACTAACGAGAAAGCTGGACAGGGTTACATATGTAGCATATGTGAAAACACTGGAAAATCCCAAGGAATTGCAAACAATTAGTAAATTTCTAAAGTTTATAGAAGCACTATTCCAGTCTCTGGAAGCAATAGCAAAAAAAGATAAAATAAAAACAAAGTCAAAAGCCTACACGTTAGTAGGGGCAAACGGAGAACAATGCCAAGTGTGCAAAAACGGAGCACATCCATTGTGTGCATGCAAAAGGTTTATAAAAGTGAGCATATCAGACCACAGGCACAGTGTGGTACGCAAACAAAATTATTGTCTAATTGGGTGCCGTAGCTCAGTGGTTAGTGTGTTCGCCTTCTGATCTGTAGGTCGTGGTTCAATCACCGGCTGATGCATAACAAATTTAATATCGATAAGATTTTTCTTTCGAATGGTACCCACCTGTCGGCAAGCAATTGGCAATTCTTCGTACAGTAACAGCTTGCCATGAAAAAGCTTCTAAAAGAACTCTGTGACAAAGCTCAGAAAAAGTGATATCACAAGTGTTCTGCCGATCGGAACCGGTTAAAATAAGTAGGTCCCTTCTAATACTGTCCAAAGACGCACAACAGTAATGGAAGAGAAGCTCGGCCTACGAGCCCTTTGGGGCTTTAAGTGCCACATATTTATTTATTTATTTTTTTTTTTAGGAGTTGTACTAAGTGCGGCAAAAAGCATAATACACTTATACTTTTCGAAACCAAGACAATAAACCAACGAAATACTATAGAAAAGGCTCCCGAATCTAACACATCATTTTCCGGACGTCAAGACTATGTATTTTTGGCAACAGTTAAAGTAAAAATAACAGCAAACAACTGGCGTTCCGGCGTGTTTAGAGCAATATCGGATTGCGGCTCTCAAGTCAACCTAGTTACCGAACGACTCATAAAAAGATTATCCATTGTTCCAACCAGCGCAAGGTTATGCATTGAAAGCATTGACCAAAGCGTAAGAAAAGCAAATCAACGTATCAATGTTACAATCCAATCAATAACAAGCAACATTTCCAAAAGACTAGAAGCATTCGTGTTGCCAAGCATTGTACCACTCCAACCAACACAATATCGGGATCACTCATCATGGAAAATTCCAAAGAAACTAGCATTAGCCGATCCTGACTTCAATCGACCAAAATCGATGTACTACTAGGAGCTGAATTTTATTATCAACTACTTTTAGCTGAACAAATGAAGTTAGGGGATATAACGCTACAAAAAAAAGTTCTCGGATGGGTGGCAGCTGAAAAAACTACGCTCATGTTACATGTGGTATTCGAACGCAGGAATCTAAGCCGTTAGATCAGTTAATTGTAAACTTTTGGCAACTTGAAGAAGTTAACAACGAAACACCGACACTTACCTCGACAGAAAAACAATGCGAAATGCATTTTCTTCATAATACAACTCGAAATCAAGAAGGAAGATTCATAGTAAAATTGCCGTTCAAAGAAAGCCCATCAACTCTCTGTGAATCAAACCAACAAGCAGTTAACAGATTTCTTGCACTCGAAAGACGATTGGCAAGAAATAATGACCTTAAGATTAAATATATAGCATTCATGGAGGAATATGGTAAACTTGGGTACATGACTAAAATAGACCCAAAGAAGTTAAATCCTGATCATTACGTAATCCCACATCACTGTGTCTTCAAACCCGATAGCAGCACCATAAAACTACGAGTGGTATTTGATGCATCAGCAAAAACATCATCTGGTCTAGCCCTCAACGATATTATGCATACTGGACCAACCATTCAAAAGGAATTATTTTCAATTCTTTTACGCTTTCGACTTCCAAGATTTGTCTTTACGATAGATATACAGAAGATGTATCGACAAATCCTTATACATCCTGATGACCGCAGGTATCAACTCATCATCTGGAGAAATGACCCGAAGTCGCAATTGGAATATTACCAGTTAAATACGGTCACATATGGCACACGAACGGCACCCTACTTGTCAATAAAGTGTCTACAGCAACTAGCAAGGCAAGCTAGTCACCAATATCAATTAGGTGCTGGTACTATCCTGAATAATTTCTACGTTGCTGATGGCTTATCAGGTGCCGATACCCTATCAACAGCTATCGAAACCCAACATCAATTGTCAACAATACTAAAATCAGCTGGACTCAACTTAAGAAAATGGTGCGCAAATCACCTTCAATTATTAAATGGCACTCCAGCCGAGGATCTCGAAGTTAATCTGGATTTCTATAGTGAAGAATCTAATTCAATAAAAGCACTAGGGCTAACATGGGCACTTAAAAGCGATCAATTCACATAAAAACTAACTTCTGCATCGAAAAACTAATCACAAAACGAACTGTCATCTCTGAGTTAGCACGAATCTTCGATCCGTTAGGTATTCTTTCACCACAGCAGTTGTAGTAGTTGTCACAGCAAAAATTATGATTCAGGATCTATAGCGTGAAAAATTAGATTGGGATGTACCATTATCAACGGAATTCAAACAAATGTGGGTAAAATTCCGAGAAGCACTACAAGTACTAAAATACATCCGAATTCCGCGACACATATTCAATCATCAAGAACCGGAAACAGTCTAAATTCACGCATTTGCCGACTCATCAGAAAAAGCATACGGAGCAGCAGTGCATCTTCGTTCTACATCAAATGATGGCAAAATCGCAGTAAGGATCTTGTGCGCAAAATCACGTGTGGCTCCAATTCAACCACAAACACTGCCAAGGCTGGAATTGTGTGCAGCAGTCTTATGTGCACAACTAACAGAAAACGTAAAAAGGGAATTGAACTATGGAGACAAAACGACATTTTTTTGGACAGACTCCAAGATAGTATTATCATGGATCAATTCAGCCACATCTTCATTCCACACATTTTTTGCTAATAGAATAACAAAAATTCATGACTTATCCGTTGCAGAACAATTCAGACATGTTGGATCAAGGTACAACCCTGCAGATGTGGTCTCCAGAGGTTTACACCCAAGAAAATTATCAACATGTCATGTGTGGTGGTATGGTCCGCTCTTTTTACATGGTAAAAAGGAAGGCCCAAACCATTCTCAAGGGAAAGACAACCAATATGGAACGAAAAGAGAAGAGTATGACAGTAACTGCAATGACCAACACTGGATCAGAAGACGTAATATACAACATAAGGCATCGAAATTCATTCAAGGTTTTACAAAGAGTGATAGCATACATTCTACGGTTCACACAAAACCTCAAGTTATCAACAAGGGAACGTCCAAAGCATAAGGTATTAAGTACAGAAGAACTGGACGCAGCACTCACGATCATCATCAGAACAATACAAGCTTCCGATTTCGCGTTAGAGATGAAACAACTACGGGAACACCATGGAATTGATAAAGCAAGTTCACTCAGCAGTCTGTCCCCATTTATTGATGACAAAGGTATTCTACGAGTTGGCGGACGGTTGTCGGCATCGACGCTATCATTTGATGCCAAACATCCCATGGTACTGCCATACAACGATCCAATAGTAAAGTAATTATTATTCATGATGCATAACGATAACCTACACTGCGGTCCACAAACATTACTAGCAACATCGAGGCAACGGTTTTAGATAATCAAGGGAAAAACAATGGCACGAAACATTGTACAAAAGTGCGTTCGTTGCACCAAGGCAAAACCAAACTTGTATCAGCAAATACTGGGAAATTTACCACAACCTAGAGTCACCCCAGCAGCAGCATTAAAACGTTTTAGAGCTCGACGTGGACGATGCAACACCATATATTGCGATGACGCAACAAATTTCGTCGGAGCAAGGAACATATTGGAGGATCTAAATAATGTTATATTTGCAACTGAGTCACAAGAAAAAATCATCAAGGTATGCAGCGATCGTGGAATAAACTTCAAGTTTATACCTCCTAGAGCTCCACATTTCGGAGGCCTATGGGAAGCTGCGGTGAAATCAGCCAAACATTACATATTACTCCAAAGTGTTTCAACAGCATCACTCACTTATGAGGAGCTTGAAACCATCTTTATTGAAATTGAAGCCATCCTTAATTCACGACCAATAACTCCAATGTCAACAGATGCAAATGATTTAACGGTAATAACATTCAGGCACTTTCTAATTGGTGAACCATTGACCGCACAAATCGATAGAATCACACCACAAGAAAACAACTCCCTCACAACAAGATGGAAATTAATAACGCAGCTCAAGTATGACTTTTGGCGACGTTGGTCGCATGAATATCTTAATCAACTACAGCAAAAACACAAATGAAAAATGCGCAACAGCGGAGGTGGTATAGCTTTTATTCTCCATAACTGCGTCAAATATCGCCAGCTGCCTTTATCAACTTGCGCTAATGACAACTTCATGGAACTCCAAGGGATGGCAATCAGATCAGGGGGTGCTGAAGGGGAGATTGTTAATGTCTACATTTCACCCGGTAGTAGCTGCGATGGTGGCTACCAGCCCCAAATTGCGCAGCTGCTTGATGGTGATAATCGGCTTGTGATCAGTAATTTTAATGCTCACCACGAGATGTGAAGCTCGGCTCTGGGCAATGATCAGCGTGGCAACAACATTGCGGAGCAGATAGACGTCTCCTCCTTCGGAATCCTCAACAACGGCTTGCAAACTAGATTGACTAGATCCTGCTCCAGTTCACCGGACCTAAGTATTGCTAGCTCAGCTCTTCTGCTCTCTGCCAGTTGGACCACTGGCATCAGACTCCGGTCTGATCATCTTCCTATTACCATCACCATTGAAAGTCCAGACGACTTCATGGAGGCTGAATAGAAAACTTTCATCAACTACAGCAAGGCCAACAGGGATAAGTTCCGAACGCAGACTGACTGCGCATTCGCAAATGTCCGCACCGGTGAAAGACTCTTCGGAGAGGTGATCAGGAGAGCCGCCGCCCAATGTATACCGGCTGGCAGAATACCCATCATCCGACCAAATTTTCCTCGAGAAGCCGCTATACTCGCTGACGAAAGAGAATCCATTAGAGCCATCAATCCTGGTGACTAACGCATCGAGGAGATAAACCCAAAGATAAAGCAGCTTGTGGACGAATATAGGAAGAAGAAATGGTCGGAAATGGTAGGCTCAAAAAGATTGTGGTCAACCATTAAAGCCCTCTCTAAGTCAGAGAGACGCAAGGACCTTGCAGCTATCTCCTTCAACACAGATGTGGTGGAGGGTGCTGAGAGATACATGAGTCTGTTCTGCCGCCAGTTTGTCGAACGCCCTGTATCGAGAGACAAATCAAAAAGGGCAATCATTAGGAAGCTTCACGCCCTCAAGACTATGGCCAATAACGACATTATCAATTTTACGGCACAGGAGGTGGGTAACGCCATCAAAGGCGCCAAAGCATCTAAGGCGCTGGACCCGGATGGGATCTCAATGGTGATGCTCAAGAACTTGGGCGACTCAGGGTTGGAATACCTCGCGACTATCTTCAACCTGTCGATATGCTCTTCCATCATTCCAGACATTTAGAAGGTAGGAGGCATCATTCCCATTCCTAAGCCTGGCGAGCCGGTGGATCAAGGGAAGTCCTTCCGACCAATCTCGCTGCTATCTCCAGTAGCGAAAACCCTTGAGGCCCTCCTCCTCCCTACACTCGCTGAGGACCTGAAGCTGACCCCCACCAGCATGGTTTCCGAAAGATGCATGACACCACCACTGTCACGCCACTCTACTGCAGAATGTGTATGAGTCACCGCTGCCCAACAGCATAAAGAGATGGCTGGCAAATTACATGAGCGGCAGGAAAGCATATGTAGAGTTCAGAGACCGTAAATCCAAATATAGGCGTGTAAAACAAGGTGTCCCGCAGGGAGGTGTTTTATCCCCTCTGTTGTTCAACCATTACATCTCGAAACTGCCGCCTCCTCCCTGCAATATAACGCTCGTCTCGTAAGCAGATGATTGCACAATCCTCGCTACGGGTAAGAACATTGATGAGCTATCCACCAACATTAACGCCTATCTTCATGAAGTAGCGCAATTTCTCCGCGGCAGAAACCTACATCTCTCTCCCGAGAAATAAACTGCAACGCTCTTCACCCCATGGACCAAGGAAGTGGGGACTGAATTAGATATCGCCATTGACAATCGAAGAATCTCAACGGTCAAAAACGCAAAGATCCTAGGCGTAACTTTCGACAATCTTCTCACTTTCTCCACACACGATGCTAAAACTCGCGATAACGTCTGCAAACGCAACAATGTGCCCAAGGCCCTCGCTGGAAGTTCATGGGGTAAAGACAGCGAAACACTGCTCACAACATACAAAGCGATAGGCAGATCAGTGGTGAATTATGCAGCCCCCGTCTGGACACCATCTATAAGTGACACACAGTGGCGTAGACTACAAGAGGCTCAAAATGCAGCACTCCGTAACATCACTGGCTGCCACCTTATGTCACACGAGGACCACCTGCACGACGAGAAGAAGCTGCTAAAAGTTCGAGAGCACAACGAGTTGCTGGCCAAACAATTTTGGCTGGCCTGCCACATGGAAGGACACCCCAACAACGCTCTCGCATTTGCGCCGCCACCCCCGAGGCGGATCAGGAACGACTTGACAATTTACAATGACGACATTGACAGACTAACGAACAATAATTCGCTGGATCACAATTCGCACTCCTCTGCTTCCAAATGCTTGCATGCGGAAGCGGTAGAAGCTGCGACGAGCGCGCACCAGCCCAACAAAATCCTTAACGGAAGACCCCCGCTTGTTGCCAGCGTGGAAAAATTACTGCCCAGGAAAACAAGGTGCACCCTGGCGCAACTCAGATCGGGATACAGTAAATTCCACAATAATTATCTTTTAAGAATTGATCCCAGTATACCGAACGAATGCCCCGATTGCGGCCAATCACCGCACGACACTCTCCACTTATTCAACTGCCGCTTGCACCCCACAAATTTGATACCCGTACAGCTCTGGACACACCCACTTGAGGTGGCCACATTTCTAGGACTTGAGCTTCACGTGGACACAACAACAACAACTAGCACCGTTACTCCACGAAGCCTCAGAAAAGAAGCAAGTATCTGAACAAGAAGCTCATGCTGAGCAACAGCTGAGGCTGTGGAATGACAACTCCAGTGTCATAACCCCGAAACGACGGAAATCACCAACCACATCAGACATTCTAACAGTTATTATATCACTTTTGTTACTTCCTGCAATATTGTGCATCTCAGTCCAGATAACGAATTTTGGCAATGATCCCGGAATATACTTTGAAGGCATCGGAACAACTAAAATTGTAACAGCTGAATGGAAAATGGTGGTCTATTACGAATTGATCTCATTTTGGGCAGAAATTAATACGTTCTCATCCGGAATAACAACACTTCAAAAGCTATGCTCAAGGTTCCAACAAAATTCAACTTGTAATGCTCTGATTGATAATCTTAAGCAAACCAAAGACGAGTTATTACAATATAAGGATTGCTATCGATTGGACGTGAAAAGAGAGCGGCAATTAACATAGTAGGAAATGCCGCTCGTACCTTGTCGGCATACTCGATTCTGAATATGCAGAAGAGATGTCGCAAACAATCAATGAAGTAAAGAATAATTAAAACTACATTTTAAGTCTATTCCGAAATCATACTTCGATCATTGGCTCCACCATTAACGTCATCAAACAGGACGAACTATCGGCACTATCAAAATTTTCGGAAATACGAGAAAAAATAGCATCATTAGAAAACAACGTAATCAGTGACAGTGACTATTCGCACCATTATCAACCCAGTTATCCTTAATGGCAGCTGATCTACAACGGATTCAATCAGACATAATAAATGTGCTCACAGACACACATCACGGTAGAATTAGCCCGTCACTACTTACACCTCAACAATTACAAAACCAACTCAATATCATCAAAGCGCACCATCCGGTATCTCGACAACTACCGTTTGATCAAACAAACATAATACAATTTTACAAAATAATGAATGCAGAGGGAGCAGTAACCAGGAGCAAGGTCATATTTATAATCCGGCTACCCTTAACCGATCAAGAACATTTCGATCTCTTTCAACTCATATCTATTCCGATAGTGAAGAATGGAACCATGTATTGTATAACGCCAGATACGTCTTACTTAGCAATAAACCCACATCGATATCAATATATCCCACTAAGTACGCACGATATAGGCAAATGCTTTATAACAAAGGAAGGCGTCTATATATGTGAAAACAAACAAACAAAATATGGAAGAGACTCAGCAGCTTTTACCTGTGAGATTAATATTTTCAACAACAAACATGCAACCAATTGTAAGCTCAGTCAACTACATCGCAGCTCAACATGGATCCAAATGAATCACAAAAATCATTGGATATTTGCAACAGATACCGAAATATCAGCAGTTTGTGGAACGGAACTCACTCAACTTATGTTAACAGGATCCGGAATGCTAGAAATACAGCCTAATTGCATCATCAAAACCAATATGCTGACAATTCAAGGACATCATAGTAACGTTAGCTACGTAAACACGTCTTACGAGAAACAATCAGGTTCAACAGTCAACACCACCATGCAGTCAGCTATACAGCCCTAATCTTGCCAGAGACACTGCTCATTTTATGCCTAATATGGAAACTCAAAAGGGCACAACGGCACCAGCCTCAACCAAAGCCCCGCCAAAAACCACCACAATTCACCATCAACCTGGAAGATCAATAGTTGAACAGAATTGTTCAACGCGCGGGAGAATGTCCAGGTGCAATGAACTATTGAAACCAACATAAGCAATCACCTGCAGTTTTTTATTTCTATACATATTTATAATTGTGTGCAGGTCATTGTATTTATAGTTTTAAATTTTTTATTCAGCGTATGTATATGTTATATATTTATGCTAACATTATCATTTTTGTACAATACTTGTAAGTACTTTCGTAATGTTCATTTTAGTATAAATTGAATGGAATAATGATTAATAAAGCAGAATTAACATATCGTTCAAAACGTGCGTTTCTTCTCTGTGGACTATACGGTTAAAAGTGACTTCAATAAAATTCCTAGTTTATGTACTAGGAGTTCAAGTTAAAAAACAAATTATTTTTTTATCAAACATTTGTGATCAAACAATGTTTGTATAAATAAAAATTATAAATATGCTAATATGAGCATAGCTGACTTTTGTATGTTGTGGGATGATTCGTGCTGCACTAGTACCAAAAAGATATAAACGCAAAGTAAGGCGCAAAGTATATTCCGTTTTCAACGAAAATAGTTGCACTGTCGCATAATTAAGGAAAAAAGCGAATATACTGGAAAAGGTATTATGGCTTAAGCACATTTTTACCTAAGCTTAAAACAAAGCAAGTGTATACTGTCTGTATCACAATAGTCCATTGACGACCAACTAATCCATTATTTTATTCAATAATTTACAAGGCTAAACTTCTAAACTTCTCATTATCATTTATTCTATCAATATTCTGGGGAAGCGATGATTTTAGGAAAGAGTGCAAGTGAAGAGAAAACCGCAATATCAATAACAACTATAGCAGCAGAAAGAACAGCTGGCGCCTCCGTTCGCAAACATTGCTGTGCAGACAGTGGAGACTTCCAACTGTGTTCACAAAAGGGTGCACTCAACGAACAATTATGTGATAATGGTGATGATGATGATGGTAGTGATGGTGGAAGACACATGCTGTGAACTCTTTTATTATTTTCATATTCGTTTATGTACTTGATGATCCAAGGCTTGTTAGGATTTCTTTTTATCGTTCGATTGGTAAATTGTTCGCAAATTATTAAAAAATAATCATAACCACAATTATAATTCTATTGTTTGCTTCTGATTACCATCTATATACATATATTTCTATGTATTGCACATACAATCTTTTATAACTATGTACCTTGACCCATAGTTATACTCAAAAAATAAAATGCATTTTAGATAAAATCAAATTTTAAGATAGAACAGCGTTACGTTTATTTGGATATCATAGCCACGTAAAACGATGTGTTAACTGAGATAGAGTTACCACATGAATCAAAGATAAAATATACTATACGGAAAATAATTCTATTTTTCACATTTGAATGATGGGAAAAACTACAGTGCGCGCATTTCGTTTAGCCGAATACGATTTTCTTGACATTTCTAACACTCAAATTGCAAAGAACCACAAAAATCTCTATGAATCGATTCAATATGTATTTTACTATAAAGCAAAAAAAAAAAGTTACAAATTTCATTGGACTTTTAGTACTATAATAGTAATATTTCCTGTACCTGCACCTTGTCGCAGGCTTGTTGAAAGGCTGGCTGTGATAACGGAGTACTTACTTACTCTGGCAAGGTCACCCATTGTTGGAGAGGTCTGCCTTTAGGTGTCTGATTAAAGCAGGTACTTTCATATCCAGAAGCGTCTGTGGGACGGCAGTAATTTAAGAGACATGAGCTGTTCATAACTGCTCCTCCTCAACTGTGGCTCCCTTGAAGAGTATAAAGAGGGCCATAACAAATTTACACCATAGATGAGTTTAAACCCTGAAAGGCTAGCGGCTTTCAAAGCCTAGTGCGGGTGAGTATGCTCATTCCTGGGCAACCCAAGGAGCCGCATGTAATAATCACCCGTATCCAAACTCATAACGAGAGGCTTCATACGACCTACTGGAGAACGTATCAATACGCCAGAGCGGGTACGGACCCTACATGTGCGTCTTGATCTGGGGCTTGTGCACGTACTTGTTACGCCTCTTGATTCGGATGAAGGCAAGGCGAAAAATAATTAATTGCTGTCTGTCTACGGCAGAACATAAATGTCGCTCGCTGTCCATTAATAAATTTCGTTAATAACTTTAAATAATAATTCCTTTTGGGTTGGCAACCCACTATGAAATTAATACGTTACGTTTCTATTTGCCGCTTTCTTCTTCTCTCTTCTTCTTAACTTCTCCTGTTAAAATATTTTTCTGCTGTTTTTTTATTATTCTAGTTTCTTATTTCTTTACGACAGTGCGCGATACTTTAAAAACCGAATTATTTCTTTATACATAATTATATTTATATATATTTAATTATATTTATATATATTTATATTATTTAAACTGAAGTGTATCTATTATAATGAAAAACTAAACCTAAGTGTAAAATTAAATTAACAAACAAACATTATACAAACTAAAACATACAATTATAAAATCACTTAAACTAAATTACATAGACAGTGAGTGTCATTGTGCCGTACTGAAACAACAACAATGGCAAGGTTTAAGCCAACTTGTGACCCACCGGCAACCCCGTCTCATCTTTTCATTTTATGGTCCTTTGAGCCAGATTGGCTCGCAACGTTCGGTAAGCTAGAATCTTGCCACACAGGCACATACCGCCCTATATATTCCTACCGATACACAGTATATAAAAGAAAACATATACGTGCATACGTATATATACAAGCAAGTATATATATACATATAATCTGGATATTAAAATCGTATTTTCCGTTGGAAAATACCATACGAACCCATCATATGAATTAAATAAAATTGATGTGGAGCAAACTATTTGTTGTTTTTTTCCCCTGTATATTGAATATAACGTCATATATACTAATAACAATTGGCCTATATTTCTCTCCCGTGCAACAATTTTCTCCTTAGAACAATTATACGCCCTCTCCCTTTAACATACATAGTTTCATATTATCGATAGAAAATTTGTTGCTATTTCCCCATACTCAAATTTGCAGTAACATTAAATATATTGCTTGGTCTTACACTCCCGTTTTCGTATTTATTTCGGTTTATGTTTAAAAACAATAGCACCTACAGCTATTCTTATTGTACGGTATTTGCCTGTGGTTATTAAAAGCAGTTGAGCAACAACATTCGCAACTTTACCCGAAAGGAGGTAGTTTTTAAAAGAAATGAGCAACATGAGAGAGAGTTCAAAAATACCATCGTTTTGTTTTCATCTAACCTGATATTGGCAACCTATGATTCCAGAAAGCCGTTGTTCAAACGGATGTATCTGAAGCTGGACTTGGTTGTGGTATTCTTCAGGAAGGTCGACCCGTATCTTTTGCATCTCGCACAATTGCGAATGTGAGCTCAAATTTAGAAAGAACTGTTGGCGATGTTTCTTGCTTGTCAACGGTTTCATTCCTTCTTATATGGTCGTGAATTCCTAGTTCAGAGTGATCACAAACCATTGGAAACATTGGTAAAACGTGATATTGATGATGATACTATACGGCTTCAACGTGTCTATATTTTTATTGAAATATGTCATTTGTCTATACACCTGGTAAAAAATTCTAATTGCAGACTGCCTTTCGCACGCGCAATTGCCTCAAGCAGATGATCTTTCGAGAGTTGTTCACACGGTGATCAACAACATTTGCATTAATAACGATAATAAGGGATATTAACTCAAAAATCTTAACGATGATGATAAATATAGTCATATAAAAAAGTACTTTGAATAGGGTTCACCAAGTTATCATCAACTTGATGATGTGAGTCAACATTTTTATAAACTTAAAGACCAACTTCATGTAAGAGAAAGCATGCTACTGTTAGATTTTCGATTGTTAATACCCACAGGTATGCAGGGTCAAATAGCATATTGGCTACATGAGTCACATTTGGAAATTGAAAAGACGCTGGCGAAAGCCCGAGAACTGTTTTATTGGCCAAGCATGCATGAACTAATCGAAGAAAAGGTGAAGTCATGTATAACCTGTGAAAAGTTTACACGTAGTACTATTCGGAAGAATCCGTTGGTTCAGGAAATGGCGAAGTATCCTTATCATATTATTGGGATGGACAATTTTTATTATGCTGGTCGACCATTCATTTCTGTGTATGACTCATTCTCCATTTATTTTGTTGTTATTGGTTTATAAAAGAAGACGGCAACTCATATTATAGAGTTACTTAATAATGTTTTCTTCAAAATTGGGTTCCCTACGACTATCAAACGCGACAATAGCCCATTCAATTCGCGACTATTCGAACAATTTGCGTCACAATACAACATTACATTTCAGTTTTCAAGTCCACGGTATCCACAAAGCAATGGATTGGCTGAGAAGGGCGTTACAATTTTAAAAAATGTGACTTGACGGTGAAACTTTAACTACTATAAAAATGCCGAAGGACGTTATAATTGTTCCACCATCAGATGTAGGCAGCAATAACACTGATGATGTACAGGCGAATGAATCATGTGATTCTTTTGATAGTTTCCATAATTTGACATCTGATGATGAATCATCTAAGCCATGTGTGAGTGATTTAACTGATCCTGATTCAGAGGTATCTCAGCGTAAAGTAGATTTGTCACCATCGGTGGTTACAACAAGAAGCGGTCGTGTTGTTAGACCGCCAAGACGATATGAGTTTCACAGCTAGTTTTTAATAGATTCAATGGTTCTTCAATTTGAATTGTAATAAAAAGGAAGCGTGTAATAAGTAGGTTTGTTTTCTATGTGACTAATTTGTTATATAACTCTAAACACACATCACTGACAACAATAGTAACGGTATTCATGTTATAAGAAGAAAAACTACAAGAGGATTAAATACAACACCAGCAGTAGACGCGGCAACACACACCATTTTTTCTTAAATTTATCAGACGTTACTTTGTACAATTAAAAAAGCGAAATTACACAAAATAAAAAATAAATATTAAAGCTTAACATTAAAGAAAAGACGGAATTAGTACACACGTACTTCCTATCGTTTGTTTGTGTATTGCCAATATTTAATCATTCTGATCTATTACTTAAAATTAATTCAAGAATGTACTCACCCCGTGTGTTGGTGACCGTGCTACCACAGACCTTGTAGTACGCATTTACGTTGCAGCCGAGTATCAGTGGTAGCTTCTTCCGCTCACAGTAATCCTTCAGTCTTTGGATTGCCGCCTGTAGGTCCTCCCCTGGCAGATAGGCCGTCGCTACTATTATTTATTTTTTTATTATTCTTTTTATTTTTATTATTTTCATTTTTATTTTATTATTAGTAAGTTTCAAACAGGTTTTCGGACTATCACACCGTATATCCAAACCACTTATTTGCCCCTGAATATCCGAGGTTCCTAAACCAACACTAGCACAGTGAGAGTTAAGTTATTCTACAAAGTCGAATGAGTTTTGCAGGAATACCAAATTCAGACATAGTTGCGTAGAGGTAATCTCTTATCAGACTGTCGAAGGCGGCTTTATAATCAATAAAAGGTGGTGTGTGTCGATCTGTTTTCTTGGGTCTTCCAGTATTTGGCGCAGTGTTAAAATCTAATCGATGGTGGATTTAAACGGTCTGAAGCCACACTGATAAAGCTCAATCAGGTTGCTGAGCATAGGCTTCAATCTTTCACACAATACGCACGATAAAACCTTGTATGCAATGTTCAGGAGACTTATGCCACTGTAGTTGGCGCAAATTGTGGGGTCTCTTTTTTTATGTATGGGGCAGAGAACATTGAGATTTCAATCATCGCTCATGCTTTCGTTCGACCATATTCTGCTTATGAGCTGGTGCATGCAGGTGAGCAGCTCATCGCCGCCGGTCTTAAACAACTCGGCATGGAGGCCATCTACAGCTGCTGCTTTGTTGTTCTTCAGCCTCATTATTGCTGTTTAAACCTCGTTATTGTCGGGTGGTGAAACGCAATGTCATTATCTGCAAATTGGGGTGTTCCAGCAATCTCCTAAACTGGTGGAATTGTTCGTAGCATCGCCATTTAGTAACTTGGAGAAGTGTTCCCTGTATAGACTCAGTACGCTCTCGACATCCATAACCGAATTCCCATTTCCGTCACGGCAGGAAGAGGCTCCGGGATTTAAACCGATCCTCAGGTCCTTGATCTTCTCGAAGAATTTTCGAGTCTCATTCGTATCACCGCACATTCCTATTTTCACACACTCGCGTCTTTCTTGTTTTCTCTTTTTGCGCCTGAAACAACATCTCTCCGCACTGCTTTTCTCTCTGTACCGATCTTTAGCAGCTCGCCTTGCACCTGCATGCAGGGTTTTCTGTAGGCTGTGTCTTTCTCTGCTATAGCATCGCGATGCTGCTGGTCATACCACTCGTTCCTCAGAGGACGGTAGTAACCGATTACCTCATGCTCTTTTGGAGCAGCCCTGTTACGCCCATCCCATTTCCTGGAGAGCGGTGATGTCAGCTTTACATCAATTATGTTTCCTGTTTTAAGGTCAAGAAGGCAATAATTATTCCTCTGCAAATTCGGGCCATTAATACCCTGTGGCGTATAATCGTCTTTTATTGTATCGCATCCGTTCTCTTTCATATTGTTTCGTTCTAATGATTGCATATTCCCTTTATGTTGATATTCATTCCTATAGTTCTTTTTCACTCTGGTATCTTCTCCATTATTCGTGTAAGTTCTCTTTCATATTGTTTCGTTCTAATAATTGCATGTTCCCTTTATGTTGATATTCGTTCCTATAGTTCTTTTTCACTCTGGTATCTTCTCCATTATTCGTGTAAGTTCACAATAAGTGATATCATATTATCGATTCTCGTGACAGTGCCCTGCTCTTAACTTTATTCGTCTTTGGCCAGTGATGGTTTTTTTCGAAGGGGGAATCTTTCATAGATACCGTCAACCATAGACGACATATACGATTCATATTTTCCGCGAAAGATACACCTCATTCGGAACCACGCCTTACTATGCTGGACGTGCGAACCAGTACACCTACGTAGTAAACCTTTAACTCCGACTTCTGTAGCTTGTATTTTTTAGACCTGCGGGACCACCGCACTACTTCGCAAGACCAAGCTAGCCCAAAATGACTCTTCACACACACCCTACGGGGTTATTCATCGTTTGCATGTATACTTACACTTTTACGCTGCCTTTCTTTCGTATTGAGCTCCTGAAACGCTGTTGCGGACCATTCCTTCATCTTAGCTCACACCAATCTCGATTGCAGCATGTGGCTCACAATGTTATCGGGTATCATCCTTTCGTTTATTAATCTTTCTATGGTCATTCTCTATACTCCATATCTCGAACAGGAAAAATAGATATGCTCTACGTTTTTACCGACACTGATAGATAGATAGATAGATAGAGATAGATATAGTTCTTTATTGAAAAAATATTCTTACAAACTATAAATCAACAGCTAATACAAAATAAACAATTAAAGAACATACGACAATGACTATATAGTCGTCTGTCGGAGATAAACCTAATATTACATAACATAAAATACTACATTCCAATTAATCTTATTTATCAATATTTTATATATTAACACATACACTATAACACATACTCATTCAATATTAATTTTCTATACGTCAAAGCACCAATGATAAATTTAACTAAACCTTCCCAACCACCTTCTTTTGTCCCATTTAATATGTCAATTATTTCCGTTAAATCTAAACTATATTTTCCAAAATATCTATATCTAATTCGTTTGAGTATTGGACATTTTCCCAAAAAGTGTGTAATATTCTCCATTTCGTTCAAATTACAAAGAGTGCAGCTTACCGACACTGCTGCAGAAGGAGCATTCTGTCGCGTCATCGTACCCAAATCAAGGAGGTACTCCCTGAAACAGCCACTTAACCCGAAAAACTACTTCAGGTAAAAGTCTGTCTCTCCAATGCTTCTATCGACCCAAGTTTGCACGTTCCTGACGAGCCTGTGCGTCCACCTTCCTTTTTCTGCAGTGTCCCATTGTATTTGCTAGTCGTCGAGGCTCATATTTACGTTCATCTGCCGTTAGTCGCCTTTTCATGTTTTTTGCTATTTCAGGTACTCCCTGAAACAGCCATAACCCGAAAAACTGCTTCAGGTAAAAGTCTGTCTCTCCAATGCTTCTATCGACCCAGGTTTGCACGTTCCTGACGAGCCTGTGCGTCCACATTCCTTTTTCTGCAGTGTCCCATTGTATTTGCTAGTCGTCGAGGCTCATCTTTACGTTCATCTGCCGTTAGTCGCCTTTTCATGTTTTTTGCTATGTTGTTGACTCTGCCCAGCTCCGAAGCCATTATGTCTGGCGGCATAATGCCAGATATAATACCGACCACTTCGTGCGACACTGTTCTAAAAGCGAGGGCAACCCTAATGGGGCTTAGCCTAAAAACTGTTTCCGCCTTCTTGGCGTTGATGTTTTTTGACGCAGGGCTGTTCCCCATATAGGCGCCGCAAACATCAATACTGACTGACTTCCTTTAGCCAGGAGTGCTCTCCTACTCTGGCTAGGGCCGCCAATGTTTGCCATGATTTTCGTCAGAGCCGTTGTCACTGCAGCCGCCTTAGCACAAGCTTTTTCAATATGAGCCTTGGATTTGAGTCTCGCATCAATCATCACACCAAGGTACCTCTGTGACTATTGTGTTCGAACATTGTAGCCGTCAGTGTTCAGGGTGATTGTATCCATCTTTTTAATGCTCAAAGTAAGCACAGCCTCTGTTTTCTGTCCTGGAAGATGGAGCTTTGTCATCGGTTCTCACTCCTTAATATTCGACACTGTTTCATTGCAGATACTCTGAATCTGAGAAAGTTCCTTCGAAACAATCGTCACTGCAATATCGAGCGAAAGGTGTAATACCCTATCGTACAGCATATTCCATAGCAACGGGCTCAGTACGGAGTCCCGCGGTGCTGCGCCTGTTACAACATAGCTTTTGGGACCTTCGTTCGTATCATATAATAACAGTCTGTTATACAGATAGCTACTTAATGTCCGCAGCAGATACACAGGTGTTTTCTTCGCCTCCATTGCCCTCATTATATGAGGCCAGTATGTCGAGTTGAAAGCACTTTGCACATCAAATGTGACAGCTGCGCAATATTTTTTGTCGCTATGCATCTATCTGACGCCCTCTACCGCCTTGCCCGCTATGGCCATTAATTTTTCAACTGCGTCTATGGTGGATCGATGTCTCCTAAATTGCTTCGCACACAAGCCAGCCAACTCACCTTCTACATGATGCCCCAGAGGTGTGCAGATCAGCTTCTCTAATATTTTGGCCATCGTGTCGATCATGCAAAGTGGTCGATATTCACTCGGCTCACCTGTCGGTTTATTCAGTTTCTGAAGTAGGACCAGACGCTGCTTCTTCCACACTTTCGGAAAAACCCCTTCATTCAACCACCACGTATAAAGCTCGGCGAAAACCTTCATATTATATTTAACAGCGATCTTGAGAGCCTTGTTCGGGATACCATCAAGTACAGGCGTCTTTGTGTAACCAAACTCCAGTCTTTTTAAACTCCTTGTGTTTTTTCTTGAAGCATTCACGCAGTCTTGTATGCTCCGCCGTACCTATGCTTCTTTGGGAAAGTCGTCTCGCTCTATGACATTCGCTTCTTAGCGTGTTAATCTCATCGTTACATGGCAGCGTCGCAGGCTTTGCTAACACACTTCACCAACATGTCGGCTTGTTTGTCCGCCTCGTTCGAGCTGTCCGGGTTCTCATCTAGCATGAGTCTGAAGGCTTTCTCATCTAGCGTTTCCGCCTTTCATCCTTTGGTCGTGTTTTTTGTAGCCTCCTTCGAATCTGTGCATGTTTGCCGAGTTCCATCATAATAGCAAGGTGGTCACTTTGTGTGTTAAAGTGTGTTACGGCTGGCGAACGTAATGTCAATTATTGATCCGCGACCATTCTTCTCGAAGGTATTCTTTCCGCCGGTGTTGAGCAACGCCGCATCTAGCATCTAGCTGCTGCCGCATTCCACGGCCCATGCATTGAAGTCGCCTGCTATCACGTTCGGCATAGTAGTTCGAGCGTCTTCCACTAGCTCGTCCAGGATCCTTTCGTAGTCGACATGCGTCACACTCGGCGGAATATAACAGCTGCAAAAATGGATTCTACAGATCGTCGCCCACGTGTAGTACCTTTTTCCAGTGAGCGGCTTGTTTTGGAGGGAGTTGCCCCCACAGACCCATATGGCAACTTTGTTTCCATGATCAGAGATCCAGGTTCCGACGCATAATTTCTCGTACTGTCGCAACGTCTATCTTCTACTCGTATTCGGTTCGCAGGTTTTTCCACAGTGAGTGCCTTATTGGGCGATCGCATCAGTTTTGATGCACGCTTAAAAGGGTCAGCTTCGGCGGTTTTGTCATCTTTGGGACCCTACTAAGTTGCACTCCTCACTTGGAATCGGTGTTCTCTTGGCTGGATCAGTTTCAGGCACATTGATTCCACTATCTCCATGAGTTTGTGTGCCAGTGTTGGTGTAATGGCCATAGTATCACGTTAAGCACATAGATATGACATAAGAAACATTGGTACAACCTTTCTTGGTGGTACAAGACTCCTACAGCAAAACATGGAGCATTAGCGTTACCATGTTGTCCTACTTTGCTATGCAATATTCTCAAGTCATAACTTTGCAGCACTTCAATCGATCGGACTAAAGGATCTATTAAATTTTTTAATTGTAATAATATAGCACCGCGTGGCCAGTTCGTAAATGGAATGACGGAAGTAGAACTAATTACGAAAGTATACATTCAACATTGTAGCACGATATCATTTCTTCTTTACATCTACGATCTAGCAGAGTGTCTACGCCAGAATATAAGAGGTTGTAATAGGTGCTTTTTTTGTGATCTGGCATCACCAGTTCACCAATTAATCCACTCCTACCTTTCCCCTTCTCCGCCTTTTTATTTCTTACTTTTCTCTCTTATTTTGTTTCTTTTCCATTTTTTTTTTTCCAAAAATACGTTTGTTTCGTTTTGGCCTATTTAAAATTTGATCTCTTGCCAGTAGAGTAATAGCAGTGCGCGATTTTTTCAATTGGTTCAGTTGCATACTTAAGGTTTTTAAGTATTCTCAGTAATATTAGTCTATTAGAATTAATAAATATTATACTTTACTTACTTACTTACTTATGTGGCCATAACAACCGAATATCGATTTAGGCCGAAAATAACATGCTTCGCCAGCCATCTCTGTTCTTCGCTAGCTGGCGCCAGTTAGAACTTCCAAGCGCCGTCAGGTTCTCCAGTACTTGGTCTTTCCACCGGAGGTTTGGTCTTCCTCTTCTGCGTCGTCCTCCAGCGGGTTCCGAATATAACACCTTCTTAGCTGGAGCGTGTTCTTCCATTCGCTCGACATGACCTAGCCAGCGCAGCCGCTGGATTTTGATGCGCTTTACTATGTCAATATCGGCATATAGCTCGTACAGCTCATGGTTGTACCTTATTCGGTACTCGCCACCAACGCAAATAGGTCCAAAGATCCTGCGTAGGACCTTTCTCTCGAAAACTCCAAGCATTCGCTCATCAGAGATGGAAATTGTCCAGGCTTCAGCGCCATATGTTAGGACAGGCATGATGAGAGACTTGTAGAGTGTAGTTTTCGTTCTTCGAGAGAGGGCTCGACTTCTCAATTGCTTACTCAGCCCAAAGTAACACCTGTTAGCAAGAGTTATCCTACGCATGATCTCCAAGCTGACGTCATTACTGCTGTTAATGCTGGTTCCAAGATAGACAAAGTCCCTTACTACTTCAAAAGCGTAGTTGTCAACAGTGACGTGCTGTCCAAGACGCCGGGACTCTTTGTTTGTTGACACTAGATACTTCGTCTTGCCCTCGTTCACCGTGAGACCCATCCGACGCGACTCTCTTTCCAACTCTGAGAATGCTGCACTGACTGCTCGCGTGTTCATGCCGATTATGTCAATATCGTCGGCATACGCTAACAGCATGACACTTTTGTTGAAGATAGTGCCATTATGTCGTAGATCAGCAGCTCGTATTATTTTCTCCATAATAAGATTGAAGAAGTCGCACGATAACGAATCACCTTGTCTGAAACCCCGTTCGGTATTAAACGGTGCGGAGAGGTCCTTCCCAATTTTCACTGCACAACGAGAGTTATGCAGTGTCATTCTACAAAGTCGAATGAGCTTTGCAGGAATACCGAACTCAGACATTGTTGCGTAGAGGTAATCCCTTACCGGACTGTCGAAAGCGGCTTTATAATCAGGTGGTGTGTGTCGATCTGTTTTTCTTGGGTCTTCTCCAGGATTTGGCGCAGTGTGAAAATCTGGTCGATGGTGGATTTACCAGGTCTGAAGCCACACTGATAAGGTCCAATCAGGTTGCTGAGCATAGGCTTCAACCTTTCACACAGTACGCTCGATAGAACCTTGTATGCGATGCTCAGGAGACTTATTCCAAGGTAGTTGGCGCAAATTGTGGGGTCTCCTTTTTTATGTACAGGACAGAGAACACTGAGCCTCCAATCATCAGGCATGCTTTCATCCGACCATATTCTGCTTATGAGCTGGTGCATGCGGGTGAGCAGCTCATCGCCTCCGGTCTTAAACAACTCGGCAGGGAGGCCATCAGCACCTGCAGCTTTGTTGTTCTTCAGCCTTAAAATGGCCGTTTCAACCTCGTCATAGTCGGGTGGTGGAACATCAACACCATCATCTGTAATTGGGGTTATCGGGCAATCTCCTCCACTGGCGGAATTGTTCGTAGCATCGCCATTCAGTAACGTGGAGAAGTGTTCCCTCCATAGGCTCAGTACACTCTGGACATCTGTAACCAGATTCCCATTTCCATCACGACAAGAAGAGGCTTCGGGAGTTAAACCTCCACTTAGGCGCTTGATCTTTTCGAAGAATTTTCGAGTCTCATTCTTGTCGGTACACATCTCTATCTCCTCACACTCAGGTCTTTCCAACTCCCTCTTCTTGCGCCTGAAAAGACGTCTCTCTGCACTCCTTTTCTCTCTATACCGCTCCTTAACAGCTCGCGTTGCGCCTGCACGCAGGGTTCTTCTGTAGGCGGCGTCTTTCTCTGCGGTAGCGTCGCGACACTCCTGATCATACCACTCATTCCTCAGAGGCCGGTAGTAACCGATTACCTCCTCGGCAGCAGTAGTCATGGAGTGGGATATATGTGTCCACCGTGCGCATGTATCATCAAGTTGGGGAGTGTTCTGCATAAGCAGATCCGATAGTCGAGTGGAAAATGCATATGCTGTCTCTGGTGATCGCAGCTTACTGACGTCGAGCTTTCTCTGTGTGGGACTTCTCTTGTTATTTGCAACACATAAGCGTGTGCGCACCTTAGCTGCAACAAGGTAGTGATCCGAGTCGATGTTGGCACCACGGATCGATTTCACGTCCATCACACTGGAAGCATGCCTTCCGCCAATCACCACATGATCAATTTGGTTTCTTGTACGATGATCTGGAGACAGCCATGTCGCTTTGTGGATGTCGAGATGCTGGAATCTGGTACCACCAATTACCATGTTTCGTGCTGCGGCGAAGTCGATCAGCCTCATTCCGTTATCGGAGGTGTTCTGGTGGAGGCTGAATTTTCCGACAGTTGGACCAAAGGTACCTTCCTTGCCCACCTTGGCATTAAAGTCGCCAAGCACGATTTTGATATCGTGGCGGGGGCAGCGGTCATAAGCTTCTTCGAGGCGCTGAAAGAAGCTCTCCTTGGTCACATTGTCCTTCTCATCCGTCGGAGCGTGGGCACATATAAGGCTGATGTTGAAAAATTTTGCCTTGATGCGGATTGTGGCCAGCCGTTCGTTCACAGGCGTGAACTGTGAGACAAGTTGTCGTAGTCTCTTGCTGATCAAAAATCCACATCCTAATTCGTGCCTTTCAGCATGGCAACTGTAGTAGATATCACAGGACGCTCTTTTGGAGCAGCCCTGTCCTGTCCATCGCATTTCCTGGAGAGCGGTGATGTCAGCTCTGTATTTTTCGAGGACATCAACCAGCTGGATAGAGGCACCCTCCCTATAAAGGGACCGGACATTCCAGGTGCATATCCGTAAATCATTGTCCTTTTTTCGTTTGCGGGGGTCATCAACAAAAGCGGTAGTCCTTATCCGAGGCATTTTATTTTTTTTCATTGGGGGGGTTTTTTATGTGGCGGGTCCCAAACCCAACGCACAACCTCTAACCGAGGAGATTTTCGCCACTCACTTCAGCCGCCTCCCAGCGGGTGCCAGGAAGACGTTGCCCGGTGGTCGCCACATGGAGGGCCCCCATTAATAATAATGAAAGCGCCGTCACATAGTAAGCAAAGCAAGCTATATGACTACCCCTCATTAACAAATAAAGGTATCATCACATAGCGCTCAGATCAAACTACATGACAGCCAGTGAGTTGACTTGCGATGAGTTCAACAAGGATTGCGCTAGCCCCACCCAGTTGAGGCAGTTAGACACGTTACCTTGCGAAAACACCACCAGACCATAATAAATATAAAGTTTGACAAAACCGAAGAAGTGCGTGTAAAGTTATTTTTTTATTGTGAACGATATTGTCCGATCAGAGCAGAAAGCAACAACATCGCGGCAGCAGCCAACACGAGTAACACCAAATCTGCAGGCGATTACCACCGAAGAAGTTCACCGGCACTTCCAACCCCGTCTCTTCACAGAGCACACCACCAATTTCATAGTCATAGGGTTCAAACGATATCATTAAAGCATCGATACTTTCATTCGCTTCTAATATCGCTAGAAAGTATCGCTACCGGAGAAAGAATCGCATGGGAAACATCGATACTTACTGGGTATCGAATATCTGTAAACTAATTCTGTAGGTGTTTTGTTGTAGTTTTTATTTATTTAGTTTTAGTCAACTTAGTTTTTAAATAATTTAGTTTAATTTATATTTAATGTACAGACGACAAGATTTAAGTTGTTCATCAGAGAAGGAAAAGTACAAAAGTGATTAAATTCTCTACGTATAGCTGACGACAGTTAGTTGTGCATGACTGTTTATATGATATATACATAAAAGAAATGTTTATAAGGAACCAGTGATGCCAAAATACATTATACATTGTAGTTTATAAACAATGTGAAGTATCCCCAACAAATTCTATTTTAAATTTTATACTAAATTAATATTAAAATACACCCATCTTTAGAAAGTAAAAATAAAGTGTTATTTCAGTATAGGTGAACGATTTTAAACCTCAGTGTAATAGTAATTGAACAATACATATTGTGGAACGCTGCCTAGAAATAAAAGTTTTGCAAGGTTCTTGCTGGAAAGACGATTTCGGTTGCAACGATTTCGACAATGCAACAACTACGAAAAATAGGTGAGCTGGCTTATATAACTGTGGAAACATTGATTTTGAATCCTCTTTCTCTTCTAAGGAGTTGCCTCTACGTCATCAGATGGACTAATATTAGTTATTATATTTTTTGTCCCATTACTAAATGTTTATGGTGCTGCTGTTGTATTGCTGTCGAGATTAATCAATTAATAGTTATGCCGTCTGATATATACCGTTCAATTCACACGAAGGATGTTGTAGAACTACCATTAATAGAGCTGCCGATGCAAACTAGCATTATCTTGCACTAACGTTGCTGTTTAAACCGTATAGACAAATAAGAAAAACTGATATTTTAAATTTTAATTCTTTGTTTTGTATTTCTTAATTTTAATTCTTTAATTTGTATTTTTAAATTTTAATTCTTTAATTTGTATTTCAATTACAATTCGAGAAAATGAGAAGCACCGACAAAAATTCAAATGCACTTGAACTTGTACAAAAAGGAACTGAGATTATTAGTTATACAAAAATGCAGGCAGGTATAGAAAAAAACTTAACGAAATATAAAATAAAAGGTGTTCAATTTAAATTCAGAAATTTTAAAAAATTAACGTTGTATGATGTATGCAGAGTATGATGTAGTCGGTCACAGATAGTACACCTACGCCGCGATATGCAGTCGGCCGTTGAGTGAGAACGGGCGAGACAATTGAGGCAATAACCGTGAGCTCGAGCAGCCTCTTCACGCTGTTTCGGCCCCATTGCCAAAAAACCGCGACAAAATCATAAAGAGTGGTAGCGATGCCAACTGTAGGCACTGGTGCAGGTCATCATCATGTTTCCGCTGAGTCCTGAAGAGATAGAAAATTTTAACCTTTTTCTGAAAGAAATTTGAGAGATAAATTAGGTTAGGTTCTAAGATACGAGCTATCTAAAGATGTTTGGTTATACGAGTGGTAAAAGGCATAACTTTACTATGGGACGTGTTAAAAGGCCGCCTTGTGTTTGAATGTAGGCAAAACGGACATGGCCGTCAGAACCACGATGTAATTGCTGTACGCGGCCGAGACGCCATTCGTTGAGAGGAAGTTGTTCATCTCTGATCACCACGAATTGTCCCTCCTCGACTTCCTTTTGGGGATTTTTCCATTTGTACCGTTTGTGCATTTCCTTTAGGTACTCTTCCTTCCATCTATAACTGAACTCGTGATGGAGTATCTTTAATTTTTCCAAGCGATTGACGAGAGAGATGTCATCATCACTAGGTTCGGGTAAACAAACTAATGGAGCACCCTTGAGAAAGTGTCCAGGGGTAAGAGCTGAGAGCTCAGCGGGGTCATGTGATAAAGGGGATAGAGGACGAGAGTTGAGAATGGCCTCTATTCTTGCTAATAGGGTTGTAAACTCTTCGAAAGTAAATTTGTGATTCCCTGCCACCTTTTTCAGATGAGTTTTGAAGCTTTTGACTGCAGACTCCCCAATTCCACCCATGTGGAGAACTGGATGGAATAAAACTCCAGGACAGGCCTTGTGGGCCGTATCTGCCAGAGATGTCTTGAGAAACTTCGTTGAGAAATTTGACATACTCTCTCGAGATGGCACGTTGAGCACCGATGAAGGTTTTTCCATTGTCGGTCATAATTTTATTGGGTAAGCCTCGACGCTCAACAAATCGAGCAAACGCAGCAAGGAATGCATTCGTGGTGAGATCCGAACACAATTCCAAGTGAATAGATTTAGTGGAAAAGCACACAAAAACTGCTACATAACCTTTGAGAAAGGCGAAAGATCTTAAGGCAGAAGCTTTAATATAAAACGGACCGGCGAAGTCAATTCCAGTCGTGGTGAATGGGGGCGAAAGTGTACACCGCTCAGGAGGCAGGGTTGCCATTATTTGAGACTGCATTTTTTGTTTATATACTGTGCAGATTTTGCATTGGAAAATGCATTTTTTAATTTGAGGATTCAATCGAGGGATAAAGTATTCTTGTCAATTACTCTAAACATGAGACGCTGTTCTGCATGGAGAAGCAGAGTGTGAATAAAATTGAGATACAACGAGCAGTATCTAGATTTTTCTGGTAAAATAATTGGGTGGCGTTCGTTGTAGGTTAAAGAAACATTCACAAGCCTGCCGTTTACTCTCATCATTCCTGAATTATCGAGAATTGGGTTAAGTGTGATTAACGAGCTTTTCTTATTTATTGGTTTCGAATGAGACAACGAAAACCATTCGTTTGGATACATACGAGATTGTGCTAGCATAATAAGTCGTTGTTTAACGAAGTTTATTTCATCTTGAGAAAGATTTGCACTATCTGGTATCTAATTTATGAGATTTCGCCTGCACCAGATGAATGAAACGAAAAACATATGCTATCACGCGTAACGCTCGGGGAATAGATGAAAACCTATCGAGAATGTTAGAGTGATTTTCAGTTGTGTGGTATACATCAGCTCTTCTTTGTTCCAGGAGGAGAACAAAACGAGGAGTGGACTTTGGCCAAGACTCGGGAGGAGATTTAAGCCATCCTGGCCCATGCCACCACAGAGAATTGGAGCGAAGTTCCTGTGGCTTACACCCAGGCGTTCCTAAGTCCGCTGGATTGTCGGCACTAGAGACATGCCTCCAAGTTGCACCACCAATGTTTTTAAGTATTTCTGACGTTCGATTAGCCACATACGTCTTCCACGTACAAGGCGATTTAGCTAACCAAGCAAGTACGATTTCGGAATCGGACTAGAGAAAAATATCGTGATGCTCGAACTGAAGATTTGACCGAATATGGCGAACGAGTTGTGATAGAAGAACTGCGCCACACAACTCTAAGCGAGGGAGACTTATTGTTTGCAAAGGCGCAACTTTAGTTTTTGACACTAAGAGATGTGTCGAGACTGAATCGTTTATTTCCGATCGTATATACAGAGTTGCACAATCAGTTTTCTCGGAAGCATAGCAGAAACCATGTAATTGAATTTTTCGTCGAAGTCCGAAATTTATCCGTCTGGGAATTTGTATGAGGTCAATACCTTGTAAATTCTCAATAAAGCGATTCCATTTTAAAAGAGGTATCGGTTTGACACATTCATCCCAATCCGTGCTTTCCAACCAGAGTTCCTGAAGCAACATCTTGGCTTGAATCATAATTGGGGAAAGCCATACTGCGGGATCAAAAAGTTTTGCGACAGAAGAGAGAATCTGTCGTTTGGTGGCCGACATAGAGGTCGTAATCGGAGATACCACACAAGAGAATGTATCCGATAATGCATTCCACCTATTTAAACGCACTAACAATAAATTACACGTTTGTTCTATGTAATAATAAACTCACTAGGTTTTTATTATAGATTTTTGTCACAATGTTATTACGAGTATTATTAATTATAAAATTGTATTCAATATAAAAAGTTAGTTTTGTTAATGAACTCGTAACATTAATAAAAAATAAGTGTTTATTTAAGTTAACTTATATTTTTCTTCCTTTCAGGGACCAACCATATGACTTGTCTAAAGGGATTTAGACACCACCGAATACCGAGAGTTTTGGTTTGACTTGTGTCATAAAATCTTAGAAAATCGGAATCTAATAGTTCTACCTTTGGGATTCTTTCTAAGATTTCTAGACGTACTGAATGTTCTTGAAACTTGGAGTCAATTGTTTTCTGGAATTCTCCCATAGCGTTTTCTTGGCGAGACGCATTTTCTTGTAGCTGTTGTTGCTGCTGCTAAGAAGGTGTTATATTCGGAACCCGCTAGAGGACGACGCAGAAGAGGAAGACCAAACTTCAGGTGGAAAGACCAAATACTGGAGAACCTGACGGGGTTTGGAATTTCTAACTGGCGCCAGCTAGCGAAGAACAGAGATGGCTGGCGAAGCATGTTATTTTCGGCCTAAATCGATATTCGGTTATTATGGCCACATAAGTAAGTAAGTAAGTTGTTGCTGCTGTTGCATCATGGTTTTCATAAATTCCATGAGTTGACCACTCGAATCTAATTTGCTCTCTTCCTTAGCGTGAACGATTGCATGTATATCGGCTTCCTCAAAGAACTCATGTTCTTCTACATTTATTCCCTTAGCCTCCATAGCTTGCCTCAGCCTCACCAGCAGTTCCGCCTTTGCACCTGATGACGATAGATTCATCTCTACCAACAGCTTTTTAAGCTGGTCCACTTTTAGTTGGTCAATTTTCACCATCTTTACAGAATCCCATTTCTGACACCAATTGTTACGTTTTTATTCTGTGAGCGTTTAATTCTATTTGAATTACCTTGTTCGATCACTGGATTCTGTTAATAATAACTGCAACACTTATTTTATACAACTATATACAGCAACAATTTATTTAATAATCTCTATTTACAATAACACTTAAATGTACTTGCAACTTTTGCCTCTGTATCGATGTTTCCGCAATCACGTTCGGGATCAAATTGATTGTCACTTCTCAACACTGGCTCTATTTATACTCTGTTGGCAACACCCCAGAATCTTCTTTTATCGAGATTCTTCTCTTTCTTTCTCGTTGGCTTGTTCTGGTTATTGCTTATTTCTTTTTGTTGACATTCGTTTCGATGCTGCCAATAGTGTCAGTCACAATAGTGATGAGTAACCAACTATCGATACTCGTTACAATATTATTTCGTATGTATATTATTTATTATATTATCGCCAAAATATTTTCTGTGCGACTATGTATCCATGTAAAAACGAACCTTCTTTTTTGTATCAACTTACAATTTTTCACCTTAATATAGGGGGTATATAAGGGTCAGTATTCGCATTTATTTCCTTTAGTGTATTGCTTACTAGGTTATTCCAGTCCGGTAATTCTGCTATACATATGTATATGTACACCTGGTGGTACTGTTTAATTTTTCAATTTTGTTCACTATGTGCTTCTCATATGATCATATGGTTAGTGTTATTGTATATACTTGAAATTTGGCACTTCGGTAAATTTGTTTTTGTGTTTGTTTGTTTTATGTATTTTTTCACTAATTTTTAAATAATATGCTTATTTTAACTTTTTTTTTTAATTTGTTTAATTTATGTTTGCATGAGTAGTTGGGTTTTTATTGTTTTGTTCAAAATTTGAATATTGTTTTATACTTGTGTTGTATGTGTTTTGTGGTTTTGTCTATTTCACTGACGGTATTTATTTGTCATATAGGTTATGTTTTGTACCTATGTACTTTTAATTTCTATGTAATTCTTTTTTATATTGTCTTTCTATCTCACTGTACTGAACTGTCGTACTTGTTTATATAAAACTTTCCCATAAACTTTACCTCATTGTTATAACAGAAGGCACTATTTCAATGTAGGCGTCGAAGGACCAATGTTTAAACCATATAGACAAATAAGAAAAACTGATATTTTAAATTTTGATTCTTTAATTTGTATTTCTTAATTTTAATTCTTTAAATTGTATTTTTAAATTCTGCTATTCTTACGAGGCCCTCCAGTATTAGTGTAAAAGTGGAAAATCGAAAGTAACACCAGCAATAAAGCGAATACCCAAAACCGCAAATATCATTGATAGAGTTTTATTTCAGCTAACTAGTGTGATAGACTGGAAGGATATTTAGGAGCTTAGGTCTAGGTGATAATCTTGTGCGTTACATCCTTGAGTCTAGCCGTTAGGTACTTAGTGAGTGTTGTGGAAAAATAGTACACAGCATTTTGGCGCAGCCGGTAGGATATGAAGCATTAGCAATAGAACTAGACGTTGCAACAACTGAGTCAATCGACTTCGTGTGGAGCTTGATTAAGCAACACAGAACATACAAGCAATTCCAGCTCATTAAATTAAAGGTGCATCACGGAAAAGTAGTAACTCCAATAAAGGAATTAGAGGCCACCTTATACGAGTTAAACGATCTATTGAAAAGCCAGGCTGAAGCAGCCTTAAAACAAAAATACGATTTATATGCAGCAGAGATACAAATTAGAGCTCTGCGAACTCAGATCGCAAAACAGGGATCCAACGCGGAACAGCTACAGGTAGAGATTACTAAGACTGTTAATGAAATAAGGAATTAGAGGATTTACTAAAAGAAAAAGGCATTTCAGAAAAAGTTATAGAGAAAAGGCTCAAAACCTCGGTTGACACTGAGCAGCTCAGCGCACTTCAGGCAAAAGCAAGGAATCTCGAAAGATTTGAAGACCGAAGTAAAATAGTTCATTTATGGGTGCGAATTAGCACGAAAAGCCTCGACGACTTCCGACGAGTTGGAAGATTTCGTAGCTTGTATAACTTAGTGCTAAGTAAGAAATTCTCTAATATAGAGGAATTGTATACACTTCCGCTCATACAACAAATACAATTCGCACTCCAACTACCTCATATACTACTAACAAATATGTGTTTTTGCAAGCAGATTAGGTGATTTAAAATCGACGGCGATATAGTGTATTAAGAATAGATACGGTGGCGGATTCAAGACTCATTGCTAAAAACTCATATGTTCGGTAAGACGGGAAGAATTAGCAGAGAAGGCCGTAAACACGGGCATTCTGCTCGAAAGAGGACAACGGTTAAATCAGTTTAATATGAGAGCACTATATTCATACGACGTCCACCAGACTGAGGCCAGAACAGAAATGACAAGATGCCACTCGGAATGAACAAATACCAAAATCATAACGCAAGTCCTCAAAATAGCCAAGGGAAAGTTCCTACCTGCTCCTTCTGCGACAAAAAGGGTCACACCACAGACGACTGTTTTAAGAGAAAAACATGCCCTATTGCATAAAGTGTAAAAAATACGGACATGAGTTCAATTTGTCATTCACACCTTTTAACAGCAACAGGTCACATGGAAAAAGCAATCAAACACCTGCACCTAATAAAGGAGGTCAAGAAAGAAAAGGTCCTAATCTCGGAAATTCTGAGACCAAATATTTTTTCAGTAAGAAGACGGGACACAGGATTGCCGACTGTTATAAACGCAAAGAATGGGAGAAAACCCAGGGAAACTACGGCGCGCCCAGGTACGGCCAATAAACCGGAAACCCTAAAATTTTGCTAAAAGTATGCCAGCCAAAATGGCTGGCATACTGTCATGCGTCTTTTAGGATTGTTGACACGCCCTCCACGTTAGATAATAAGATGGTTGAAGTTGGTAGTCAGGCGTCCAGGGGGATTGTTGAACCATCTTACCCATCCAGTAATAACTAAGATGGCTACTATTTGGGAGTCTCTGATGTAGATGATGTGTTCATTGAGTTTCCGTGCGAGGAAACTCAACTCAACTTCGATTCTGATGGAATCCTAGGTAGATATAATTTATGGAACCGATCGGTTATCAATACCATGAAAAGAAGCTGATTTTCTTCGGTAAGCGAAAACAGCATTTGATAACTTACCTCTAAAACTACTGAACGAGGGTAATAGAATACTACACGCCAGCGAGGTTGTAGCACCTGATAGAACTATGAAGGTAGTCCCCATTAAAGTAATTACAAATTTCGAAACAATTATAGTAGAGAAACAGGAAGTATCTCCTGGAATATATTTAAATACATATATATATATATATATATATATATATATATATACATATATATATATATATATATATATATATATATATATATATGTATATATATGTATATATATATATATATATATATGTATATGTATGTATATATATATATATATATATATGTATATATATATATATATATATATATATATATATATATATATATATATATATATATATATATATACATTAGGGTGGGTCAAATTTTTTCGACCCAAAGGCTCATCGTGATTCTTATTCTATGGGTCATTCTAAGCAAATTTGCCAAAGAAACCATAGCTCTAAAATTTCGAGCCCCCGGCTTTTTCAAAATAGGTATTTTTTCTAGAAATATTCGAGAATAGAGGCAAAAAAAATGCTATTTCCTTTAGCCAAATGTGTATGTGGGGGTTTTTTGGGTCGCGGAATCCATTTTTGACATTAATTTTTATTTTTGAGTGCCGCCAGAGGGCGCTTTCGTACATTTTTTTGGAAAAATATACGATACTGTTGTGGAAATAGACGAATTTTTGACTTTGTATTGAATATATTCAAAATACATACTCGAATTATAAATTGTTAAATCATATTCCATACATTTTGTTCCTTTTTCCAGCTTTTCTAAAAATAAAATCGATAGATTTCAAGCTAAGACCTAAATCACACTTGTACCAGCTTTTGAAGGAAGAAAACCTCAAAATCTAGCTGGAAAATCTTAATATTTATAAATTAATTAATTAATATTTAATTTTAAACATGGATCTATTGCCGTCAACATCACAAGCCGCACCAACATCAATAAGTACCGAAAGTAGTTTGAAACATATGCCTTCTCACGATGTTCCTGCTTTTGGTATGTCTTCTGATTTGACTGGTCTGAATCTGCAGTATTATGCTCATTCAGAAAACATTTTATTGGCAATGTTGTTCGACGATGAAAAAAAATACGCGACTTAGCTCTAAAAAAAATTTTACACTACCGTAACCATGTGGAAGATCCGATGCTACTGAGAGTTTATAAAAAGCCTATCATAAACTTCAATTGCACAGATTTTACGAATATGATTGACATGAATGATAATTCAATCTTATTCGAACCACCATTCACTCGAAATATTCCTTATGAATATCTACAACAATATTTAGAAGACATTGATCCACCGCTGCCTGATCCGAAAATTCCAGTACACATACAAGGAACGGAAAGACATGTTCAATTGCTGGCTAGTGTATCCAAAAGAGTTTTAGAACATAATCGAGAAGGAGTTATGGCGGTGACATTAGAAAGTCGTGAAAAATTCGCTAGACTTGACAGCAAGAAAGACTTTCAAAAATAACTCCTTCGCGTTTATTTCCTAAAACTCTTCGTTTTGTTTCTTAATTACTGAATTCAATTAATTTTTTTTATTAATTACATTTTATATGCTTTTATTATTTGTTATGTTGAATTTTAGAAGAAAAAAATAAAGTAAAATATGCTTTGTTTACTCTTTGTCTTAAATTCGATATAGGTCGTGAATGAATAACCCCCCCCCCCCCCTTCCCCCATCATTTTTAACGCTAAACACTCTGGGCTATTTAAAGTTTTGGGTTGTCTTATGAGAAAGTCAAATATTCGTCAATTTACACGAAAAATTTCGTAAATTTACCCAAAAAAAAAACGATAAAATTAAAAAATGAACGAAAGCGCCCTCTGGTGGTGCTCAAAAATAAAAATAGATCTCAAAAATGGATTCCTCGATCCAAAAACCCCCACATACACATTTGGCTAGAGAAAATAGCATTTTTTTTTACATCTATTCTTGAGTATTTGGGGAAAAAACCTATTTTGAAAAAGCCGGGGGCTCGAAAATCATTTTAGAGCTATGGTTTCTTTGGAAAAGTATCTTCAAATGACCCGTAGAACAAGAATCTCGATTGGCCCCTTAACATTTTTTCGGCCCCCTACAATTTGACCCACCCTAATATACATATATATATATATATATATATATATATATATATATATATATATATATATATATATATATATATATATATATATATATATATATATGTATATATATATATATATACATATATATTATTTTGTTTTTTTGTTTGATTTCTAACGTGTTCTTAATATACTGTATTTACTGTATATTTCTATTCCTTTAGTTGTAATTTCCTTAAGATATTGTATTATTTTTGGATGCATCCTCTATACTTATATATTCTTTATTAAGATCTTAATGATATCCCGCCCAGTGTGCATGAGTATCCACACACCGAATTACAATTCAACGCTATGAATTGTAACAGATGTTTTTATACGCATGAACACTATGCCTACCTCTTTCTAATTTGCAAAATATACTAAATTTTTACATTAATTTCTATTACTTCTTGTGCTTCATATAAATATTTCAGTTCTTCTTTGCTATGACCCTTATGGTCTCTTTTTATTTGTTCTTAATCCCTTCGAAAAACTGTATTTTTTTTAGTTGGTGTTCGAGTGTAACTTCTAACTTTTTGTACATTTCGTTCTCATGCTTTTATGCATACTCGGCATTTACTTGGTTTATAGGTCGGCAAAATCCCTTGAACCCTTCTCGAGCGTGCCGACTGGAAATAGATATCACAGTTTAGCTTGTACGATGCAAGGCGGTATATAGCTAAGATAAGGGTAAGTTGGTGAGTGTTTGTTACTCTTCAATAGTACAGCATTCGGCAACGTACTCTTATCATGGTCGGAGGTAAGGGGCAGGATGAAGGTGTTATGCGATCCGTGCCGAAAATCAGCCTTGCTTGGGGCCCCTTTTTCAAATAGCCCAGTCGCTAACGTGAGCTTACGGATACCTGGCGCCCTCCGCAATAAGTAAAATTACCTGCGTACTGAGAATCTCTGAGCAGGCGGACATTTACTTCTTCCCAACTCGTGGGAACAACATTAATTGTAAAAACCCAAAAACCGGATCTCCATAAAAAAAATCTGGGGTTGCAGGGGTGTTAACGGGTGGAACGGCAGACGACAAGGCTTTACCAGGGGCTGAACTGTTAGCTGCACCACTCGTTTCCACCTCTGGAACTCAATGGCAGACAGCACTGCCTCATGTGAAGTAGCGCTGATAGCCACGGCGGGAAAAATAGTTGAGGGGGTGGCGGAAAATGAGGCTTCTAAAGAAGTCGAGCTTTTAGCCAGCCCAAAATCAATGGCAGCATCTGTCGCAGCGGACGGAACGGGTCTCGGAAGACCGAAGCCGGCGGCTGTGACGGTGTTGAATGAAGAGGACGGTGTCACCAGGTCGGCAGGGAAGCCGGTTTGGAGGCAGCGAAAAATATCTGGCCGAACATCTGATGGTGTGGACGAAGACGCTCCTAGTGGAGCGGAATCGTTAGCTTTATCAAGTGTAAGCGAAGAGGACGGAGTCTCCAGAGCAGAGCGAATCCTGTTGAAGAAACGGGAGAAGCAGAAGCGAAAGAGACAACGTAAAAAGGCCATGAAGTCGTCGGAGAAGACCATTGAGCAACTCTCGGGCCAACTCAGCGGACTTCTGCAAGATGAGTCGACCTTGGAGGTGGAGAACTCGGGGAAGAGGTTCAGGGGCGATAGCTCCGGAACCAATTTGAAAAGTTCAACGCCTGAGGAGCCTCATCCGAAGACGACGGAGGGGCCAAGTGAGGTGGATGCTGGGAAGGATTGACAACCGTCCCTTGAGAAGGTTGATAATTCTTCCACGCAGACACCAAAAGGGGCAAGTGCTCGGAGAGATGGACGGCCAATTATAAAGACCGTCAGTCGCTCCGAAAGGGGCTCGAGGCCCAAGCCTTACACGGGTAGAGTAGCTCTGGAAACGACGGGACAGGGAAATCCGACATCGGGGGGTGATGAGCGGGGTGGACAATCTCGAAAGATTGTTAACCCAGCGAACTCACAGTCCTCGCATGCGGCACCTGGGCCGAGCGGTCTTGGCAGAGTGCCTAAACGTCGGGCTGAACAGGCAAAGGGCGAGCCCACCAGGGCGAGGAAGACTTACGCTCAAGTAGCGGAAGCTGACCTCGTTATGGGAGTCATGGACTTGTCACTGGAGGGGCGTCTGGAGGATACTCATCTGAGTACCTTCACGGTATCTTTGTTGGATGATATAGAGTCCCTTGAAGACGATGTCAATGACATTGGATTTGTCGGCAGGGCAAGAGTGGAGAGCGAATTGATTGCACTAAGGTGCAAAAATCAGCTATTCAAGCAATGGCTGTGCAAGACAGTGGAGCACCTAACCGGTTTGTGGGAGGGTGCGAAGCTCAAATGTGACAGCCTAACTGCCTTGTCGACAAAGAGGAAGATGGTGATTGGCGAGGCAGAAAGGGCAGGTGTCGTACTCACCGTGCTGTGTCCTAAGGAGGACGCGGAGGCCGTCAGGATCGCAAGGGGAGACTCAACTGCGGTCTTGAACAGGCCGTCGTTAAATTCCAGAAAGATGCAGTATGAGGGGTGCGACGCGGATCTTGGCGTGGGGCTTGTGGCAGATTCTGCAAGCAAGAAGCCATTAGGGCGGGACACTAAATGTGTGTCAATTCAATATTCACCACAGCAAAGCAGCATCAGCAATGATGGTGCGGAGCTTCGATGAGGATGAGCTTGACATTGCACTAGTTCAGGAGCCCTGGATCCTTCATGGAAGGACTAAAGGCCTATCTGCACAAAAGACCACTTTGTTTTATCCACAAACAGAGGGGAAGTTGAGGACATGCATTTTAGTTAGACATGGGATACATGCGATTCTAATGTCTAACTTGTGCTCACCGGATCTCACAGTAGTGAGAATAGGTGACGGTGCGAGATCATTTATGATCGCATGAGCATATCTTCCATACGATTCTCCAGACGAACCACCTTCAAGGGAGGTGGAACCTCTAGTGAGATTCTGTGATGGTAAGGGGGTTGGTCTGATCTTAGGCTGCGATGCCAATGCGCACAGTTCTGTGTGGGGCAGCAGCAATGAAAACTATAGAGGAGAGTGTCTACTCGAATTTATAGAAAGATTTGGTCCACAAGTTGCCAATAGGGGAAGTGAACCGACCTTTGTCGACGCACGTCGTTGTGAGGTCATTGATGTTACTCTGACGAATGTAAAAATGTTGGATAAAAATTTGGATTGGAAGGTTGTGGATAAACTAACCATGTTGGACGACAGGGCCATTCAGTTTGGGGTTACGTCCGATAAAAGACATAGGAACGACTGTAGAATGGTAAGGATACCGAAACGAACGGATTGTACAAGGTACTGCGAAGTTATTGAGGAATTATTGCCAAGGAGGTTTAAGAGACCTAGAACAACCGCAGATGTTGAGTATCAGGTGAGGGCTATCAGCTCAGCCATGATCAAAGCATTTGAAGCTTCATGTCCTTTGAAGCTTTTAATCGTCATATGAGAGGGGATCCCAACGCATGGGACGACTACAAGTCAAAGAAAAGGGAGCTGAAGAAGATTCTACGCAACCGTAAAAGGAAAACGTGGAGGGAATTCTGCTGAAATATGCAAGATATGACCGATGTATGTAGATTACAGAGGATCATATCAAAAGACCCGGTGTCAAAGTTGGGATTAATTCGCAAAACGAATGTATCCTTGACAGAGACAACCGGAGAGTCACTGAAATACCTGATGGAGGTGCATTTTCCAGGAAGCTTTAGATCGGAAGATCCTTGGGAAGCTACCCGCAAGGGTGCAAACAGGAATTAAAGATTGAAAGCTGAAAGGATAGTCACCAGAGATGGAGTGATAAACGCCATTAAGCGTTTCTCTCCATTCAAAACAGCGGGTACAGACGGGATATTTCCAGCCCTACTTCAGTGGGGTGCAGAAGCTCTGGCAGACAGGCTTCTGGGAATATTTATTACTTGCCTGGCTACAGGATATATCCCGACTCAATGGAAAGAGACTAAGGTTGTCTTTTTTCCAAAGTCGGGAAAAAGGGACTACTCAGAGGCGAAATCTTTCCGGCCGGTTAGCTTAACCTCCTTTCTGCTTAAATGTATGGAAGGAGTACTGGCGGACTACATAGAAAGGACAACGCTTCTGACAAAACCACTGAGCAGGTGTCAGCATGCGTACAGAGCTGGCAAATCCACTGAAACGGCCCTGCACGAACTCGTTCGAGTAGCGGAGAGGGAACTGTATTGTGGAGGGATATCTATGTCTACTTTTATGGATATAGAAGGTGCCTTCGATAAGATTGGTTTCGATAAGCTAAGGATGGCCCTTGCTGCTCGTGAAGTCAGCCCAACCATTATAAGGTGGGTGGACAACATGCTGAGGAAAAGGGCAATAAACGTTCAAAATGGGAGTTACAGACTCAGAGGTACGGTAGTCAAAGGGTGTCCACAGGGGAGAGTATTATCGCCCATCCTTTGGAACATCACGGTCGATTCCCTACTTCAGCTTCTGGACTCAACAGGCATACACACCGTCGGGTATGCAGATGACATAGCGGTGAGCGTTAAGTTCCTGGACACTATTTATGATACCATGAGCGGTGCACTCAAAATGGTTGAAGGATGGTGCACGGAACAAAGTCTCTCTGTAAATGCTAGTAAGTCGGAAACAGTACTCTTTACTAACAGGAGGATTGGACTAACAATAGACCCTCTTAGGCTTTTTGGATCGAACATCAACGTATCCAAGGAAGTAAAGTATCTAGGTGTCATCCTGGATAACAAGCTGACTTGGAATAGTCACGTCGATGACAAGATCCAGAAGGGCAAGCGGATATTGCATCAGTGTAAAAGAGTGTTCGGTCTCATGTGCGGAATTACTCCCAGAGCAGCCCACTGGATCTATACAACGATTGTAAGGCCCTTAACGTATGCTGCTGTGGCCTAAGGTCACACAAAAGACCGCGAAAAGCAAGTTAGAAAGGGTGCAAAGAATGGCTTGTATTGAGATTACCGGAGCTATTCGGACGACCCCAGTAGAAGCATTGGAAGTCTTTCTGGGGCTGCTGCCGTTGGACTTGCGTATTATGAAGTCGGCGGCATTAACAGCATTACGTCTGAAGACAACCAATAATTGGTATGTACTCGACACGGAGATAGAGCACAGGGGCATCCTGTCACTGTTATATAGCAGTGTAAAGGAGGCGCAAATGCCAATGGAGGGAATGGGTAGGCTGAAGATGACTGAGAAGTCACACAGAACACTCATTGAAGACGGCCTCACACATGATGTATGTGAAGAAAATGACATCAGTATTTTCACAGATGGTTCATTAATGGATGGCAGAGCGGGTGCTGGAATCTTCTCTAAAGAGTTGGGACTGGCATGCACTCTGAATCTGGGAAGATACGTATCGGTCTATCAAGCAGAAATGCTTGGTCTAATGCATGCGCTAGACCATCTACTGGATGGAAAGGTGCAAGGTAAGAAAATCTTGCTAGCACTCGATAACCAGGTGGTAGTCAGGCGGCTGCAACAACCTACGGTATCTTCTAAGTTGGCGCTCGAATGTGTTCAGAAACTTAATGTAGTAATGCGATTACTCTTATGTGGGTGAAGGGACACATTGGTATAGAACCGATTGAAGCTGCAGACTCCTTGGCTAGACAAGTATCTGAAGCTGAATTTTATGGACCGGAACCAGTAGTTGCTCTCAGCAGCGGGACTTTGAAAGCAAATGTCGAAGAGTGGATAAAGAAACTTCATCTCACGAGATGGGAGAACTTATCTACTTGTAGACAGGCAAAGGCTTCGTTGAGGCTATCAAAGGGCAGTGAATCGGGGAGGGCTCTCAGTTTAGGACGAATGACTCTAAGCTGGTTGACTGCATTAATAACTGGGCATGGCAATTTCAGGTACCACCTCAGCAAGATGGGTCTTGTTGATGGGGAGGATGCTGATATTTGCAGATTATGCATTGAAGAGGCAGAGACAGCGGCGCACATAGTGTGCCAGTGTCCTGCATTGGCAAGCAGGAGGATGCCCACACTGGGTCGCCAATTTATTTATGAACTCGAAATGTGGAACATACCCCACAAAGAGATGCTTGAAATAACGCGTGATGTTATTATGAGGAAGGAAGTAGAAGAATTCTGCAACCGAACAAATAATTAACACACGATTTGAGGGACGAAAAGGGACCCATATAAGTAGGAAACTTTAAACCATCAAATACTTGGGTATAATAATAGATAACCAACTTCAATCTACAGCAAGATTCTTCAAGAATTACAAAAAATGCAAAGCAAAACTATAATATATATTAAAATCTAGATATGCTACTTCTACCATTCAAATGCTTAATCCATGACTATTTCAAGATACGTGATAGCCACATTTGCAGACGACACTGTACTGATGTTATCTTATAATGATATTAACAAAGCCACTGCAAAGCTTTAGCAAGAGTTAGATTTAGTTATAGATTGGTTTGACAAGTGGGCCGTAAAATAGAATGTTGAAAAATTATCCATGCAATGTATACTAACAGAAAGATGAGCGACGTTCCTATAACTTTCAAGAATGAAGTAACATAAGACAAAAAAAAATACCTTGGGAAAATAATTGACCAAAAGCTCCCGTGGAGAGATCATATTAAACAAAATAGAATTGAATCAAAATGTTGATTTGTCCAACTATACTGGCTACTACGCAGAACTTGACATTTTAAGAGCCTTCGGATTTTATTTTAAAAAAACACATAAAATTTAGAGAAATGTATGAAATCTTTATTTGAGTCAATAGATCGATCTCTCTCCAACATATCGGCCGGTATCTCACGAATAAATTCTTCAATATTGGCTTCCAGTGCGTCAACCATTGTGGGCTTGTCGCTATAGACATAAGCCATAACATAGCCCCACAAAAAATAGTCTAAAGGCGTTCAATTGCACTATCTAGGCGGGTAATTGATTGGCCCCAAACGTGAAATAAACTGTTCACCGAACTAGCCTCTCAATTGGGCCATTGCTTCGCGTGCCTTGTAGCATGTGGCACCGTCTTGTTAAAATCACATGTCAGCCAAGTAAATCTCTTCCATTTTGGGCAAAAAAAGTTCGTAATCATCACACGGTAGCGCTCGCCATTCACAGTAACGTTTCTGTCTTCGTCGTCTTTGAAAAAGTACGGTCCAATAATGTCACCGGCCCATAATCCACACCAAACAGTGCATATTCCGGGATTCAGTGGCAGTTTTTGCAATGCTTCTGGCTACTCTTCAGACCAAATACGCCAATTTTGATTGCTCACGTATCCATTCAACCAGAAATGAGCTTCGTCGCTGAACACAAAATTTTGACTCCAAAATTTTGCCCGTATATTTATATTAATATTTTAAGTAACCACCTTAAAAACGGGCGTAATCGGTTTATTTTAAAGCATAACTCCCATACAAATCTAACCTCAAAACGCATTAAAAATGCCCCTTTTTATGGTATTTTTGCCATAAGCATAAGAATTTTTATGTTTTAATATTCAGAACAGATTTATGCAACGAAAAACATTGAATTTTCAATTAATGCATGGTACATACATGTGTTTATGCATGCTGTGCTCGTTAGTTCGCAAATATACATATAAAACAAAACACAAATTATATAAAATGTAAAAAAATCGCTCCACTTTGACTATTTTATATTTTGTAAAAATGTATGGCGCGTTCATTGGTGCAATCAAAAAAGTAATTTACAGCAGGGGACCGGCATGAAAAAGGCGTTTGAAATTTTCATTCAATTTTTGGTACATTTATTTTAAATAATAATATATGAAGGAATGTCTATATCTATATAACGGTATTCCGTTAAAAAAATTTTTCAAGAGAAATCCCTATACACATTTAAACTTTTTCAGAAAGATTTTCAGCCGATTTAAAAATGTAAAATTTGTTTTTTTGCCAAATCTGTGCGATTTAAAAAAGTATGATCATTACAGAAAACAGTTTATTTGTAAAGAGGGGAAAGCATCGAGAACCTTAAAGTACTTTTGAACTTCAAACCACTAAAGCGCTCTCTGTGTCCGATTGTTTAATTATCAGAAACTTGGTCGGAAAACAAATTGAGGAAGGTCCTAATTGTCATTCCTGTCTACGTAATGACCGTAATCTCATTGTAAAATTATTTAAAATAAGCATTCAACTCTATTTCTCATTTAAACTAAGATTAAACTCGCTGTTTTTAGTCAAATTTAAACGTAGTTTAAACTAAGTTTAAACTCCTAATATAGCTGGATTAAACTGAGTTTAACCTAATATTTGTTCAGCTGTCTGTTCTTGCACTCCAGCACATCTTTTCTTGCTGCCACAATTTCTACAAAAATTTGTTTTAATTTATTTTAATGCAATATTCACTTTTTCAATAATTAGCAGCCGCCGAAATCAAAATTGTGAGCAAACTATGGCTGTTAGCAAAGAGTTTTGCCTCTCAATATATCTGAAGTATGAAGCGGCCTTAAACTCTCACTGAAAAACTGCGATTAAACGGAGTTTAAATTTCAACATCGCTTACCTAAACTTATTCTAAATTCGCACTGAAAAAGTGGCCTAAATCTTGACGACATTGAAGTTGTTTGTAACACAACTTTATAGTTTAGCAAATATATATCCGAGTCGTTCTTCATAGGGCTGAGTCGCCCACAATCTCGGTGTTTTGTGAACGATATAGTAATTCTATAAACATTATAAAATCGATTATCTTCAATAATTTTTTATACATATCCACAACCAAAATTTATTCTGCCATATTTAGGCATATGAAATTTGCGAAGTTTTGCACGCAGATCAAATCGCGCAGCTCCACGAATGTCATAACCTTGAGGGCGTATAGCATGATTTAAGTCGATATCATAAACAATAAATCAAATTTGTTTGGAATGAAAATACAAAGTATTGTTTTCTATTGTCGGACGAATGGCACATGTCATTTGACAAGAAACATGACGACATCCATGAATATCTTGTCGTTTAATTTTCACAAGGAACCAGAACAGACCAGTTTTTCTCAAATAGAAGTCTCCGCGTAAATTCCAGTCACTTATCGTATCTGGCATAGCCCCATTTAAATTGCCTTGAATTTTGGTAATACCAAATTACTATAATTAGTAAAATTAAACTTAATGTGTATGTAGTTGTAAAGAACAACTTACTGTGGTAACTTAGTCCACGTTGTAACCAAAAAACGGCTCGGATATGTATTTGTCAAACTAAAAAGTTGAGAGTGATACAAACGGCTTCAATCATTTCAAGATTTAGTGTAACATGTTCATATTTTAATACTTATTTAAAATCACTTTGGAATGCGATTACGAGCATTACATGGACAGGAACGGACGATTAGGATAACATGACATATGGCATATCAGTCATCTTCCCTCAATTTGTTTTCCAAACAATTGACTGACGTTTCTGCTAGTTAAACAATTGGACATAGAAAAAATATTAGTGAGTTGAAGTCCCACAATTCTTTTTAAAAAACTGCTTTCTATCCGGACAACCCTTAGTCAAAATTTAATTTCGTTATTACTCCCTTAGTTTCTAAATTAGCTTCATACTTCAAATGAAAACGTTTTGTGGTTTGCAAAGGGCTTTAATTGTATGATGGAAAAATATATGATTAGAGGGGTGGAATCATAGGGCCTGAGTTTAATTTTTTAAGGGTTAGTGCAATGTCAAAGTCATAAAAAAAATATATATGTGGCACTTAAAGCCTCAAAAGGCTCGTTGACTGAACTTCTCTTCCATTACTGTTGTGCGTGTTAAATTTTGGACAGTATTAGAAGGGACCACTTATTTTAACCTGTTTCGAACGGCAGAATTCTTGCGACATCACTTTTTCTGAGCTTTGTCGCAGAATTCTTTTAGAAGCTTTTCCATAGAAACTTGTTACTGCCGGAAGAATTGCCAATTGCTTGCCGACAGGTGGGTACCGTTCGAAAGAAAAACCTTTTCGATGTGAAATTTGTTATGCTTCACCCGGGGATTGAACCCTAAACCGACAGATCAGAAGGCCAACACACTAACCACTGAGCCACGGCACCCAAAGCCATATATAAAACAATTATAGCATTCCTTATTAGCTTTTCAACGAAGCTATCATTTTTGAAACTCGGGCAATCAGCAACTATGCTATGATAAAAAAAACCATTTCGTCGATTCTGAAAGGGTTAAGAAATTTTTTTTTGTCCTAGAAACTTTTCAGCATAATCTTGGAATCTTGCAAACTTGAACTTTATTGGTGAGGTGGCGTAAAGCGGCGTGGGGGTAACGTAAGTGCTCTTTTGTAGCAAACGAAAACAAACATCGTCGAAATAACGAAGTTTAGCTTTTGAGTGCATTTTGGATATTTCAAGCATATGCATAGAACGAAACGAAACATAACCATGGATAACTGGTTCACACCCATTTAGGTCGTAAAACCACTTTTATGTGACTTATACAACCTAAAGTAGCTTGTTGAGTATAGACAGGAATGAGACTCGAAAATTCCATGAGAAGATTAAGCGCCTGAGTGACGGCGTAAATCCCGGAGTCTCTTTCTGTCGTGACACCAATTGGTATCTGGTACTTGGCCTGTACTGACCATGACGAGGTGAAAGAGGCCATGTCTTGGTTGAAAAACAACAAAGATACAGGTGCAGATGGCCTGCCTGCCCAGTTGTTTAAGACCGTAGGCGATGAGCTACTCACTAGCATGCACCAGCTCATTCGCAGAATATGGTCGGATGAAAGCATGCTCTATGATTGGACGCTCAGTGTTCTCTGTCCCACAATGTGCGCCAACTACCGTGATGTAAGTATTCCTACCATCGCATACAAGATCCTATCAAGCGTACTGTTAAATGATTGAAGCCTACAAGTGGAACAATCTGATTGGACCTTATCAGTGTGGCTTCAAACCTGGTAAATCTACCATCGATCAGATTTTCATACTGCGCCAAATCCTGGAGAAAACCCAAGAAACACAGATCGACACACACCTTCCATTTGTTGATTATAAAGCCGCTATCGGCAGTCCGGTGAAGGATTACCTCCACACAACAATGCAGAGCTCTGTATTCCTGGAAAGCTTATTCGTCTTTGCGAAATGATACTGTGTAACTTTTGTTGTGTAGTGAAAATTAGGAAGGACCTCGCCGCACCGTTTAATACCGAACGGAGTTTCAGACAAGATGATTCGTTATCGTGCGACTTCTTAAATATTATAATGAGAAAATAATATGAGCTGCTGATTTACGAAACAATGGTACTTTCTGCAACAAAAGTGTCATGCTGTCAGCGTATGCCAATGATATTGACATAATCAGCATGAACACGCGAGCAGTCAGCGCAGCATCCTCAAAGTCGGAAAAAGAGTTGAGACGAAGGGGTCTTACGGCAAACGAAAGCAAAACGAAGGACCTAGTGTCAACAAACGAAGTGTCCTGGCGTCTTTGACAGCACGTCACCGTTGATAATTACGCTTTTGAAGTAGTGAACAACTTTGTATATCTTGTAAAATGACGTCGGCCTGGAGATATTGCGAAGGATCACTCTAGCAAACAGGTGCTACTTTTGGCTAAGTAGGCAATTTAGAAGAAGAGCCCTCTCTCCAGAAGCGAAAACAACACTTTTCAAGTCGCTCATCATGTCTGTACATATGGCGCCGACGCTTGGACAATTTCCACCTCAGATGAGAGAATACTCGGAGTTTTTGAGAGAAAAGTTCTATGCAACATGGCGCAATAAAATTAAGCGGATGCACTCACTATGTCATTTCGAGCGAATGGAAGAACACGCTCCAGCTAAGAAGGTGTTATATTCGGAACCCGATAATGGACGACGCAGAAGAGGCAGACCTAAACTCCAGTTGAAAGACCAAGTACTGGAGAGCTCCTAATTAGTTCCTCTGATTCTACCCACTTTATCAAATATTTTTTCATCCATTTTTTGAGGGGTAGTTTAATGTCAAAATCATATATATTATATTATATGTATTATAATATAGCCCTCCTTCATATCTTTTCAGCAAGCTATTGTATCATTTTTAAAAGTCGGACAATCAACAAAAAGACCGTTTTGGCGTGGTTAAGAAAACAAAAATTTCATAGGAACCTTTCTCAACTAGAGGTGAAATTTTGAAACTTTTCTTTTGTGCTTGGGGAACGATTCACTTTAATGTACATATGAAACGAAATTCAGTGTGATGGTTTGAACATACAGCCCGGTGTATAATAGTGTTCAACAAAAATATAATGTGATGATATTTCAATTGTCAGAATCTCAGCTAGATTTACTTTTCATTTTGGTTCTTTGCGCTATGGTCCCAATGATCACATTTTCTAGCCCAAATTCAAATAATTCAAATATCGTTTTGAAATTTTGCATATATGTTTTGGGGATTGTTCATTTCCATTTTTTTCTTTTAATTAATTTATATTCGTTGATAAAAAATCCACTTTTGAAATGCAGCTAAATTTCACCACTTGTATAAGAAAATAGGCAAAGTCATCGTTAAACCGTTCCAGAGGAAAATAAAAAATTAAATTTGATCCTCTGAAGTATCGACTTAGTGAAGGTAAATAACACTCAAAAAATCGGAACTTTAGAAAATCTATTTTGGCCAGAATATATGGGCTCAGGAACCATAGTGCTTTGACTCAAAACTGTAGAACTATCATTTGGTTTGAATGAAAACAATTCTAATGCATACATATTTCTGATTCAAGTAGCTATATATTTTGATTTTGTAGTTGACTCAGAGGACAACTCAGTACAACATAAGAAAAAAGAAATTCAAATTTATTTCTTTTATTCTAGGTTAATTTTCGCTAAACATTTTAAGAATACTGTAGTATGTTAGGTTGCTGTGACTTCAAAATTTGACGACGTAATGTGTTGACGGACTGCTGGAAATATTATTTATATTATTTATTTACTATTGCTGCATAAGATGATTAAAATTATGTGGAATACGTTTGATGCCCCTAGATTATGACTGACTTGTGTATAAGTGTACAATCTGGATTAATTTTGAATACTCCGCGTTTCAGCGTTAGCTGCGGTGTACAGGACGGTTATCCGAGTGGAGCGCTGCATAGTGTAAATCTATAAGTTATTGTGTTTTTCTGTGTTAGTGACGTGGTGTCTATGAAAAGTGTAATGCAAATTGTATTGTTAATTAGGTCTGGCATTGGGCGTGGCTTGAAATGTTACCAGTGCCTCTGGATAACATAAAGAATTTGATATGAGAAAAAACATTATTACCAATAACGACATGATGCAAAAAATCATTCTTTTTTTTGCCACTGAAGCAATTATGCGCACGTGAAAAATCGGCGTTCAATATCTCTCGGCTTCAGTTCATATGGGACCCAATTGTTTTTGAGTCATTCCCTAACGCTTTGAACGGTTGATTCTTTAACCACTAATGATGTTGCCAATGTTTTAAGCGTTTGACATGAATCTTCGTACAATAAAGCCGTCAATTCTTCATCTTCAAAGTATTTTGGTTGGTCTGAACGCTCTTTCTCTTCAATGTCGAAATTACAACTTTTAAAAAGACGAAACTAGTACTCACAGTACCTGTTAGCTTCATGGTTTAATTTTAATCGATATACAATGCTTCTTGTAAGTTTCCAACAGCGTTCGACGACTTTAAGCGGCACTCTTCTTTGAATTGAACATGGAAAGCAAAGTTTCCCGCAAATGTTTAATGAGGTTGTAGGTGCAGTTTTATTGCAAGCTGAAATTGGTAAAGATAGACCAGTAGCATTCGTTAATAAAGCGCTCAGTGATACGGAGAAGAGATATTCCACTATCGAAAATATTTCTTGGAAAACTTTCTGAATTTGATTCGAGATATTCTATAAACCAGATGTAGAATCAATCATGGGGGTATTTGTAAACACAATCGCCACGATATGTGTAAATAAATATGCAAAATAAAAAGAGAAAATATTGTATTATTAAAAGTAAAGGGTTATCCATTTTGCGGTTTCAAAAGTAAATGTAAATAAAACACATATAAAATATTTTTTATCATGATATTTCTTTTTTATTATAAAGTTCGAACGTTGACGTTGACGTGAAATACTACATCATTTAAATGACCACCACGCGAATTGTTGCAAGCATCGATTCTTTTGAGGTAATTTTCGACCACTTTTTGACACATATTGGGCGGTATCGTGACGAATGTTTTTTAGGTTCTCAAGAGTTAAAGGTTTATCTGCATAAACACGGTCTTTTGCGTAGCCCCACAAAAAAAGTCAAGCGGTGTCAAATCGCATGATCTTGGTGGCCACTTGATATCGCCAAGGCGAGAAATTACGCGGCGAGAAAATTTCTCTTGCAATAAAGCCATATTAGCTCGAGTTGTGTGGCATGTGGCACCGTCTTGTTGAAACCACATATTCTCTAAGTCGTATTCTTCAATAGCAGGCAAAAAAAGTCGGTTATCATATGACCATAACGCTCCGAATTGACGGTGACAGTCGTTCCATCGTCGTTTTCGAAGAAGTAAGGTCCAATCACACCTCCGGACCAAAGAGCACACCAAGCAGTGACTTTTTGTGGATGTAGTGGCCTCTCTTCAATTACTTGAGAATTCTCAGAACCCCAAATACGACAATTTTGTTTGTTAACATTCCCACCGAGTGGGAAATGTGCTTCGTCGCTGAAGAAAATTTTGTTCGAAAAATCGCCGTCCACCGCCTGTTGTTCAAGCACCCATTCGACGTATCTACGACGTTGTGAATGGTCAGCTGGCTTCAGTTGTTGTGTGAGCTGGATTTTATATGGATGTAGGTGTAGATCCAAATGCAAAATACGCCATAATGTGCCGTAAGACAGTCCTAATTCCTGAGAACGACGAGGAATCAACACATTCGGGTCTTCGGCAACACTTTCACTTACAGCAGCGATATTTTCGGTGGTACGAGCGAAACGATGATGCACAGGCCTTACAATATCTGTAACCGATCCAGTCTCTTCATATTTCTTCACAATTTTGCCAATTGCTTGCGTAGTTGGACGATTATGTAAACCATAATCTCCTCTTAAAGCACGATATGTGGCTGTGGCAGAATCACCATTTTTGTAGTAGGTTTTTACAACTTTAATGCGCTGTGCGATAGTTAAGCGATCCATTTTCGCAAATGTCAGACTTTGAACTGAAAAAGAAAGAAATTGTTTTAACAACTCAGTTTGACAGATGTCGAATTCTAGCCCTATACTTTTGAAACCGCGAAATGAATAACCCTTTATTTACTGAAATAAAATGAGTGTTAAATATAAGCATAGCGCCCTAGTGTATTTTGATGTGATGATCCTTGCTCGAGTATCCAAAAAGATATAATAATAAAAACCGTTCCGTTTTTAAGAAAAGTAGTTGCACTATCGCATAATTAAGCAAAAATCGGACACACTGAAAAAGGTATTATGACTTAAATATTGCAGCCATTCTTGCCAGGTCTCACGCTATAAGAATGAAATGAGATATAGATAAAAGTGATATATACATTAAAAAAAATAGTGAACACGTATGTTCGCAGCGGCACTAATTTTATATCGGGACTCGCAGCACTATTTCTATTTCGGTACTCGCAGAGCTAACTTTCATGATCATATAATAAACTATCATCTTCTATTGGAATGTACTAAATCTCGAGATCATATACGAAACTGTAATTCTTTTTTTCTCTCTGAATTTAGTGATCATACATGCGACTGTAAACTCTCTCATTGCAGTTGATTAAAATTTTATCTATTTCTTTCATTATCTCATTCTTATGTACATATAATCATAAGCATAGCCTAACTTTAATATTCTACAACTGTTAACTTCACTTCTACTGCGACCACGAATCAATAAAGTTGATAAACTTCTTTAAGAGTTTATAATTTTAAATTTGCAAATAGGTGGAGCAAATCAGCTCTTCCTCGAAACATTTGGTGACCCCGACGTAATCGGGTTAGAAGTCATTTCGCGTTATAACTATTTGAGCTTTAACTATACCACATCTTCCTAAATTTTTTCGCAAATTCAAAGTTAATAAAAGTTGAAATAAATCAATTTTGTTGCGGTGATAATACCGTTACTCCTATTTACATACATATCGTACGGCACATATTTATTTGCAAAGCCAACATGCCAAAAGGCAATAAATCGAAAAAGGGCAATGACGTCACATCAGCAGATGAAACGATTAACAGCTCAGATTCAATTTCATTTAACAAAAGGAAAGGTGCATCGATTAAACATCAACTAATGGCACTAAATAAAACTTTGTCGGTGCAGCGTCTTGGTGAGCTTGATGAAGCCGAACTTTCTGTCCACGTGGAGTACGTTAAGAACATGCACGATAGCTTTGACCGCGTGCAGTCGATTCTCGAAGAAGCTGATCCACGAGAACTGGATGGAACAGGCCGAGCAGAATTTTTCGGCATGTATCTAGAAGTTAAGGCTAAGCTGTCACGCGAACTCAATTTACATAGAAGGACAAACGTAAGGCACTCATCCACCGCTAGGCATTTCGCATTGGATGAATCACCGTCCACATTATTTTCATCGTTACGAAAATCTCGGCTTCCCGTGTTGAAAATACCGAAATTCAGTGGAGCATACATCGATTGGCCTAATTTCTTCGCCATGTTCAGCAGTGTTATTGACAAGGACTTAGAATTGAGCAAAGTGGAAAAACTTCAACATCTGCGCGCTAGTTTGCAAGGAGCCGCATTAGAAACCATTTGCTCACTTGAGCCAGTTGATGAGAATTATGAAAAAGCCGTGGCTCTACTAAAGAATCGATTTGATAATAAGTTACTTGGTTTTCAGGCACACGTTAAGGCGATTTTCGGCCTTAAAACTGTTGATAGAAGTTCTGCTAGTGGCTTGCGAGAATTGAGCGACAAATTCAATTCACATCTTCGTGCACTTTACACCTTGGCAACACCTGAACAAATTTTAGATGGGTTACTGATACATACCAGAAAATTCGATCAAAAGACACAGGAGAAATGGGAAGAGGACTTGCCAGTACAGACATTGCCAACTTTGAATTCAATGACCTCGTTTTTGGCGAAGCGATGCCGCATGATGGAAAATTTGGAAAGTGCTAAGGTAACGCAAACACCTAGCAGTCAGGTGGGCAAAAATTCGAATACCAATAAAGTCATTAGAAACGTTTTTGTAGCATCTTCAAGTTCCTCTAGCTTTTGCGTATTTTGCGATTCGAAAGACCATTATATAAATAATTGTATAAAATTCATAAATTTATCGCCGAATTTGCGCTACAAGGAAGCTAAGCGGCTTCAACTTTGTTTAAATTGTCTACGCAAAGGCCATAGCCTACAACGATGTAAGTCTGGGCATTGTCGTCATTGCTCAGCCAAACACAATTCTCTTCTTCACATGAACCCAATTTCGTGGTCTTCAAATCCACAAGAAATTGAAGCTACAACCTCGTCACAACAAACACTCATTTCATCGTTAACTTCAAGTTCAATCTCTCAAGCTTCGAAATCTATCTGTAGTAGTAATGTATTGCTAGCTACAGCAATGATTTTAGTAAAAAATCGTTCAGGCATCTTCGTTCCATGCCGTGCTATTCTCGACTCAGCATCTCAAATAAATTTCGTAACTACTCGCTTGGCAAGTCTGTTGCAACTTCCATTCAAAAAATCAACAATTGTGATCTCCGGTATTGGCGAATCCAACTTCGTTGCCGACAAGGAGATTGACGTTTTCGCATAATCGCAAGATAAAGGCTACAACACTTCGTTCGCTGCTGTGGTCACACCCAGCATAACAGATTATCAACCTAACTTCAACCTTACTTCGGAATAGAAGATACCATCAAATATTACTCTTGCAGATCCACTATTTTTCAAACCAGAGCGCATTGACTTGCTTATTGGCGCAGGTTTATTTTTTGTTTGATGTGTGTTGGCCAAATTCGCATTGCTAGTAATTTGCCAATGTTACAAAAAACTCGACTGGGTTGGGTTGTGTCTGGAGGTGTTTCATACACCACCAAACAATCATCGTCACTCGCAGCTTGCACTAAAAACGTATCTGAACAACAACAAAACAACAATTCGTTGAACGATATTGTTAAAAGATTTTGGGAAATAGAGAACTGTTTCGACTCTGCTCCTCCATCTTCTGAAGAAGACGATTGGTGTGAGCAGCATTTCAAAGAAAATTTCACTCGTTTAGCTTCGGGAGAGTATTCGGTACGTTTGCCTGCAAAAAGAAACTTGAGCGCTCTTGGCGACTCACATAATCGTGCTCTCGAAGATTTAAAAACTTAGAGCGAAAATTGGAAAATAATTATGATTTGAAAAATCAATATATTTCCTTTATGAATGAGTATGCATCGCTGCACTATATGTCACTGGCAAAACAACAAGCCAAAACAACAACTTATTTTCCACCACATCACTGCGTGCAAAAGCTTGACAGAACAACGACTAAGCTTCGCGTCGTATTCGATGGCTCCGAAAAAACAACAACGGGCTACTCGCTAAATGACGTTTTGTTAGTGGGCCCAACTATTCAGCCAAAATTGTTCAAAACTCTTTCACAATTTCGCTTTCGTAAATTCGCTCTTTGTGGAGACATATGTAAAATGTACCGATGTGTACGTGTGAAATCTCCAGACGAATATCTTCAATGTATATTATGGCGTGAGCATCCACTCGATGAGATAAAGGTATACAAGTTGGACACTGTAACAGATGGTACGAAATCTGCCGCCTTTTTGGCAATTCGTGCTATGCATCAACTTTCGTACGATGAAGAAGAGTCATTTCCAATAGGCGCAAAAATCGTGAGAAGAGATTTTTATGTTGACGATCTCATTTCAGGCTGAGATACTATAGAGGAAGTGGTTGAGATCAGACGTCAGGTTAAATATTTACGTCTCTCGAGAGTCTCGCCTCTGAAGAGTTTAACCATACCTAAATTGGAATTGTTGCAGCGTTATTGCTTGCGGAATTGGTAGCATCCATATCGCAAGATTTTCCACATCCTCACACCGTTCACTGCTGGTCAGACTCAATGGTCACTTTATCTTGGCTTCGCGAACAACCATCAAATTTCAACATTTTTGTATCAAATAGAGTGAGCCAGATTCAAACGCTAACTCAAGGTATGACTTGGCATCATGCTCCTACTTCTTTGAACCCGGCCGACATCCTTTCGAGGGGATGCACTCCGATTGAACTACTAAATTCTAAACTTTGGAACAATGGTCCACCATTTTTATCAAAAGATCACTCAGATTGCCGAATAGAATCGATTTTTTAACGGATTTACCCGAACGGCGACGGAAGGTTTTAATTACTTCTCAACTACGCGACATAACGCTCGATTGCAAATACCACAACTCCTTTCAAAAGTTGCAGCGATAAGAAACTTAACTCGTCAAGCAAACTACGCTCATTAAATCCATTTGTCGACTCATTCGGGCTTCTTCGCGTTGGAGGGCGCTTGCAAAACTCATTGTTGGACTTTGAAGCAAAACATCCACTTCTATTGCCAAAGCATCATCCAGTCACTAACGCAATAATTGACTACTTTCATCGTAAATATCTACATGCAGGAATACAGAGCGTACTAGCGTCGATTCGATAGCAATATTGGCCAATTGGTGGTAGAAAGACTGTTGCCAGTGTTATAAACAAATGTATTCGATGTTTTCGTTTGAAACCAAAAATTTACGAGCATATTATGGGTAGCCTACCATCCGACAGAGTACAAGCAAACAGAGCCTTTTTCACCACTGGTATTGACTATTGCGGGCCATTCTTCTATAAGTCAGAAGTTTGGACTAGGCCGCCTATCAAATGCTACATATGCTTTTTCGTTTGCTTCAGCACGAAGGCTGGAACTTGTTCAAGACCTTTCCACATCATCATTTTTAGCAGCTCTAAAACGCTTTATTTGCACAAGAGGCAAGCTACACACCATTTGGTCTGATAATGCAACGAAATTTGTGGGAGCTAAAAACGAGATGCAAGATTTAAGGCAATTGCTTTTAAGCAATCAATGCATCTCAGAAGGCATCGCATGGAGATTCATTCCGCCTCGTTCACCACACTTTGGTGGATTATGAGAGACAGCGGTTAAGTCAGCGAAATTCCACTTTGTACGTATCGTTGGCCTCTCAATTCTAACATTTGAAGAACTTCCCACTCTTGTGTGTCAAATCGGAGCGATAATTAATTCTCGCCCACCTTGTCCAATTTCAGAGAATCCAGATGATTTGGACGTGCTGACACCTGCTCATTTCCTCATAGGTGCGCCATTTACATCTTTCGTTGAACCAGACGTCGCCAGTCTCGATATCAGTCGTTTAAACCGATGGCAGCGCATTTGTCATATGCAGCAAGTGTTTTAGAAAAAGTGGAACAGCTCATACCTCTCACTTCTACAAGAGCGAGTCAAGTGGCAAAAATCAAATGGCGGTATTCAAGCTGGAAATATGGTCATTTTAAAAGACGAAAACCTACCATCATTGATATGGCGACTAGGGCGTGTAGAGACTTTAATTTATGGCTCCGATGGCGTGGCTCGTGTTGCAATTATTCGCACTGCCAATGGACTTGTTAAGCGAGCTGTGGGGAAAATTGCTGTGCTTCCTATTGAGAATGAATCGGTTGAAAGCCTACACCTTCCAACGTGGGGAGGATGTTTGCAGCAGCACTAATTTTATATCGGGACTCGCAGCACTATTTCTATTTCGGGACTCGCAGAGCTAACTTTCATGATCATATAATAAACTATCATCTTCTATTGGAATGTACTAACTCTCGAGATCATATACGAAACTGTAATTCTCTTATTCTCTCTGAATTTAGTGATCATACATGCAACTGTAAACTCTCTCATTGCAGTTGACTAAAATTTTATCTATTTCCTTCATTATCTCATTCTTATGTACATATAATCATAAGCATAGCCTAGCTTTAATATTCTACAACTGTTAACTTCACTTCTACTGCGACCACGAATCAATAAAGTTGATAAATTTCTTTAAGAGTTTATAATTTTAAATTTGCAAATAGGTGGAGCAATCAGCTCTTCCTCGAAACAACGTATATTTTAGATAAATTGATTTCTTAAAAATATTTTAAAAACTAGGCGTGATAGCTTATATATGACATAAGTAATTCATTGAGCAATGCATTTAACAAAAAAAAATTTAAGAGAAGAATTCAGAATATATAAATTCATATTTTTCAAGAAAACAAGAAGTTATAAAAGACCCTAGCAAATAAATAAAAATAAAAAACCCTAGCAAATTGGCGATTAAATATGTCATGAGCCAGTAAGGACTCAGCTAAAAAGCTGAGATTTACACTTGACATAGGCCAGAAAGGACCCAGCCGAACAAAGAATCCTGAGCAAGAGGTAGGCCAGGGTTCACGAATAGCACGAGTCTAATAACCATATGTTAGTTGTCGGACCCCCCCAAAAAATAGCCATCTCCGTCAATCGGTAGAAACATGGATCTGCAAGGCGTAGGTCAGAAAAACGATCTTCCATTTACATGTTCCAGCGAAGTCGTTAATGAAAAAAATATTTAGACTTTCACGTGCACCTCAATACAGCTCCTAGCATCACAACACGACATCAATGTGATCCGGCAAAAAGAATCGTTGTGTACGTTGAAGATTGAAAGATTAACTTTCTTCTCCAACGAGGGTGGGTGCCGTAGCTCAGTGGTTAGTGTGTTCGCCTTCTGATCTGTAGGTCGTGGTTCAATACCCGGCTGATGCATAACAAATTTAATATCGAAAAGATTTTTCTTTCGAACGGTATCCACCTGTCGGCAAGCAATTGGCAATTCTTCCGACAGTAACAACTTGCCATGAAAAAGCTTCTAAAAAAACTCTGTGACAAAGCTCAGAAAAAAGTGATGTCACAAGTGTTCTGCCGTTCGGAACCGGCTAAAATAAGTAGGTCCATTCTAATATTGTCCAAAATTTAAGACGCACAACAGTAATGGAAGAGAAGCTCGGCCAATGAGCCCTTTGGAGCTTTAAGTGCCACATATTTATTTTTTTTTTAGTGGTTGTCCAAATTTACAATTATACGGTAGAATATTTTGACGCTTTTAGCTCTCCTGAAGAGTGCGAGAATTGATTAAGCGACCATTCATTCGCCCAATGTTATCATTACTTGAACACGGACTTAATGAAAGAAGATTACTTTCAGAATTAAGACCTCTTTTTTCAAGCAGACATTTATATTCCGAAGGACAGTTAAACTCTTGAGCGAAAATGATTAATATAGTTTTCGTTTTCTGCATAAAATCGCACGAAATAGACTTGTTCCCGTAGAAAATTGAATTTTTGAATTGCAGCTATGCTAGCTTTCGCTAAAAGCATGTGAGACGAGAGGACATTCGAGGACCAACAAATACGGATGAAAATCACCACGGAAAGTGATGGGAGTGGAACAACGTTGAGGTAGGACTTCCGGTCCTTAATATTTTTTGTGGAGATTGCCTACAATAATTGAGGTATGCATAGGCCATCCAGGTAGGGTACGGAGGAGAGTGGTAACAGGGTGAGTGAAAATCGGGTATATGTGAGAGTACATGTTAGAGAATACATGATGATATGGTATGTTGTTGTACTAAGGTGGTAGACGTTATTTTGGAGAGTTCATGTCGTCGTAGACGAAAATTTTATTTGGTTTTTTAAATGTTATCTTTAAGTCGTAAAAGTTATTTGTCGTCAGTGGCCCATAGTGAACTTTTTTAAGGAATATTTTCTCGGAACATTTTAACACTCTGTCTCCCACCCATATCAAAAATTTCTTAAAAGTCTACATTTCGAGGTGGACAAGAGTTCAAATCCTCTACAAAAATATTTTTCAGAAAATTTCACTATGGACCACTGAAGACAAATAACTTGTACTTACGAGTTAATGAAGACATATAAAAAACTAAATAATAATTTAAGTAATTTATTTTGTGTAAGCGTGTGTTATATCGTGCGGGATTACTTAAGAAAGCGTTATTGGTTAAAGCATTCTGATATGTGCTATAATTATGGAACGAAATACCCAAGTAATCTTTCTGATGTTATAATATTACCATAATTTAATACTACATAACTTATATCAACAAATTGTGTAAGTTACATTAGGATATCATCAGTTATTCTTGCCATCTGAAATGATTTAATTCTAAGTTTTACTAACTGTTAAAAATAAACAAAATAAATATGTGGCACTTAAAGCCCCAAAGGGCTCATTGGCCGAGCTTCTCTTCCATTACTGTTGTGCGTCTTAAATTTTGGACGGTATTAGAATGGACCTACTTATTTTAGCCGGTTCCGAACGGCAGAACACTTGTGACATCACTTTTTCTGAGCTTTGTCACAGAGTTCTTTTTAGAAGGTTTTTCATGGCATGTTGTTACTGTCGGAAGAATTGCCAATTACTTGCCGACAGATGGGTACCGTTCGAAAGAAAAATCTTTTCGATATTAAATTTGGTATGCATCAGTCGGGTATTGAACCACGACCTACAGATCAGAAGGCGAACACACTAACCACTGAGCTACGACACCCACCAAGGAATATATAACCATATAGAAGGCGCATCCCATACAAAGAATATTTGTGTATGGTGGGTTCTTCATAAAAATATTTCTTTGCACATACTATCCGAGTGCAAAGAAATAAGCCAAATATATGTTATCTTTGTCTTCTTTGGTGTTCATGGCTCTTCGTGTTTTCTCCTGTATTCTAAGTATCTTTAAAGTATACCGTTTGTTTTGTTTACTCTCTATATCTAATATTGTCGTTTTATCAAAATCAACGTCCAAAATGTGCTGTGCAAGTGCTGTTGCTGATATTTGTGTTTGATATCTTATATATGCTCAGAGTCTCGTCTCTGATTTTTTATTTTGCAATTTTGTCTTTTCTGCTTGTAAATGTGATTAATTTGCATGATCGTATTTACATTTATAAGTGCGGAACGTAGAGCACATATTTTTATTGGTAAATATTGGTATATTGTGTTCTTACTTTATAATTGGAATTTGATATTTGGCAAGGAATATATAACATATAGAAAGCGCGGCCAATTAAGGCAAGATAGATTATACATATGTACCCGAACAATAAAATCATTACTATTTGTTGGAAATAATTTTTAGTTAACCTTGTTTTGAACTGCCATTTCTATAGCCCAAGCACAGTACTTTCTGAGGAGAACTAAGAAAAGGAAATCCAATATTTTAAGTTTGTAATCCATGCAAGTATCGTTAAACCATTCAGGAGTGAAGGTTTTGCACAATTTAAACATAAAAGCTTTGATTCCAATTCCTTTCGGGTCAGTTTTTAAAATTGTATGGTAAACAATATGTTTTTTGCAATCTTTCATAAGTGAATCGAATTAAGCAACTAAGCTTAATTTGTAGAGGATTGATAGTTTTTTTTGGAAAATGGAAAGCTTACTTGGGGGAGTTAAAACTTCGTCTCCTTTTCTCAACTCATGGACACATTTTTTACAACCTACTTTTGGAATTATTTTGTATACAATTACTTAAAAACTTTACTTTATGATAATTGCTTTGTAGTTTGATGAAACAGATTTTATCATTATAAAAAATATATCACTTTCTCCGGCTAAAATTTCTTCCACCATTAAAAGAACTGAGCTCAAAGTTAACTTTATTTTATACAAAAAATAAACTCGTTTCTTTTTGTCAATGAATGCCACATCCTCCAGGTATTTAGCAAACTCTTGAACGAATTTGTGAAAGTCATTGTTTAGCTGTATAGCTGATCTATAACAGTTACCGGAATACAGAGATCTATCAATATTAAATTCATAGTTTCAGCAACAGTTTTATAGCGGCTCCAACCGTTCTACTAAATATTTGTCTTGAATATTTTACTCTAATTTTTTCACATGAGTTAGGGAATATATGCTGTCTCGTTAGTTAGTGGATTTAGAAAATATTAAACTACTCATGAGTGCCACTTGCCCGAGTTTGTAGGGAAACTCACAAAAGTGATCACTTCATTTTAAGTCAAAGAAAAAATTAAATAAAAGGGACTAAAGCAACAACTACAAAACAGTTATATCCTCCGTTACTTAAGGTTATAAGCATTATAACAACAAATATTTTATACAAGGAGCTTAAATTGGCTTGCCCTTATATCGTGATTGGTTTTGTGAGTCTCAGCATCATCAATAGTAATAACATCACACCGTGCAATAGGCGCTTAAATATAAATTACTTAATTTTACTTCGTTTTTTACTTCTTACGTATATTTTATACAAGTTATTTGTCTTCGGTGACCCTTAGTAAAATTGATCGGAGAATATTTTCGAAGAAGATTTTAATTCTCAACTTCCCCCCAATGTTGACTTTTAATGAATTTTCGAAAAAAGGCCAAAATTAACTCATACGGGTGGTAGTGGGCTAAAATGTCCTGAGAAAATATTCGGAAAAGAGCTATTCAAAATATAAATTTACGTATGATTTTTTAATGTCCACGATTCGACTTTTGACTGATTGTTATCGTTTGGTTTACCTCCGAAGAAGTGTGCTGCATTGTATAATTTACCTAGCGTGGTAATTTTAGAAGATTGGTGTCGTGGTAATTATCTAAAAATTCCTACCACTTGATTTCAGTAGACAAAGGAAGTAGCTCATTCCACTCTCTATTATCAAGCCAGATGCGTTACATCAAAATGTTGGCCACTATTACCAAACCCTACAGGATCAAAAAGGTTGGCAATCATAGAAAGGATTTGCCGTATCGTTTGAGTTGCTTTTCTAGCAATTGGTGATACATTTAAACATAATTTGTTGGTACAAGCATTCCAACTTACACCTAATGTTTTTACGTAATTGGAATATCCAAAATTCAAAAAGTTTACATCCAACAAATGTTCCTCAGGAGGATCTTCAAGATTTTCTTTGCAGTTTGAAGTCCATTTACGCAAATTGGAGTCTGCGAAACTCAACGAATCGATTACTTCATTTGTTTGGTAGAGCAAATGTGATGAGAATAAGCAAGAACATCATCTGCATACTCGGACACGTACATACTCGCATATGGAGCACAATTGATAACAAAAGTTAAGGTTTACAACTCGAAATCAAACACTTCTTCATCAGTAGAAGAGGGATACAAAATCCGTTGAAACGGATCGACAACTGTTTGGCCATACATTTTCTCAATATATTTATTAAAAACAATTTTGAAGTACTAGAAGTAGAGATAAACTAGACCCGTAAGATTTTTTTGTAGACGCATTAAAAAGAAGACGAACTTTTGTTCGAGCAAAGTTCCATTTCGTCCTATTTAAACAGTTTCCTGCTTGTCTCCAAAGTGTGTTTTTTCATAATAGAGAATGCCTCCTTTATGTCTATAACTTCAGCCTGAATACACTGCAATGATCTGGTAGACGGAAGGCTACATTGGCGTTTAACGCTTCCGGATATACGCCGAATTCTCCCACGTGATAATTAAATTTGGAGCCGTCCGTGAAAATACTGACTTTGTTCTCGCAGTCCATCCTATGGTTATCCTAGTCTTCTATCGTTGGGAAGGTTATAGTGTGGGGCTTGTTAAGGAATATTGCCGACGAGTTGCAATAGTCGGTGGTTCTGGGTATGAATGGAAAACTGTCTTAGATGCATGAGTGTCCTTGGTAAATGGCTAATAGAAAAGTTTCCCTAAGCTTCAAGGCCGATTTGGCTACGAGTTGTTTACCAAACAGGTCGATCGGTAGCAGGTGCAGCATGACATTCAGCGCTGCTGTTGGGGATGTTCTAAGAGCTCCGCTTAAGGTCAAGCCAGCTATTCTCTGAATACCTTCCATGCGTTTAACTGCATAGCTTTTATTTAGAACTAGCCGCCAGACTATAATACCTTAACTCAGAATTGGCCATACTACAGCTGTGAATATCCAGTGTACGATCTGAGGCTTCAAAGCCCATTTCGCTTCCACTGCCTTCTTACACGAATAGAGAACTACAGCCGCTTTCCTAACTCTATCTTCTACATTATAACTCCAAAGAATCTTGCTATCTAGGATCAGTCCTAGATACCGGGCTTTGTCACTAAACGACGGCGTAGTATCGTTTACAGTTTGGGGGTGAACCTCAATTCTGTCTTGCTGGCATTGACACCTAATCCACATGACTTAGACCCAGAATCAACTTCGTTTAATACGTCTTGCATTATTTCGCAGAGGGTATTCGGAAAATTCCCCCTTACTGTGATGGCAACATCATCCGCGTAAGCAATAATTTCATGACCCCCCTCTCCACGCCCTGCAACAATTCATTCATTGTCAAACCCCACAGAAGAGAGGAGATTACGCCGCCTTGAGGAGTCCTTCTGTTGACAGATCTATGCACTTTCGAGTTTCCCATTGCTGAATTTACGAACCTGCTTATCAGCATATGCCCAATGTACTCAACCAGGGACTCGACTATACCCAGCTCTCCCAACGCGGTAGTTACTGCCCTCGGGTGGATGTTATTGAAGGCCCCCTCGATTTTTAAGAAGGATACTAGAATAAATTTCTTGTCCTCTATTGAATTTTCTATTTCTCTTATGAGCGAATTCAATACAGTTTTAGTAGATTTACCTTTACTGTAGGCATGTTGTGATTTCGCAAGTTTCTGTGGTGTAATTTTACTCCGAATGTATAAGTCCAGATGGTGCTGGAGGGCAGCCAATGCTGCCTTACTGTGATGGAGGTTTATCTGCAGCAGACGCAACATCCATTAGGGTGATGTCTGCATTCTTTAGTGAGCTCAATATTTCTCTTTCGCTATACATCTTCTTAAACGCATTCGTTAGGGTGGTGGTTAAAGAGGTATACCCTTCTTCTCCGCCCATGCTCTCCACGTCGCTATTGATATCACCTGCTTCACTGGGCCCTTGCTCGATTTTTTAAGGCAAATTGCCCGCTGCTTCGGATTCTGTTTTATAGATCTTGACGTTAACCTTTCCAAAACCATAATTTATATTACCAACGTATTTCGCTATCAGTTCCAAGGTGTCATTAGATAGCAGCAGGAGTACTTACATCGTTGCTCTCTGCGTTTCATCGGCTTCCGCAGTGTTTTCACTACTGCTGCCTTCTATTTTAACAAGTACCCACTTGTCCTCCGGAAAATTAGGGTTGCAAGCTATGAACAGCTGCATAATATTCTCCAGTTCAGAAGGCGTGGCCGGGATCCATACCCTTGCCCTAATACAACTGGGGATGTCTTTCCTGTAGACCGCTACAAACTTTCCGCAAAACTTGCTTTCGCTGGGTCTGTAATCTTTAAAACGGGCCATGGCCGATGAACGAGCACTGTTCACTGATCCGGGCTACTTGTTATTTATTTTGTTTATAATCTCCAGTTGTTCCGACGAGTGTCGGAGAATGGAATGTCCGCTTAGGCATAGCTCCGGTTACGTAGGTACGGCTAGCTAATACGGAGGTCGCCAGGTATCCGAATACTCCTTTACGACTGGACTGTTTTTTATACTAGGTTGATTCTTGGCACGGAACGTATGACTCCTTAATTCAGCACAGGGAAAGAGGAAGAGAGATAGGAGCTAGGATAGGGGAAGGAGGGAGTAGGTACCTCTAACCTATTTTTGCTGGCCGCTATTAAACTATCTAGTAGCTTTCTTTGTATACCATTAGGAATATTTTATGTGTACAAGTCAGCTCCGATAAGCATTTCTACTGGAGAGGATTTCCAAAACCTTGAATCAGCGCAAGTAAGATTTGGTAGAAGATGAGGATTCATTGAACTGCACTGCAAACTTCCTGAGATTTGAAGTTAAACAAAAGCAAGAGCCTCTATTCGTGTACTCAATGTTATTGGAGAATGAAGAACAAATGAACAGAGTTTGCTAGCATTGGCCAAAGTTGCCTGGCTAATTCAATTAATCTTATTACAAGAGTTTACGCAGGCTATCTGTGATAAATGATCCTATAGAAGCTGGATATACTAAAGCCCGAGTGGCATAAGATGAACCTAAGTGGCAGATCTGTACCTGTGAAGTACCTAACAGCACACAATTCGGTCTAGATACGGTCACATTCAAAGAATTGTAAACTCATTGTAAAGTTGCAGTGAAGTTAAACAATTATTTATACCTCTTTGTAAGGATTTGAGACCCGAACCAATTCAAAGTAATTCAAAGAGAAGTTCCATTTGAGAATTTACTGAATACTGATATTAGATTGATTATTGTATGTCTGCCCCAAGTTTCTCCAAGGTAACTTAAAACTAACTAATTTTTAACAATTTCTTGAGCTTCTCCGCTCCTTTTTTAATTAGGTGAAATGATTTTTCGACGTTAATCAGCCGTGATAGATAACCTCTATTGAAAATTTCTATTTCGAAAGGTGATAGCGATGCATTGTTAAACACGAGTAATACTGTTGGTGTTGAAGTTTGTGCATTGGAAAATGTTGCGAAATCTGCTTCATACATTCTTTGATTCATTTTCACTGAAAATGTGACATAAGTACGAACAGTACTATTGTACTTCGACTCGAAGGTAGTTATATTATCAATTTACTTTTCTCTTTCAAAAAGAAGAAGACCCTTGTCGTATCTTGCCTTAAATTTGGTCCAAAGCTTTTTAAGTTCTTCAATATGAACCTCTAAAATATATTTGTTGTGCTCGGCTGATTGAATTTCGGAAAAGTTTAAACAGCAGATCAGCAACTCTGATAAAATCTTCCAACAGAGTCATTATTGAAGTGTAAAATAAAGATATCAAAAGGAAAAAAGTTTGTAATTACTAGCCACAGGTAAAGCACAAAAATTTATAGCACCAAAAGAAAAAAATTTATTAACTGAATTATAAAGTATGAACATGCCTAATATAATATGTTTACATACTGACTTACTTATGTAGCCATTACAACCAGTAATCGAATTAGGTCGAATCTAGCATGCTGCGCCAGACAACTTTTTCCTTCGCTGGCTGGCGCCTCAAATGCGTAGTTATCAACAGTGAAGTGCTATCCAAGAGACCGGGACTCTTTGCTTGTTGACACTAGGTACTTCGTCTTGTCCTCGTTCACCGTAAGACCCATTCGACGCGACTCTTTTTCACACTACGAGAATGCTGTAGTGACTGCTCGAGTGTCCATGCCGATTATGTCATCGGCATTTGCTAACAGCAAGACAATTTTGTTGAAGATAGTGCCATTATGCCTCCATAATAAGATTGAAAAAGTTGCATGGTAACGAATCACTTTGTCTAAAACCCCATTTGGTATTAAACGGCGCGAAAAGGTCCTTCCTAATTTTCACTGCACAGCGGAAGTTAAGGAGTGTCATTCTGCAGAAAATAATGAGCTTCTCAGGAATACCGAACTCAGACACTGTTGTGTAGAGGTAACCCCTTACCGGACTGTCGAAGTGGTTTTATAATCAACAAATGGATGGCGTGTGTCGATTTGTGTTTCTTGGATTGTACGTAGTATTTGGCGCAGTGTGAAAATCTTGTCGACGGTGGATTTAGCAGGTCTAAAGTACCAGGTGTACAAGCTTAAATCCGCTGTTTGCTCGTGGATGGCGTTAGTGAGCATATTGAGCTATTATCGACTGTGCATCCTTTTTTTATGAGTTCGACTCCTGTTTACACCAATTAGTAAACATCATCAGTGATTTCATACAACAACGTACATTTTTCCTCGTATAATCATATGTAGTTTCGTGCCAGAAAAAGAGCATATGCAGGAAGCTCTAGTTTTTTGTTTCAATTTGAAGAATTTTCTGCTGCTGAGTCGCATCGAATGCTTGTGGAGACAGTGCGCTATCGGAAACTACTTGCAGAGACTGGTTTCGTCGGCTCAAAGAAGGCTTGAGTGACAAGAAAATTTGAGGACCATGATTTGCGGGCTCTTTTGGATGAGGACGACACCCAATTGCAAAAAATGCTTGCCGAACAGTTAGGTGTTACTCAACAAGCCATTTCCATACGTTTACGAGCCATGGGGAAGATTCAAAAATTTGGAAAATGGGTACCCCATGAATTGAACGATAGGCAGATGGAGCGACGCCAAAGCACATGCGAAATCTTGCTTGCTACACAAAAAAGAAAGTCGTTCCTGCATCTTGTGGTGACTTGCGATGAAAAGTGGATATAATTTGAGAATCTTAAATGAAAAAAATCGTGGGTCAATCCCGGCCAACCAGCAACTTATTCTCCAAGACCAAATCGCTTTGGACGCAAGACGATGCTGTGCGTTTGGTGGGATCAGCAGGGTGTCATCTACTACGAGCTGTTGAAACCTGGTGAAACTGTCAATGTTCACCGCTACCACCAACAACTAGTGAAATTGCGCCGTGCTTTGGGTGAAAAAATGCCTGGTTATGAAGAAAGACATGAGAAGCTGATTTTTCTCCACGACAACGCCCCATCGCACACTGACTATATCTTGTAGCTTGAAGGGGGGCGGAAGGGGCGGGTCGAAACTAGGCTGGAAAAAATTTTACACTGGAAAGCTACTAGCTCCCCAAGGACCGACAGTTTAGTGCGTAAACAGCTGTTGTGGGAGCCAGGTCAAATTGGAAAAGTGCACAAGTGACCCGACGTTACACAGTACGTTGATCAAACTCCGGAGGTGAGTAAATTGGTTTTTCCTTTATTTTGATGGCTTTTCACTAGAAATTCATGTTTTTCATGTATAATTGACAAATTTTTAGTTGTCATTTTTGTAGTTCTAAGACAGATAAAAAGACATTTCTATGCTGTGCCAAATGCCGTTATCCTGCGTGTGAAGATCACAGATATGAGTTATGTTTGGAATGTGCACAATAATTTTACCACAATTTTTTATTTTTATGTTTTTTTTTAACATTTCTTTTATTAATTAGTATATTTGATGTCATTTGTATGAATTAAATTGAATAAAATAAATACATTGTTTGTTTTATTGTGAATTTGACATATTTACGTATCTTCGAAAAAATGCGATTTTGATGTTCTAAACTTAAGTATCCTGTTTAATTGTACATATTTCCAATATTTGTTTCTTCAACGTACTGTTCTTAAGCTTTAATTTCCCGTTTGAAAATTTAAAAAATATTGGTTTTTACCAAAGTTATGATTTTTTGAAAAAAATGTCCATTTTCCACGTTTTTGTTTGTTTAAATAGTTATATTGTTTAAACAAATTTAAACATCGGTAATATAGCGATTGATTCTTAAAATAGAATCCGGACACAAGTGACCCGACGTTACACAAAAGAGGTGCGAAAAACGACGTTACATGGCAAGGGTTAAAGAACAGTTACAATAAAAATCTTACATATTAATGAAACTTCACAAATATTGCACTAAGAAGCTTAACTAAAAGTAAAATTAGGGATAGAATTAAAAATAAATAAAATTTAAGGAAATATGAACAAAATATAAGGAAGTAAAAGTTACAGGAAGAGGAAGTGGAAGTTAAAGGGTGTAGTGTCGGATGAGATTGCTTCTAAAACCGCCAGCATGAACAATTCGCTTGATCCCGGATGGAAGTGAGTTTCATAGTCTAATGGCGTTGAAAAAGAAGAAACGAATGGAATTCAAATGAGTACGCCTAGGGATAATGAGTTGAGTGGATCGTGCAGATTGCAAAAATCTCAATTTCTCATATAGAGTGCTTTGAAAGTAATAAGTCGATGAAGATAAATTATATTTTGGATTTCCATAAAGTCAGCTAATCTAACTCCTAGAAAAGTGATCATAGAAACGCAGACCAAAAGCATATCGGATCACACTGTTGAATGCTAGTGTAAGTATACGTTGAGATGTGGAATCCAATTTATAATAAACAAGACTGATGTATGTAATGGCTGGCGAAGCATGTTATTTTCGGCCTAAATCGATATTCGATTGTTATGGCCACATAAGAAGAAGAAGATGTATGTAATGTGGGGAACTACTAAGTGTTTTACCAAGTTAACTCTAACTGAAGACGGAGTGTATTCGGACGAAAACCGAAGGGAACGTAAATTATAATATATTTTAGAGACAACTACATTAACGTGGTCACAACACGTTAATTTCGAGTTATTCGAAAAACCAAAGGTCACGACAGTATCAACAAGTTCAAGTTTCGAACTCCTTATTAAGATCGGTTGTATATATAACTAGAGAGCATATATTCTTCCTCGGTATAGGAAATATCTCGGATTTTAAAGGATTAATTCTCAATATATTTTTGTCTGCCCACGAGATAATGGACTGGAGGTCAGCATTATGTTTTATGAGCATATCATTAACCTCTGTAGGGATTGCTGAAATATATAGCTGAATATCGTCAGCGTAGGCATGGATCGTAGAATGTTTACAAATCTGTAGAATAGAAACAGCAAATAAGGAATAAGTAATGGTCCCAAAATTGACCCCTGAGATACATCAGCAAGGAGCAAAGGATGAAAAGTAATCTCCTACTCTTACTTGTTGTTACCTATTACTGAGGTAATTAGTAATTAGATCGACAGCACCCTTACTGAAGTTAAAGTAGTGCTTCAACTTGAGACAGAGCAACCTATAGCATACATTGCAGTGGTTTGCTATGCTCTTTGCTATGCATGTAGCCAGAAATTTGTTTGGCAATTAGATGCTCACAAATTTTGCCCAAGGGAGGTAAAATGCTAATAGGTCTAAAGTCTTTGGGCTCACGAGGAGTAGAAATCTTAGCAATTATGGTACCAAAGTTCCATAAAGTAGGAAGTCGGAGTTGGTAAAGCAATGATTTATAATATGGGTTAAAGATGGAAGAACGTGTGGAAGAATTAACTAAATAAACCTGATGGAAATACCATCAATTCCAACAGCATATGAAGTAAACCTCATCACGCACCTAGCCATATCATCCGCGCCAACAGAAATAAAACAAAACGCTACATGGTCATTAAAGATAGAATGCTTAAAAGATTTATTTGAAAATGTACTGTTCTGATGGCAGAAGGATATCAAAAATATGATAAGCATCTCAGGATCTAGAATACACTGAGTGTTATTTTTGCTGGTTATCTGATATTATGCCACAATTGCTTTGATGAGAGACTGGATTGAAGTTTGAAAACAAAAAAGCGTGACAATCTAAAATACGCCAAATTACCAAATTAGCATTGTTGCGAACAATTCTATAAGCATCCCAGTTAAAATCCGTCCGATTATTTTTCCATTTCGAATATAGTTTGTTTTTACTTTGATACTTGATAATACATGATTATTAAACCAAGGGCAAGATTTATTAGAAACTTTAAAAGTTTCAAGAGGAACAAACCTCTCCAAGAAACTGGAAATAAGGTCTGAAAACAACTGTATCAAGCAGCCAACAATCATTCCAACTCGTTGCGCAGAAGAGGAAGACCTAACCTCCGGTGGAAAGACCAAGTACCTGACGGCGCTTGGAATTTCTAACTGGCGCCAGCTAGAGAAGAACAGAAATAGCTGGCGAAGCATGTTATTTTCAGCCTAAATCGATACTCGGTTGTTATGGCCACATAAGTAAGTAAGTAAGTACGTACATACAGAGTAACTGTATAAGAATAAAAACTACAAATGTTCAAGAGCAAAACGACCCATGATGTCGCACACACGATGATTCAATTCTTACTGAAAAGAAGCAATTCATTTTATTCGATCAATGCTTACAATGAACGGTACTTGTCTGTACCAATAATGATATTTTCTATGTACATGCATTTTAGGTAAACGAAGTTCAATAGGTATACATAAATATGTATATATACATAATGTTTGGTTATTTCTGAACATACGATGTATTAACGGTGCATGTTAATACATAATGCAATTGATGACGTCGTTGACATACGTAGATCAAATATATGGTATGACGCTACAATGAGGTGATTTTAGTGTTACATAGGCATAGTCGATACACGAGAATGATGACGTCACATCCAATCTCAAACAGTAACAAAACCAATTTTATGCACTCTACTTTTTCTTGTTCTCATAAATGCATACATATGTATAATATTGGTCTCAATTTTTGCTATCGTCTTCCTAACTCCGAGTTTGGCAACTTCTCGTGAATTTACGAATTGACACAGTATAACGTACCGTGTAATTATTACAAGAACACTGTATTGAATTCAACAAATCTGCATACATATTGATAAGCTCTCTTAATCTCGGCATTTGTCATAGTACAACATACTGTGTAATAATTATAACAAAATATACACGTATACTTTGGTTCTAATACTTCGTATGCGAACCATAAGCAACGTCTCTTTTGTCACGATCACTTAATTTACTTACTCTTGTATACGTAAGAGAACATTGCGTTATTATACATACACAAATAAAGGATACTCTTCTTAATTTTATCAATATACGTACGCTCTTAATATATTGGCTTCGCCTGTGTCAATTAAAATAAATACCGCATTAGTCCGCCTCAATTTTTTTTTGTGATTTATTACATAAATCATTATAATAGAATAAATAACTCATTGAGTGTCTAACTGAGCGAAATTATTAAAGAATAATTTAATTAACTTAAATACGGTTACATTTTTCCGAGCAGAGTCCATACCTTGGTTAGTCTTTGCAACGAAGGGTTTTCCGAAATTATCAATTCTTATACGTTTTCTATAAGCGCGCAAATTACCAATGTCTTAACGCACCGCAGGAAAATATTACACCACTAAAACGTACAGGTACGACAGTTAATTTTCAGAAAGATTACGTCATTCAGAACAATCGGGCATCTGATACCGAATCAGCAAGTCGGTTTTAATTCGCATTCACTTATTCGTTTTTTTTTTCCTGCTACTGTAATTATACGAATTACGTGAAGTTAGCAGTTTTCAACAGTTTGCAAGGCCTGTCGCATAATATTGCATCTCTCTCAGAGCAATTTTCTGATTACTTCTACACTTTATTTGGGGCTGTAGTTCTACGAATTACTCAAATTTGAACTTTTAAATTCTTTTTCTGCGGCATTTTGATTTACATTGTATTTCTACGAATTGCTTGAAGTCTAGTCACACTCAGCTCTCGCGCAAGTACAATCGTATACGCCACTCTCTCAACGGAAGGCGTTGTCTCTCTGATAGAATGCTTTCCAGACATTTTTCTGGATATCCAATTCTAAAGTTGAACACCGCAGTACAGAAGATTTGCTTTGAAATCTTTTTTCTGTCCAAAATTTTTGTAGTTTTTCAAATTACTCTCTATACATACTTTTTCTCATTCTTTTTTGTATAATTTTACGAATTACCACTATATATATATATATATAATATATATCTATATATATATATATATATATATATATATAATATATATATATATATATAATATATATATATATATATATATATATATATATATATATATATATATATATATATATATATATATATGCAGATATATCTCTCAATATTTACGTCACATTTCTACGAATTACGCATAAAAACTATTCAAGGCAGCCGCAGAGGAAATCATCGATTTTGAGTCAAATTTCCAGGCGGATACACATGATCGATTTTTTCTGGAAGTACAGAAGAAGGAGTTTCAACCCCTATAGAACGAGTGTAAAGATGCATATTTTTCAATCGGAAGAGACGATGTTGGTGATGGATTTGATCATATCAAGGCAATATATTGAGAGTGCAAAACCGCTTAGGTCCAATGTCTTTCTGCAATCAACGCTCATCTTCACGAGCTTGACGATGAGGTGGCCAATCCCGCAACTTCAACTCCTCCTGCTGAGAGTTGCTCTTACCAATGTTTGCAATTTCCTGCTATTCAACTGCCAACATGCTTCCATGGAGATTATGATGATATCACTAAGTCAACTCTGTTGAATAATAATGGATTCACAATACGAGAGATACGAGAACAAACGGATTCTCGACCACATTCAACTGAAATCTCTATTCAATTTGCAGTCAGTCGCGCAAGAAAGGGGTTTTAACATAAAACGCTTACAGCGAACAATAAACGATTGCATAACGATCTTGGAGTTGTTGTCGTATATCTGTGCTCTACGAAACTGCCAGACACAACTCTGTGTCTGTGGGAGCAGTCTATCAAGAACAAGAGTGGGATTATTACGTGGGATGTGTATTACGCATTCTTGACTGAACGGTTTCGAACACTGGAGTCGGTTTTGGACATATGAAGAGGCTCTCGGCAACCCATCCAGCCACAGAATCGCTAATTCAACCACTCACAGGATCGGCAATTTCCGTACGTCGTGAAGAATTACAAACTCTGTACGAATTGCTTCGCAAATTCTCACGACTCCAATTCCTGCAAAAGTATAAATTCGTGCTTCGTATGCGGATAAATGCACCATTCCCTATTACATAGGGTAGAAAATGAGCCCAGCGCTGGACCAGCAGAAGTTCCCACTACATCTACTTCTGAATTATATCGCCAAGTATTCACTTCTCAGCTCCCAGCTGTCACTACAAATCATCCATCGAGAAGTGGTACAGTGCCACTCGTAACAGCACTGGTACATATAAGTCATAACAACACCACATTTAAGGCTCGTGCTTTAATAGATTCAGGTGCGGAGCGACTTTCATATCCGAACTATTACAGAATAGGTTGCGCCTCCCTGTTCGCGACGTTCGGACGAAGGTCACTGGCCTAAACGAAGTAATCACAGCACATTCTTCGAAGACGTGTTCGTTGACGATCGTTTCCCCGATAGACCCACATTTCTCAACGATGGTGGATTCCTGTGTATTAAAACGGCTTACTGGCAACCTGCTGTCATGTCCGACAAATACAAATTTACGTAAGGAGATCTACGACTAGCATATGAAAATCACCATCAAAGTACAGCTGTAGATCTAATATTGGGAGGTCATATCTCCCCATCCATCATATTAGAAAGAATTCGCACTGGAATTCTGGGGTCACTAATAGCCCAAAATACGGTCTTTGGATGGGTAATTACCGGCCCACTCCAGACATCACAATATCGTAGAACGATTTCATCGTTCTATAATAAAATCGGCGACGGTCGAAGCCAGAACACACCGTGTTCGTCTTCTGCTGCCAAGAGAAACTTCCCTGAAGGTGATAACCTGGATACCGCTAGTATACGAATTCGTTCACGCAACTACACTATCGCTATGTAGGGGCATGCACTCCTTCCGACAATGTGGAAAGTTCTCTTCAGTTACAGTAGAAAAGAAAATTTCCATTGTAAACAAATACCGTATTTGCGTTAACTGCTTGGCAAATTCACATACTTTTACCGAGAGCCAAAGCCATTTCTCATGCCGTTTTTGTGGAAAACGGCCCGCATTAGCGAGCCACCTACTACAGCACCAAGGACACATCCGCCTGCGCTTAGCATCAATTTAGATTACAAGTTTATTCATTTCACTATTACTTAAGTATTGTGGTACTTCTTTTCATATACCATAACTACTCACAGCACTGGCACTGGCAGGTTGGTAATGAATGATATGAATTCAAAAGTGAAACATTTAAATATGCTATGAAGATTTATTGTTAGTTCTAAGATATTTTTGGAAGATTCAATAAAACGTATAAAAGCTGAAAACAAAAAAACCAAAAAACAAAAAAACAAAAACCAAAAACAAAAACCAAAAACAAAAAAACAATGTATATATATATATATATATATATATATATATATATATATATATATACATATATATATATATATATACATATATATATATATATATATATATATATATACATATATATATACATATATATATATACATATATATATATATACATATATATATAAATATATATATATATATATATATACATATATATATATATATATACATATATATATATATATATATATATATATATACTTACTTATGTGACCATAACAACCGAATATCGACTTAGGCCGAATATAATATGCTTCGCCAGCCATCTCTGTTCTCCTCTAGCTGGCGCCAGTTAGAAATTCCAAGCGCCGTCAGGTTCTTCAGTACTTGGTCTTTCCACCGGAGGTTTGGTCTTCCTCTTCTGCGTCGTCCTCCAGCGGGTTCCGAATATATAACCTTCTTAGCTGGAGCCTGTTCTTCCATTCGCTCGACATGACCTAGCCAGCGCAGCCGCTGGATTTTGGTGCGCTTTACTATGCCAATACCTTATTCGGTACTCGCCACCAACGCAAATAGGTCCAAAGATCTTGCGCAGGACTTTTCTCTCGAAAACTCCAAGCATTCGCTCATCCGTGGTGGAAATTGTCCAGGCTTCAGCGCCATATGTTAGGACAGGCATGATGAGAGACTTGTAGAGTGTAGTTTTCGTTATTCGAGAGAGAGCTCGACTTTTCAGTTGCTTACTTAGCCCAAAGTATCACTTGTTTGCAAGGGTGATCCTTCGCAATATCTCCAGGTTGACGTCATTACTGCTGTTACTACTGGTTCCAAGATAGACAAAGTCCCTTACTACTTCAAAAATGTAGTTGTCAACACTGACGTGCTGTCCAATTCGCCGGGATTCTTTGTTTGTTGACATTATATAACTCGTCTTGCCCTCGTTCACCGTAAGACCCATCCGACGCGACTCTCTTTCCAACTCTGAGAATGTTGCACTGACTGCTCGCGTGTTCATGCCGATTATGTCAATATTGTCGGCATACGCTAACAGCATGACACTTTTGTTGAAGATAGTGCCATTATGTCGTAAATCAGCAGCTCGTATTATTTTCTCCATAATAAGTTTGAAGAAGTCGCAAGATAACGGTATTAAAGGGTGAGGAGAGGTTCTTTCCAATTTTCACTGCACAACGGGAGTTATGAAGTGTCATTCTACAAAGTCGAATGAGCTTTGCAGGAATACCGAACTCAGACATTGTTGCGTAGAGGTAATCCCTTACCGGACTGTCGAAAGCGGCTTTATAAGCAACAAATAGGTGGTGTGTGTCGATCTGTTTTTCTTGGGTCTTCTCCAGGATTTGGCGCAGTGTGAAAATTTGGTCGAAGGTAGATTTACCAGGTCTAAAGCCACACTGATAAGGCTCAATCAGGTTGTGGAGCATGGGTTTCAATCTTTCACACAATACTCTAGATAGGACCTTGTGTGCGATGCTCAGGAGACCTATTCCACGGCAGTTGGCGCAAATTGTGGGGTCTCCTTTTAATGTACAGCACAGAGAACACTGAGCCTCCAATCATCAGGCATGCTTTCATCCGACCATATTCTGCTTATGAGCTGGTGCATGCGGGCGAGCAGCTCATCGCTTCCGGTCTTAAAAAACTCGGCAGGCAGGCCATCAGCACCTGCAGCTTTGTTGTTCTTCAGCCTTAAATTGGCCGTTTCACCTCGTCATAGTCGGGTGGTGGAACATCAACACCATCATCTGTAATAGGGGTTATCGGGCAATCTCCTCCACTGGCGGAATTGTTAGTAGCATCGCCATTCAGTAACGTGGAGAAGTGTTCCCTCCATAGGCTCAGTACACTCTGGAAATCTGTAACCAGATTCCCATTTCCATCACGACAAGAAGAGGCTCCGGGATTTAAACCGCCACTTATGCGCTTGATCTTTTCGAACAATTTTCGAGTCTCATTCTTGTCGGTACACATCTCTATCTCCTCACACTCGCGTCTTTCTTGTTCTCTTTTCTTGCGCCTGAAAAGACATCTCTCTGCACTCCTTTTCTCTCTGTACCGCTCCTTAACAGCTCGAGTTGCACCTGCATGCAGGGTTCTTCTGTAGGCGGCGTCTTTCTCTGCGGTAGCGTCGCGACACTCTTGATCATACCACTCATTCCTCAGAGGCCGGCAATAACCGATTACCTCCTCGGCAGCAGTAGTCATGGAGTGGGATATATGTGTCCACCGTGCGCATGTATCATCAAGTGGGGGAGTGTTCTGCATAAGCAGATCCGATAGTCGAGTGGCAAATGAATCTGCTGTCTCTGGTGATTGCAACTTACTGACGTCGAGCATTCTCTGTGTTGGAGTTCTCTTGTTATTTGCGAAACATATGCGTGTGCGCACCTTAGCTGCAAAAAGGTAGTGATTCGAGTCGATGTTGGCACCACGGATCGATTTCACGTCCATCACACTGGAAGCGTGCCTTCCGTCAATCACCACATGATCAATTTGGTTTCTTGTACGTTGATCTGGAGACAGCCATGTCGCTTTGTGGATGTCGAGATGCTGGAATCTGGTACAACCAATTACCATATTTCGTGCTGCTGCGAAGTCGATCAGCCTCATTTCGTTATCGGAGGTGTTATGGTGGAGGCTGGATTTTTCGACAGTTCGACCAAAGGTACCTTCCTTGCCCACCCAGGCAATAAAGTCGCCAAGCACGATTTTGATATCATGGAGGGGGCAGCGGTCGTAAGCTTCTTCGAGGCGCTGAAAGAAGCTCTCCTTGGTCACATTGACCTTCTCATCTGTCGGAGCGTGGGCACATATAAGGCTGACGTTAAAGAATTTTGCCTTGATGCGGATTGTGGCCAGCAGTTCGTTCACAGGCGTGAAATGTGAGACCAGATGTCGTAGTCTCTTGCTGACCAAAAATCCGCATCCTGATTCATGCTTTTCAGCATGGCAACTGTAGTAAATATCACAGGATGCTCTTTTGGAGCAGCCCTGTCCCGTTCATCGCATTTCCTGGAGAGCGGTGATGTCAGCTCTGTATTTTTCGACGACATCGACCAGCTGGATAGAGGCACCCTCCCTATAAAGGGACCGGACATTCCAGGTGCATATCCGTAAATCGTGGTACTTATTTCGTTTGCGGGGGTCATCTACATTTTTACATTATTCATTGGGCAGGTTTTTTATGTGGCGAGTCCCAAACCCAACGCACAACCTCTAACCGAGGAGATTTTCGCCACTCACTTCAGCCGCCTCCCAGCGGGTGCCAGGAGGACGTTGCCCGGTGGTCGCCACGGAGAGGGCCCCCATTAATAATCATGAAGGCGCTATCACATAGTAAGCAGAGCAAGCTACATGACTACCCCTCATTAACAAATAGAGGTATCATCACATAGCGCTTAGATCAAACTACATGACAACCAGTGAGCTGACTTGCGATCAGTTCAACACGGATTGCGCTAGCCCCACCCGGTTGAGGCAGTTAGACACGTTACCTTGCGAAAACACCACCAGACCAGTTATATTGAGTCTATGAATATTATAATTTGTCTCTTTTAAGTTTAGACGTTTAATTTTACTTGGCTTTTATCTGATTCATTTTTTTTTTGTCTTTTGGCATACCATAACTTTCTATAGCCAATCAAATTTAAATTTTAAATATATATATATATATATATATATATATATATATATATATATATATGTATATATATATATATATATATATATATATATATATATATATATATATATATATATATATATATATATATATAAATATATATATATATATATATATAGAGAGAGAAGCTTTTATATATATATATATATATATATAAAAGGTTCTCACATCAATTAACACATGTCTTTTATGCGTACCAACCCTTTTTGTCTATTTTAACATTACTGTAATTTTTTAATATAGGTATTTTAACAAAAAAAAAGGAGACTTACTAAGACATGTCTTTTATTTCCACGTACTTTGACACAACTTTACTTTTAATATCGACAATCGAATCAAAAATAAAAAGGAGAATTCATATGTTGATTAACAAAAGTACTCCACTGATACATGTCTTTGATTTGTGCGTTTTTTAATGTTAACGCATCGACGAAACATGTGTTTTTTTGTTTTTAACCTTTTAGTAGTTTTATCCGGGCCACCACAATTATATAATTTTCTTGCTGTAACAATAAAGCCCTTTAATAGTAGGGATCTCTTATTATCGTATGACCTTTCTCGTAATCATCGTTTATAACACTCTAGCTTATTTTTATTTAGCACCTTATCGTATGCCTAGATGTCCACTTGACTCTCTAATTTTTCTGTATGTCTGTCTGTTTTTGTTGTGCGATTCTGCTTTTATACCTGTCAAAGTCCCAACAAAAAAATTTAACATTAACTTTCCAATATATCATTATCTACTCAGTTATTAGTCAAATGGTCTAATGAAAGTTTAAGTACAGCGGTTAATATATTTACCGTATGATCAGTATGATTTTGAACTGTGCACCGCTATATGACGTATTGAACACTTCATAGAAACAAGTATATTAACGCGAGTAAAAAAAATATTGTTTCCATTGTATCGGCTTCAAGCGCCACTACAGCGGGGCAATGGTCATAACTTTCTTCGAGGCAGTGAAATAAGCTCTGCTTGGTCGCATCGTCCTTCTCATCCGTCGGAGTGGGGCACATATTAGGCTGATGTTAAAAACCTTTGCCATAATGCGGATTGTTGTCAGCCATTCGTTCACAGGTGTGAACTGTCTTTCGCTGTCTTTTACAGACAACAAAACTATATGTTAGTTTGTGCCTCTCCACATGGCAACTGTAAAAAAATATCACCCAGGTCATATTTATTACATTCCACATATCCGTATATCATGGCCCTTATTTCGTTTGCAGGGTGCATCAACAAGAGGGGTAGTCCGTTTCCGAGACATGTTTCTATTTTTAGGCGGACTTTTTATGTGGTGGGTCCTAAGCGATAAGTTCAACAAGGATGGCGGTAGCCCCACCAGGTTGAGGCAGTAAGATACCACCAGGCCACCGACCACCAGCAACTGACAATGGTACGATTTTACTTCGGAATTGCTTTCGAATAATTTCAAGTTACTAGGTGTGAACAAATTACATATTACCTCATATCATTCATAAGCAAATGATTCCTTAGAACGAAGCCACAGACCGTTACCAGAATAAAGTTAAAGAAGATGGACCTAATTGGGATCAGTGGTTAGCATCAGCAATGTATGTCCACAAGAATACCGTTCATCCTCCAACAAAGCACACATATATATATATATATATATATATATATATATATATATATATATATATATATATAATTAAAAAAATTTTTTTTTATTGTTTTTTAATTTCATCAGCGACCGTGTTAATGTTGAGGTCACGGTGAATGTCGATGTTGCGAGCATACCAAGGTGCGTTGACAATATTTCTAAGGACTTTATTTTGCTTGGGCTGGCGCAACCCCAAATTTGTGCTCCATAAGACCACACTGGTTTTAAAACTTGTTTATATATAATTATTTTATCGTATATGGAAAGTTTAGATATTCTTCCAATGAGCCAGTCCATTTTCATTACTTTTAGATTGAGTTCACTTCGGTTTATTTTTATATATTCCTTCCATCGTAACTTAGGATCTAGAGTTATGCCAAGATATTTTGCAGTGTTTGCATGCGGGATTAGGGCGTCTAGTAGCATTATTGGGTGATAGTTTGCTTTTTGGTGGTGCATTTACATGAATTGATTTAATGCTGTTTGGTTTTATTCGCCAGGTTTTCGTCCATTTTTCTATTGCATCTATAGGATTTTGCAGTTTAGCTGCAGCTTCTTCAGCGATTTTTCCTGTTGCAAGAATGGCTGTGTAGTCAGCAAAGATGGCAATCATACTATTTGGAGGAAGGGGTAAATCTTTTGTATACAGGAGATATAAAGGGTACCAAGGATGCTTCCTTGTGGAACGTCAGCGTTTATTTCTTCTAGATCAGAATACTTATTTCCTTGTTTCACGCGGAAGTAACCTACAGTTAAATATGACTTCATGAGGTCACTGTATTGGAATGGCAGGCAAGAGTTCAATTTGTTGATTAGGCCTTCATGACATAACTTATCGAATGCTTGTGCTACGTCCAGGAAAACTGCTGAGCATACGTTTTTCTCCTTTAATGATTTTTCAATGTCTGCTGTGATTCTGTGCATCTGATCTATGGTAGAATGTTTGCAGCGAAATCCAAATTGATGTGAAGGTATAAGGTTTAGAGATTCAATGATTGGTTTTATGCGATTGAGAATGAGCTTTTCAAATAGTTTTCCAATTTGTGGCAGAAGGGATATTGGCCGATATGAGGAGACAAAGTGTGGTTCTTTCCCCGGCTTAGAAGATCATCTCAGCTACTTTCCACATGCTTGGGACATATTGAAGTCGTATTGATGAGTTAAACAGTTTTGCCAATTTATTAGGCATTTGTTGGGTAATTGTTTTAGCACTTCCGATGTGATTAAATCAAATCCAGGCGCTTTCTTGTCTTGAAGTTGTTTTATTTCTCTTTTTAGTTCATTGATTGTTATATGTGGGATAGGGACGTTATCTTGCTCAGAAATGGTGTACAAGTTATCACATTGATTTTTATTTGGTTGAAAGGTGTTAGACAAGTGCTTTGCGAATGCTATTGCTTTATCCTTATCGCTTCTTGCCCAAGTGTTATCAGTATTTTTTACAGGTGGAACATGACAGTTTGGCCTTTTTAAGTATTTCATGCATTTCCAAAGAGAATAATCACTTTTTTATCCGCTGTTAACTCTGATAGATATTGATTCATTGATTCGTTTTTAATAACATTTATTTCTCGCGAGAGTTTCTTAGTTGCTTTTTTCAGAATAGGTTTGTCGTTGGGGGTTGCGTTTCATGCCATTTACGCCGTAACTGTCTTTTCGTTGCTATAAGCTGCTTTATTTCTTTCGGATAATTTGTTCCAATTACTTTACTTTTCAAGGTGGGGATGCTATTCCACGCTGCTTGTTGGATTTCTTGAGTAAACTTGTGAACTTTTTCTTCCAGTTGTTATTTTGTTTTAATCGGACAATTGTTACTTAAGTTGTTTTGGAGGATTTCCTTAAACGATTTCCAATTTGATAGCTTTCTTATAATGAAAAAGCCTATAAGGTCTGGGGTTTTATTGACATGCGTTGGCCAATAAGTTGGTTTAGCTGTGGAAAGGGACTCGCATCTCATTTTTCGTGCTGCTTTGAATAACTCAACTTGGTATTTTTCGCATTGAATTCTCGTCCCATTATAAACTTAAGTTTATGCATATTAATAAGTTATTTGTACTCATCTGAAGAAATAGAGTGCCTTGGGGGCAGTAGATAGCCGTGATTGAGAGTAGCTGGTTCTTAGTTTTGATGGTGATAGTGGTAGTTTGTAATATATCAGTTCATTGAATTCTTCATGTTGTTCAATGTTTTTTGTTTTTTAATTAAAGCACTGCCACCCCTTGCGCAGTTGCTCGGGTGAATAGTGTCATACGTTATAGTGCTCAATTTCGATATGAGATTGTCTGGTAAAGTGTGTCTCAGATATTAGGCACACATCAACCTAGTAGTATTTGAAGCTCATTTTGGTGTTTTTTAAACCGTTTGCATTCCATGCCATAATTCGAAACATGAATCATTGCTAAGTATTGGATCTGATTTGTTGTTCGAGATCGCTCAGTCGCTTTTGTTGAATTCATCTTGATTATTCAATTTTTTAAGTATTTGAGTTAAGGGGGTTTTCTACCTTGTTGGTTCAAAAAATTCGATTTTTTTTTTTTCAATTTTCCAACCCAGTTTTTCCGAGCCGTCGAAGACAGTTACGCGTGCTCTTATCGCAGCGCTCTTCGCGACCACCTAAAAGCTGGCCCATCGCGTTTTTCTAAAGTTATCTAACGTTCTATCGAATACCTGATGTATCTGTATCTATGTAATCTCTGTTATGCATGATAAAATTTTCGGTCCATTCAGTTTGAAAGAAAATTTAACGTCGGAAACATCCCGCTTGTTATATACATGAATATCTTTAAATGCGATTTCCCAAAAGTTGCGTTTTTGTAACTGGTTGACATGATATCTCGAAAACTAATTGATTGATTGATTGAAATTATATATCAAAATTTGTGAAAAACATGTGGCTATCGTCTGACAGATACTTTTTAGATTTTTTTTATTTAAACAATTTTTACAGATGTTTTTAACCCCGAAAACATTAAAAAAAAAAAATTTTTTTTTTTTAAAGTTGCCTGTTCTGCGAAATTTTCAAATTTTGAAAATGCCATCTGTCAAACGATAGCCAAGGTGATAAAAAAATTAAATCATTTTGGTTTTTTTGTTTCAGACGATTTTCATGAGCTAAATCGTGTCAACCATTTGTGTATGCATTTTTTGCAAGGGACACTTCAAGGTCAAGTCACGGTCAAATCGAAGACAGTAAATTTTCAGTAAAATTAGTGTTAAATGTATTTAAATAAACAAGTTGAATGCAACAAACCGCACCTCGATTGCGTTTTTAGTTTTCCTATAACTAATATTCAAAAAACAGTGTCAAAAATGAAGCCACAAGGTAGAAGACCCCCTTAAGATTTCTTCATTACTTGTTTTAATATTTGGTTTGCTGTTTTTTCCAGTTTCTTTTGCAACTTGAGAAAATTATAATTTTTTTGCCTTTATAACATTGGCACGATTGATTTCCGTAACATTATTAAAAGTTTCAGTATTTTCAACACGATTATTATGAATTTTTGCTTTAGGATTCTTTTTATTACGAATTTTTTCAATTCTTTGGCGACAATACATCCAGGATAGTTTGCAGGATGGTCTTGACCACAATTGCAACATTTTGGTCTTTCATCTGAGGGTTTTTTACATTCTATTTTACTGTGTTTTCCGCCACACTTTACACATTTTGGTGTTTTACCACAATAATTTTTTGTATGTCCAAATGCTTGAGAAGTCTTACAAGCTTTTACAGCCTCAATTGCAACGATTGAGTGGAGGGTATGCTTAATGTTATATATATTTTTTTAATGTCTTCGTTTGAATCAAAAGTAACCAAAATCATATCAGCGGCTCTTTGGATTTCCATTTTAGTTTATTAATGTCGTTTATGACTTTAAAACCTTGTTCTTTTAAGTCATCGATAATTAATTGGGGATCACACCAGTGATGTAGATTTTTAATCATAACTTTTATAGGGCATGTTTGTTTATTTTCATAAGAATACCAAAATATATCGGATTCTGTTAACATTTTAGTTATTGGCCTGTAGTCATCGCTATGAATAACGTTTACTTTATAAATGTCGTTGCTCAATTTGAGAGTAAAGTGATGTTTTGCTAGCTTTTTAATTGTGTTACTTATCCCTTGGTAGTTTGTTATATTTAATATCATAATTGGTGGAGGGCGAGGGTCATATTTTTCACTATTTTTTTCTAAAGCAGATTTTCCAAAGTCAAGCGCTTTTGTAGCGCTCGTTTTACCTATTTAAGGCTCTGGCGATCCTTGAGCTTTTGGTTTTTTGTTTGGTCTTTCATTTTTCTTCAGAATTCAGTTGGTTTCTAGCACTAGCACTATATATATATGTCTAGTCACTATATATATATATATATATATATATATATATATATATATAAAGGGTTATCCATTTCGCGGTTTCAAAAGTATAGGGCTAGAATTCGACATCTGTCAAACTGTGTTGTTAAAGCAATTTCTTTATTTTTCAGTTCAAAGTCTGACATTTGCGAAAATGGATCGCTAAACTACTACAAAAATGGTGATTCTGCCACAGCCACATATCGTGCTTTAAGAGGAGATTATGGTTTACATAATCGTCCAACTACGCAAGCAATTGGCAAAATTGTGAAGAAATATGAAGAGACTGTATCGGTTAATCGGTTACAGATATTGTAAGGCCTGTGCATCATCGTTTCGCTCGTACCACCGAAAATATCGCTGCTGTAAGTGAAAGTGTTGCCGAAGACCCGAATGTGTCGTTTCCTCGTCGTTCTCTGGAATTAGGACTGTCTTACGGCAGATTATGGCGTATTTTGCATTTGGATCTACACCTACATCCATATAAAATCCAGCTCACACAACAACTGAAGCCAGCTGACCATTCACAACGTCGTAGATACGTCGAATGGGTGCTTGAACAACAGGCGGTGGACGGCGATTTTTCGAACAAAATTTTCTTCAGCGACGAAGCACATTTCCCACTCCGTGGGTATGTTAACAAACAAAATTGTCGTATTTGGGGTTCTGAGAATCCTCAAGTAATTGAAGAGAGGCCACTACATCCACAAAAAGTCACTGCTTGGTGCGCTCTTTGGTCCGGAGGTGTGATTGGACCTTACTTCTTCGAAAACGACGATGGAACGACTGTCACCGTCAATTCGGAGCGTTATGGTCATATGATAACCGACTTTTTTTTGGCTGCTATTGAAGAATACGACTTAGAGAATATGTGGTTTCAACAAGACGGTGCCACATGCCACACAACTAGAGCGAATATGGCTTTATTGCAAGAGAAATTTTCTGGCCGCGTAATTTCTCGTCGTGGCGATATCAAGTGGCCACCAAGATCATGAGATTTGACACCGCTTGACTTTTTTTTGTGGGGCTACGCGAAAGACCGTGTTTATGCAGATAAACCTTTAACTCTTGAGAACCTAAAAACCAACATTCGTCACGTTATGGCTGAGATACCGCCCAATATGTGTCAAAAAGTGGTCGAAAAGTACCTCAAAAGAATCGATGCTTGCAACAATTCGCATATATATATATATATATATATATATATATATATATATATATATATATATATATGGTCTATATATATATATATATGTATATATATACATATATATATATATATATATATATATATATATATATATATATATGTATATACAGTGGCTCACAGCTTATTTCGTACAGTGTATATATTTTTATGTACATGGCTGTAACATCGAAACTAAAAAACTTATCAATAAGTTTTGAATGTAGATGTCTATGTATGTGTTTAGTAAACCTAATAAGAAAACGGGGAACCCCAAAAATTGTTCTTTTTGTCATGCAAGAGAGAAAAACTATTGATCAGCTGATTTTCAGCTCACATCTTATTTCGTACACAAACTTCAATGTAAGTAAGTTTCATTCTGCCGCGCAGTTACAAAGTTTTTTTGAATTGTATGAGTTTTTGGACCTTTTTAACTATTATAACAATTTTTATTATTATTATTTTAAATAGTTAAAGTGCTGTAAATTAAACATTTAGCGTTATGGGTCGTCGTACAACTATGGAACAGCGTAAACTGGTAATTAACCATTTTAGGAAAGGTCAGAGTGTGCGAAAAATTGCTGAAATGACAAATTTAAGTGCCTCAACTGTCCAATACATCATTCAACGCTTCGTTCGCGAAAATCGGTTGGAGAACAAGGGCAGAGAAGCACCTAATAAGATTTTCAACGCATCAGACGAGCGTTATATTGTACGAAAAGTTAAGAAAAATCCAAAGTTATCCGCTCCGAAGTTGGCTGCAGAGGTTCAGCGTGAAATAGGAAAATAATCCAGTGATGAAACTGTCCGACGTGTGCTGCGCAATCATGACTTGAACGGTCGAGTAGCCCGAAAGAAACCATTCATTTCAAAAATGAATATACAACGCCGACTTGACTTCGCCAAAGAGCATATTATTAAGACTCCTGCGTTCTGGAATACCGTTATTTTCGCGGATGAGTCTAAGTTTAATATTTTTGGCTCGGACGGAATGTCATATGTTTGGCGTAAAGCGAATACCGAGCTAAACAAGGAGAACCTTAAGCCCACAGTGAAGCATGGTGGCGGTAGCGTGATGGTTTGGGCCTGTATGTCAGCAGCCGGAGTAGGTGAATTGGTTTTTATTGAGGAAACAATGGACAAAATGAAGTACCTCGAGATTCTGAAAAACAATTTACTTCAAAGTGCAGACAAACTGGGTTTGCGGGAAGAATTTCGGTACTACCAAGATAATGACCCAAAACATAAATCTGGGATTGTGCAATCTTGGCTTATTTGGAACTGCCCACACTTGATGTCTCCACCACCACAGTCACCTGACATGAATGTGATTGAAAATCTTTGGTCTATTTTGGACAATAAAATAAGAACACACAAGATTTCTAATAAGCAAGACCTAAAGAAGGTACTGATGGAAGAATGGAAAAAAATCACACCAGACATCACTCAAAAATTGGTGGATTCAATGCCAAATAGACTCCAGGCTGTCATTAACGCTAAGGGATGTCATACTAAATATTAAAATCAACTTACTTTGTTTTTAGTTTGAACTTAAAGAGACTGTACGAAATAAGCTGTGACATGAATTTTCCTATTTTATTCTTATTTTATTTTTTTATAGTGTCAAACACTAAAATTTTGAAAAAGTAAAATTTGGAAAATAAAAAACAAACCTTCCTTTCTAAAATGGCATTTATATTTTGTTCAAATTTTTGCTATATTAGGAATTACTACTGCAGCAATTGTTAAACTGTCACTGTACGAAATAAGCTGGGAGCCACTGTATATATATACATATATATATATATATATACATATATATATATATATATATATATACATATATATATATATATATATATATACATATATATATATATATATATATATATGTATATATATAGATATATAAATGTATACATAATATATATAAAAAAAATAAATATGTGGCACTTAAAGCCCCAAAGGGCTCATTGACCGAGCTTCTCTTCCATTACCGTTGTGCGTTTTAAATTTTGGACAGTATTAGAATGGACCTACTTATTTTAGCCGCTTCCGAACGGCAGAACACTTGTGACATCACTTTTTCTGAGCTTTGGCACAGAGTTCTTTTTAGAAGCTTTTTCATGGCAAGTTGTTACTGTCGGAAGAATTGCCAATTGCTTGCCGACAGGTGGGTACCGTTCGAAAGAAAAATCTTTTCGATATTAAATTTGTTATGCATCAGCCGGGTATTGAACCACGACCTACAGATCAGAAGGCGACACACTAACCACTGAGCTACGGCATCCAATATATATATACATATATATATATTTATATATATATATATATATATATATGTATATATATATATATATATATATATATATATATATATATATATATATATTTATATTTATATATTTATATTTATATATTTATATATATTTATATATATATATATATATATATATATATATATATATATATATATATACAGTGGCTCCCAGCTTATTTCGTACAGTGACAGTTTAAAAATTGCTGCAGTCGTAATTCCTAATATAGCAAAAATTTGAACAAAATATAAATGCCATTTTTGAAAGGAAGGTTTGTTTTTTATTTTCCAAAATTTACTTTTTCAAAATTTTAGTGTTTGACACTTTAAAAAAATAAAATAAGAAAAAAATAGGAAAATTCATGTCACAGCTTATTTCGTACAGTCTCTTTAAGTTCAAACTAAAAACAAAGTAAGTTGATTTTAATATTTAGTATGACATCCCTTAGCGTTAATGACAGCCTGGAGTCTACTTGGCATTGAATCCACCAATTTTTGAGTGATGTCTGGTGTGATTTTTTTCCATTCCTCCATCAGTACCTTCTTTAGGTCTTGCTTATTAGAAATCTTGTGTGTTCTTATTTTATTGTCCAAAATAGACTAAAGATTTTCAATCACATTCATGTCAGGTGACTGTGGTGGTGGAGACATCAAGTGTGAGCAGTTCAAATAAGCCAAGATTGCACAATCCCAGATTTATGTTTTGGGTCATTATCTTGGTAATACCGAAATTCTTCCCGCAAACCCAGTTTGTCTGCACTTTGAAGTAAATTGTTTTTCAGAATCTCGAGGTACTTCATTTTGTCCATTGTTCCCTCAATAAAAACCAATTCACCTACTCCGGCTGCTGACATACAGGCCCAAACCATCACGCTACCGCCACCATGCTTCACTGTGGGCTTAAGGTTCTCCTTGTTTAGCTCGGTATTAGCTTTACGCCAAACATATGACATTCCGTCCGAGCCAAAAATATTAAACTTAGACTCATCCGCGAAAATAACGGTATTCCAGAACGCAGGAGTATTAATAATATGCTCTTTGGCGAAGTCAAGTCGGCGTTGTATATTCATTTTCGAAATGAATGGTTTCTTTCGGGCTACTCGACCGTTCAAGTCATGATTGCGCAGCACACGTCGGACAGTTTCAGCACTGGATGATTTTCCTATTTCACGCTGAACCTCTGCAGCCAACTTCGGAGCGGATAACTTTGGATTTTTCTTAATTTTTCGTACAATATAACGCTCGTCTGAAGCGTTGAAAATCTTATTAGGTGCTTCTCTGCCCTTGTTCTCCAACCGATTTTCGCGAACGAAGCGTTGAATGATGTATTGGACAGTTGAGGCACTTAAATTTGTCATTTCAGCAATTTTTCGCACACTCTGACCTTTCCTAAAATGGTTAATTACCAGTTTACGCTGTTCCATCGTTGTACGACGACCCATAACGCTAAATGTTTAATTTACAGCACTTTAACTATTTAAAATAATAATAATAAAAATTGTTATAATAGTTAAAAGGGTCCAAAAACTCATACAATTCAAAAAAACTTTGTAACTGCGCGGCAGAATGAAACTTACTTACATTGAAGTTTGTGTACGAAATAAGATGTGAGCTGAAAATCAGCTGATCAATAGTTTTTCTCTCTTGCATGACAAAAAGAACAATTTTTGGGGTAAAAGAAAAATACAACAAAAAGAAATTTTACTTAGTTTTATAAGTGTCAAGAAACTCTTTTCACAAACGATACAAAGGTTTTTTTTATAATATTTATTAGTTAAAATTTGATCAAGTAAAATATTTAGTATTAAGTATGGCCACCTTTAGCATCTATCATGGATTGTAGCCGTTTATTCATAAAATAAACCAACTTTTTTAGGCCATAATTGCTCGGTATATTTTTCCACTCTTCCAATATAGCAGTTTTAAGTGCTGTACGGTTTTTAGGTTGCCTTTTAGCCACTTTTTTCTTTAAGTAGACCCACAGGGTCAATAGGGTTAAGGTCTGGACTTTGGGCTGGTGTATCCATAACTTTACCGTAGTTATAAAGAAGCCACAGTCGCACCCTACTCGTCCTTATGCTTTGTGTCATTATCTTGATAAAATTTGAAATGCGGTTTGCCCTCTCTGATGAACCCACATTTTTTCGCAATACTGATTAAATGACTTCAGAATGCCTAAATAATGTTGTGCGTCCATGGTTGACTCTATAAAAGCCAATTCTCATACTCATCTGCTTGAGATACATCCCCAAATCATAATGTACATTTTTCCAAATTTAACAGTAGGAATTATGTGTAGATTTTCTAAAGCTGTTAATGGCTTGCGCCACACTCTGGTCGGTCCATCGTTGTAATACAACCTCATTTTTGTTTCGTCACAGAATATTACGTCGTCCCAATATTCATCAGGTTGAGAAATGAGCCTTGAGGCGAAGGAGAGACATCTTTCAATATTTTGTGCTGATAGCAGCGGCTTCTTACGAGCAACTCTTGATGAGTATTTGTTTCTCAGTATCGCCTGTCGTACAGTTTCATGGGAAAGCACTATACCACACTCTTCCTTGAGTTTCTCCGCAAGCGTTCTGGTCGAAATTTGTGGATTTTTGTGCAGTTCCCTCATCATTAAGCACTCTGCCCGATCAGTAATTTTAAGCTTAGGGCCACCTCCACACTTTGACTCCAATCTATCCTCATTTTCAGCTCGATTTTAAACATTATAAATTGTTTTACGTGTTACAGAGAACATTTCTGATAACTTCTCCACATTTTCTCCCAATTGGCGATTGTAGTGTATAAGCTGAACCACTTCAGCCGATAACCTTTTGCCTGGCATTTTAAAAACACAATATTTAAACAGATGATGTGGACAAAGCAAAAATTAATCACAAACTAACAAACAAAATCATAGGAACGGGTCACTGCAACGCATTTACGCAAATAGATAACTGTAAATGTACCGTTAATCGTTGAAGTGTTGCATAAAGGAATTAAAAAAATAGTTGTGAAAAGAGTTTCTTGACACTTGTAAAATTGAGTAAAATTTCTTTTTGTTGTATTATTCTTTTCTTTTACGTAGAACTTGCAATTTTTTTCATGAATCTTTTATAAATACTGTAAATATCTGTAACTAATAAAAAAAATGTGTATATGGAAATAAAAGTTAATATTTTTGGCTAAGAAAGTTGAAAATTTGAATTTTTTTTCAATGTGTAAACTCATTCTTGACATACTGTATATATGTCTACGCCAGAAAATTATGACACGCGCATTGTCTGTTGTCACCCTTATAGAAGACGAAGGCAACTCTGACTTGATCAGTCAGCAGTCGGTTCGTCTGTTCTTGTTCTTCTTTTTTTTCATACTTATTTTTTTTTTTTGTAATTTTTCTCGACACGAACAGTGCGCGCATTTTTTATTATTATACATATTTTATTTTATACATATAGTTCGAGTGTTTTTTGTACTTTGCAATAATTAATTTGTGTTAATAATAACAAATTATATTCAGTTCTAATCGTTTTCTTGTAATAAACAATACACATAAACATATACAAGTATATCTCGAGTGTTTTTTCTTTGTACAAAGTGATGTACATCAGAAACAATCAGTTTGCAATTTACGTGCATTTCTCTTTCGTTAATTACGAAATTTCTTTGAATAACGAAGAATAATCTAAATAAATCAAAACTTGATTTAAACATACATTTTGAATAATTGTATTGGCCACCAACGAAAGGCTTTACAATTTGGAAGTTGATGGAAAGTGTGCTAATGCGAATACAACAGCAACAGCAAGTAGCAGCAGCACCACCATCACATCAACCGTAACAACAACGGCAACTAAAGCAGAACAAATAGAAGAAAATCACCGACAACAACATCAAGATTTGTCATCAAGTATTGACAGCAATAATTTGATGTTGGAAATTATGACAACAGCAAAATATATCACCCGAAATGAACGAACTGATGGACATCATATTAGCTCAACCTCATATAAGTGGATCAAGAGAAGTGCCTCATCCACAATAACATCATCAACAGAAGAAGCGCCAGCGGAACGTCAACAACAACAAAAATCCCACAGAATATATAATCTCACATGATCGACAACAAGTAGATTTTTTTATATTTTATAATTTATTATTTCTTATTTAAAAATAACGATTAATTAAAAATAATTTTAATTTATTAAAGGTCAAGAAGCAGCCGGTAATGCAAACACATCGGTAAAACTCAACCAAGGTATAAGCCCACCGGCATCTCTCTCAAACGTTCATTTTTGTTGTCCTTCGAGCCGGATCATTGAATTTTTGCAATTTCTTGTGTTGTAGTTGGATTAATTGTTGAAAAGGTTTTACCGGTTTTACTTTTGTGCCATTCGTTATTTATGAATATACCAGTATATAATATATCAGGACTTGTATTAGGCGCTGGCAAAGATGAAAACTTTGCTGTCACAACACCGCCCAATGATTTACTCTGATTACGTATTAAAACAGCCGGCTTTATTAAGCGTAACATATTCCCGTTTAATGCGTATATGTACGAGATAAAAGAAAAACAACTAAAATTATAAAAATATCGAAATTTCCAATTACAAGCGAACTGGACGATATAAAGAACTGAATTACACCACGAACATACCAAATTCCGGGACATATTGCCCAACAACGCACTCGGCGACAACATCGGGTACATGGGCGGAATAGGGGGCATCATCGGCACGATGGCAAAGGGCACCACAGATGCAGAAGGCTTCGTTTGATTGCAGACACAGTTGTTAATGGGTGGAAGAGTGAGATTGGGCGCTGGGGTACATCGGCACGGCTGTGATGTTGTAGCTTTAGCAGTGTCCGATTGGCGCTTTCTTGTTGATTTTGGGGCCTTCTTCGTACGCTGCTGCACTCTCTCGTGAAGTAGGGTGTGATGCTTCGCCGAACACAATTGGCATCGCAATACGCTTGTGCATCGTCGTGCCACGTGCGTATACGCTAAGCAATTGAAACAATAGCCGAATTGCTTCGCAACATCACTTCTCTTTTTCACCGACATTGCCAAGAATCGTGGACATAATCGCAGTGGGTGATCCTTATCACAAATGCTGCAATCGGGACGTCTCTGTGTTTCGGGTCTGTCTCGAAATTCAGAAGGAGGACGGACTGGACTACGTCGTTTTGGAGTTTTTGTTTTGGCGCCATAGGAAAACTGTAACAACAAAAAAAAAAAAACAAAAAAAAAACGGGATGAGAATCGTGTTACAGGAGTATTTTAGGGAGTGGACATAGGAAGCGCGACAAGCTTTACTATTGGCAGAGTTACGATTCCCTTGGCGGTGCGTATATCGGCGACACGTACATGGGAATCGGGACCAAGATATGTTTTTTGCACTCGTCCAAGTCTCCATTCGTTCGGAGGTAAGTGCTCTTTACGTATGACTACTAAATCGCCGATGCGAATGTCATTCTTTGGGACTGCCATTTCGTACGTTTGTGCAGTTCCTTAAGGTACTCCTCCTTCCACCGTAGGCAGAAGGATTGGTGAATTACCTTAAGGCGTTGCCATCTATTAATCACACTTAAGGGTTGGTCTGAGACATCAGGCTCGGCCGGTGCCAATAAAGCCGAACCGATCAAAAAATGACCCGGTGTAAGTAGAAACCTTTCGTTTTCAGCTCGCAGAACACGAGAAACTCCAACGAAAGAAGTTCCGTTGTCGGAAAATATTAACGACGGACATCCACGACACGAAAAGAAACAGGTAAATGCCGCAAGAAATGTAGGCGGCGTCATGTCACTCGTTGCTTCCAAATGTATTGCTCTCGTGGCAAAACACACGAATACGCAAACATAACATTTTGTGATACGGCATGCGCTACCAATATATGCCTTAATATCAAACGGACCGGCGAAATCTACACCAGTCGTAGCAAAGGGTCTTGAGAGGAGGTACGTTCGGGTGGCAACGCTGCCATTATCTGTGAATGATGCTTTTGCTTCTCAAGTACACATACTTTGCAGTTGTGTATCGTAGTCTTTACTAGGTACTTTAATTTTGGAACCCAATACTCTAATCGGATTAGACGCAAAAGCAGCTGATTATCGCTGTGCATGGATACCAAATGCACAAACTCGAGCAACAATCGAGTAAAACGTCCAGCATATGGGAGAATTATAGGGAATCTCTCTCTGTAAGAGATAGCCGGGGAATGAACCAATCGTCCATTCATTCGCATTATTCCACTTGAGCCGAGAAACGGATTAAGCGGGAGTAGATCACTCTTTCGTGGAATTGCGATCTTTTTGGACAAATCAGCGTATTCATTGGAAAAATGCCGCATTTGGCACAACACAATGAGCTTATTGCGGGTGGAAGCTATCTCTCCAGACGAAATGTTTAGGGAATTGAAACAATATTGGCCTCGATTAGATGGGTGACAATTGTGATCAAATCGCAATATATATGATATTACGCGAAGTGCGCGTGGGAGAGTGGAAAACCGATCTAAAATGTCATCGTTTTCATCTGATCTAACGAAATGCGATTTGATCAGCTTGGTTTCGTGAATATTGGCCAAATCGGTATTTGGGGTTGTGTTCGGCCAATTTGGGCGTGGCGTCTTTAACCACGATGGCCCCTGCCACCATAGTTCATTATTGGCAAGTTCCTTTGCGGTGGTTCCTCGTGTAGCCAGATCAGCGGGATTTTCACCAGAGCAAAAGTGAAACCAGTTTGAGCTACCCATCTTTTCAACGATGGATGAAACACGATTTGCCACAAAGGTCGTCCAGTGACATGGTGGTTTATTAAGCCATGCCAATACTATGGTCTAGTCTGTCCAAGCGAATAAAGTATATGTCGCAATTCGTAGCTGCGGGATAACGGAATCCATCACACGAGCGAGTAAATCTGCTCCGCACAGCTCCAGACGAGGAAGCGATAGGCTTTTGACGGGAGCGACACGTGATTTTGCCGCTAACAAATGGGTGTAAACTTCACCCGTGGGATATTCCATACGCACGTATACTGCTGCTGCGTAAGCTTTCTCAGAAGCATCGCAAAAGCCATGAAATTGCAAGCTGCAGTCAAGTGAAAATTGAACGTAACGGGGAATGCGTATGGCTGTCAGATTCGGGTAATCTGACAAAAATTGTTGCCACTTATGAAGTGTTAAGGGCTTAATCGCTTCATCCCAGTCTGTATTGTCGAGCCATACTTGTTGCATCAATATTTTTGCAACAATAATCTTGGGTGCCAACCATCCGGCAGGGTCAAATAATTTGGCAATCATTGATAAGACCTCACGTTTTGTGAATGAAGTTTTATTTGGGAGGGGTATTGGGGAAAAAAAGAAGCAGTCAGAGCCGGCATTCCATTGCAGTCCCAGGGTTTTAGCTGTGCTTTTATCGGAAATATTCAAAAATTCTGAATCCAGTATGTGATTTGACGGAATATTTGCTAGAACGTCTTGATGGTTCGAATTCCACTTCCTTAGGGAGAATCCAGCTGATTGTAATGTCGAATTCAGCTGATTTCGTGCCGTGATAACTTCGGGCAGTGTATGAGCTCCGGCAAGTACGTCATCTACGTACATTGAGTGCTTCAAAATATCGGAAGCAAGCGAGTTATCCATTTCATTCTCATGCGCGAGTTGCAAAAGAGTTCGTATGGCCAAATATGGAGCAAAGTTCACGCCGACGGTAACAGTTTGCAGCTCAAATACCTGAAGTTCTTCATCTATGGATTTTCGAAAATATATGCGTTGGTATGGGGTGTGCTTGGGATGCACGAGAATCTGTCGATACATTTTCTCAATATCGGCGTTAAAAACGAACCGATAAAACCTCCATCTGAGAATCAGTACCATCAAATCTGATTGAAGTATGGGACCGGTACATAATACGTCGTTAAGACTTTTGCCACTAGAAGAACGGCTAGAGGCATTGAAAATCACACGAAGTTTCGTGGTGGTACGGTCGGGCTTCACCACCGCATGATGAGGAAGATAATATGATAAAGAGGGAACTGAGCTATTACAAACGATTCTCTTCATGTGCCCAAGATCGAGATATTCGGCAATAACTCGATCATATTCGATCTTAAGTTGGGGATTCTTAAGTAACCGTACTTCGTTACCAAAGAATTGAGCTCGCGCCGAATTGCGCGACTCTCCTATTGACAACTCCTCGGGAAATTCCCTTTTAAAGGGCAAGGACACAACAAAACGGCCACCTTTATTACGAAATGTGGATTTCTGGTAATATTTTTCACAGTACAAGTCTTCGGCTGACTTGGCATTGGTTTTGGGGAGTTCTTCGATCTCCCAAAATCGGGATATTTGACGATCGAGACATATTTCATTATAAAATGACAAAACTGGTCCATGCTTTTGGCGGTTTGCATAACGACTAGTGATAATCCAGCAGAAAACTGTATTTTGGGCAATCAGGGTACCAATAATGCCCTTACGAATACCTTCTTGTAGTATTGATGGGTAGATATCTCCACCTAAAACCAGGTCTACTGGGGAACTTCTATGCAGATTTTTATCTGCTAACCGTAAGCCTGCTAGTTCCTTACGTAAGTTAGCAGATATGGTACAAGAAGGTAATTTTCCTGTGAGTTTGGCTAATACAAAGGCATCCACTTTAATCGTGACGCTGGAGTCAACTGGGGAACCGATCTCCAACGAACACATTTTTGACGAATGCGCTGTAACGACCTCATTTAGGCCCGTAACCGTCGTCCGTACTTCGCAAATAGGGAGGCGCAACCTATTTCGCAGCCGCTCAGACATAAACGTAGCTTCCGAACCGGAATCGATAAGCGCTCGAGCTATAAAGGAGTTGTTGTGGTGCCGAATGTGTACCAGGGCTGTTCCCAGTAGCACTGCATGGTTTTGTGTCGGGTGGCTTGTAGAATCCAAAACCTTTTCGTGTTTTTCTTGTGTAGCAGGTTGTAATTGGGATGCAAACGCATTGTGAGCTTGTTCCGCTGACTTTGTAATGGGAGTAACGACAGGAGTTGCATCGCGACGGGAGTCAAGGGGTTCGGCTGACCTATGAAGCAATGAATGATGCCTCTTTTTGAATGATGAGCAAGTAAATGGGCTCTTGCACTTACTAAAATCGTGGGAATTGGCTGGAATTGGCAAAACAATTGGTACAGAGCTTGTGCCTTCTGACGACATTATAACGTTCTTCTATTGACAACTTTAAGAAATCGGGACATGAGCGAAGAGAATGTGAATTTATGCATAGTGGGCAACTGCGAGTCACAACGTTGCCGACCTTCTTGGAAGCCGTTGGAGGACTGTACGATCGCCTGGGGGGGTCGAACCGACCGGGTTGTCGATTCGCGGGCTGGCAAAATGGCCGATTCTGTGGCTGGCTGAGTTGCCGAGAACCACTTCTGATATCGGAGACCGATTCCAAGGTCTGATACCGTTCTGTTAAAAAGACGTCGAAGTCATTCCACTTCGCGTTTTTTCGTTTATTTTTCAGAGACTGCTCCCAAAGACACAGAGTCGTGTCGGGAATCTTCGTCGAACACAAATAGACGAAAATTGCATCCCAATGAGAGGTGTCAATCTTCAAAAGCGTCAGATGTGTGATGCTGTCGTTTATCGTACGTTGTAGTCGTTTCAGGTTTGGGCCGGTTTCTTGTGTTACCGCCTGGAGATTGAAAAGAGATTTCAACTGTAAGTTGACGATAATCCTCTTGTTTTCATATCTCTCCTCGAGATTGTGCCATGCTAGTGCGAAGCCATCATTAGTCAAGGGAGTAGACTGAATGATATTATGTGCTTCGCCTCGGGTTTTCTGAAGCAAGTGGTATAATTTTTCCACTGGCGACAGCCGGGGGTTATTGCGATATAAGGCCGTAAACATGTCGCGAAAACTTGGCCATGACACATAATCGCCAGAAAAGCAGGCTGTATCGCATGGAGGCAATTGAATGGAGGGGAAGGCATGCTCAATATCATGACTCGTGGAATTGTGAGTAGTTGGAGTATGAGCAGCGATCGGAGAAGGCACTATAACGGTCAGGTCATGGAGAATGGAGTTAATGCTTGAGAGGCACCGAGTATAAGCCACCTGGCACTCTCGGTATGCTTTCTTTACCTCTTCTATTCCTTCTACATCTTCCTCCGCAGAGATGATCGATTCCCATGCTGCCCTGCAACTATTCCACAGGGTCTCGAAATCCTTTCTCTGGATATCCAATGTGAAAGTGCTGTGGGAATCTTCACTGAGTGTTTGGAAATATCGGTCAAATGTGTGGATTTCCTCCACAGCAGCTTTAAACCACTTTACGTTAGACATATTTTTATTTTTCGGGATAAATTCGGGTTAAAATCAGGGCACGCGCTTTATTGCAATTCAAAATCGTAGTTAAACTTGAATAGCAAGCGATAATATATATTGCGTAACAATTATTTTCTTTTCTTTTCTCAAAATTCTATTTGAGAAAAAATTACGGGATCAGCAGGTCTTTTTTTCTTTAGCGGGATTGTTTTACCTAGTGTATTGGAATTTGTTTATATCGTTGAATATAATATGCAGTATATAGCGAGAACGAGAAAAATAACAAAACAAACGACTCACACGGTCGCGTTGTTTGTGTATAATACAACTATCAAAATATGTTATTTATATTAATTAGGGATTTTGTTATTGCCAATTTAAGTACTTACATAGAAATGGCTTATATACAAAAATTTGCGAATTTTGCCAACGGGTGAAACAAGAAGAAGCACGGCAGTAACAAGAATTATATACTTGTATGGGAGCAAAGTACTTTTATTGTATGAAGTTCTTCTATGTACAATCAACCAAAAAAAAAACTTGGATTTATATACGGGGTTAAACACCTTCTGTATATAAACTTATATGTATATTGTATATAACTGCCGATATAACTGTATATAACGACTGCCGATTAGCTCGATGATGAGGTACACTTGCCTTTAGATATTATTGGCACGCTGGACCTTTTCTTGGTCGAAACAGAAATTTAACTTTATACACTAATTTTCTTTCTTTTATTTGCACTTGACTTATGTATATAGGGAACGAATATGTAAATACATATGTTTTATATGAATCGATGGTTTGACTCTTGTTATATTTCAATTTAATATTCGATTTATGTAGATATATTCATACAAATCTGATTTATTATTTACTTAGGTTAAATGATAAGAAAATTCGTTGGTTTTTGCAAATTACACAAGAAACACCGCAAAGTTGAAAAAATTGGATTTCACATACGACTGACTGATGTATATGCCACTGATTTTAACACACACTTTTCTTTCTGTTAATTTGGTTATGTTTTCTTTATTTATTTGTTTTATAATTTTAGTTTTCGTATAAATATAATTTTACTTTAAAAAAAAAAGAAATGCGCGCACTCCTCGGGAAAAAACCAATTCAATTTGAATTATGTTGATTTATGGGAAAAAAACGAAGGTAAAGGGAAAAGGAGAATGCAATAGGTGGAATAAACAGATGACCGAATGGAATTGATTGGAAGAAATAAATAAGCAGATCGATAGGGTTGCCAGACCATCCATCCACTCATTTACTCCAGTTCACTTTGGGAGTGCGCGTATCTTTTGCTGGCGTAGACAATATATATATATATATATATATATATATATATATATATATATATATATATATATATATATATATATATTTATATATATATATATATATATATATATATATATATATATATATATATATATTATATATATATATATATATATATATATATATATATATATATATATATATATATATATATATATATATATATTTATATATTGTTACGTTTTTATTCTGTGAGCGTTTAATTCTATTTGAATTACCTTGTTCGATCACTGGATTCTGTTAATAATAACTGCAACACTTATTTTATACAACTATATACAGCAACAATTTATTTAATAAACTCTATTTACAATCAACTCTGTTTACAATCAACTATTTACTATAACACTTAAATGTACTTGCAACTTTTGCCTCTGTATCAATGTTTTCGCAATCACGTTCGGAATTAGATTGATTCTTACTTCTCAACACTGGCTCTATTTATACTCTGTTGGCAACACCCCAGAATCTTCCTTTATCGAGATTCTTCTCTTCCTTTCTCGTTGGCTTGTTCTGGTTATCGCTTATTTCTTTTTGTTGACATTCGTTTCGATGCTGCCAATAGTCACAATAGTGATGAGTAATCAACTATCGATACTCGTTGCAATATATATATATATATATATATATATATATATATATATATATATATATATATATATATATATATATATATATATATATACATTTATATATTTATTTATTTATTTATTGGGAGTATAAATAAGTTTGTGCGGATTTAATAACAGATGGCTCGACGACTTCCATTATTTTATCGATATTTCCGACAATTGGCCCTCCAGACCGTGGTTCATCTTTGACATCAAAATTACCGGAACGGATTCTACGAAACCAAAATTGAACGTGATTGGCTGTTACAGTATCAGGACCATAAACACTATTCACATTTTCAGCCGTCTGGCTTGTGTTTTCGCCTCAACAAACAATACTGAGTCAAGCAATCACAAAACTGCCTGAAAAGTGTATTTAGTACGAATGGACCTACTTATTTTACCTACTTACATCACTTTTTCTAAGCTTTGTTCACGGTGTGCTTTTAGAAGCTTTTCCATGGCCTATTTATATATAGAAAATGGATATATATATATATATATATATATATATATATATATATATATATATATATATATATATATATATATATATATAGAAGTATATATATATATATATATATATATATATATAAAGGGTTATCCATTTTGCGGTTTCAAAAGTAAATGTAAATAAAACACATATAAAATATTTTTTATCATGATATTTCTTTTTTATTATAAAGTTTGAACGTTGATATTATGTGTGAAATACTACATCATTTAAATGACCACCACTCGAATTGTTGCAAGCATCGATTCTTTTGAGGTAATTTTCGACCACTTTTTGACACATATTGGGCGGTATCTCAGCCATAACGTGACGAATGTTGGTTTTTAGGTTCTCAAGAGTTAAAGGTTTATCTGCATAAACACGGTCTTTCGCGTAGCCCCACAAAAAAAAGTCAAGCGGTGTCAAATCTCATGATCTTGGTGGCCACTTGATATCGCCACGACGAGAAATTACGCGGCCAGAAAATTTCTCTTGCAATAAAGCCATATTCGCTCGAGTTGTGTGGCATGTGGCACCGTCTTGTTGAAACCACATATTCTCTAAGTCGTATTCTTCAATAGCAGGCAAAAAAAGTCGGTTATCATATGACCATAACGCTCCGAATTGACGGTGACAGTCGTTCCATCGTCGTTTTCGAAGAAGTAAGGTCCAATCACACCTCCGGACCAAAGAGCGCACCAAGCAGTGACTTTTTGTATATGTAGTGGCCTCTCTTCAATTACTTGAGGATTCTCAGAACCCCAAATACGACAATTTTGTTTGTTAACATACCCACCGAGTGAGAAATGTGCTTCGTCGCTGAAGAAAATTTTGTTCGAAAAATCGCCGTCCACCGCCTGTTGTTCAAGCACCCATTCGACGTATCTACGACGTTGTGAATGGTCAGCTGGCTTCAGTTGTTGTGTGAGCTGGATTTTATATGGATGTAGGTGTAGATCCAAATGCAAAATACGCCATAATGTGCCGTAAGACAGTCCTAATTCCTGAGAACGACGAGGAATCGACACATTCGGGTCTTCGGCAACACTTTCACTTACAGCAGCGATATTTTGGTGGTACGAGCGAAACGATGATGCACAGGCCTTACAATATCTGTAACCGATCCAGCCTCTTCATATTTCTTCACAATTTTGCCAATTGCTTGCGTAGTTGGACGATTATGTAAACCATAATCTCCTCTTAAAGCACGATATGTGGCTGTGGCAGAATCACCATTTTTGTAGTAGGTTTTTACAATTTTAATGCATTGTGCGATAGTTAAGCGATCCATTTTCGCAAATGTCAGACTTTGAACTGAAAAAGAAAGAAATTGTTTTAACAACTCAGTTTGACAGATGTCGAATTCTAGCCCTATACTTTTGAAACCTCGAAATGGATAACCCTTTATATATATATATATATATATATATATATATATATATATATATATATATATATATATATATATATATATGTATATATATATATATATATATATATATAATATATATATATGTATATATATATGTATATATATATATATATATATATATATATATATATATATATATATATATATTTGTTTATAAAAAAAAATATTTGTTTATAGTATATATATTTTTGAACATCGAATTATGTACAACATAACTCAAAAATATTGTAGAATTTTAAGATTTGATTATGTTTGTATTTTTGTAAAAGCTAACTTGGGTCTTCTTTTAGTTTATTTTGTATTTGTTTTTCCATACAACGACCCTCCAGTTTTATGATTGGATGAAAAATATAATTATGCCAGGCCAGAAACCATAAGATTTTTCAGCAAGATTTTAATTTTTTTTTTTCAAAAACCGCCATTTTGTTGCATTTCGTTTTTTTTACAATCGAGGGCCATTGTATAGGAAATATAACCTAGTTTAATAAAATTTTTGGTTTTTTGATTTCAGGCACTGCGAAGGCTACAATCACTGCAGCAGTGGGAAAACTTTTTTTTTTTTTGAAGATTCAGGAGATGGTGGATAACTTGCTGAAAATCGAATATTTTCATTTGAAAAAAATACTTTGTATTCATTATTTATGCACAAATATATCTGCATAATTTTAAAACATTCGATGCAATACTTTTTTTTAAAACAATTCACAAAAATCACCTTTTTTCAAGCGGTCAAACTAGTTGTGCCCCTTAAAATTTATTTTAAACGCAATTTTTTATTAAAAATTGAATAGGTCAAAAGTGATTTTCAAACATTTTTATTGAATACAAAGTTCATTAAAAATTGTGTTGGCAACATTAAATTCGTTGTATATGACAGCTGTGTAGAATTTTGAAGAATTTAAGGAGTATTGTTATGAAGAATTAAAGACTTTTAAAGAAGAAAAATGAATAGAAATAATAAATTTGGTTTGTTGAGAACGTAATTAAATTTGTGTATTCAACAAATAAATACTTAAAAAAACAGCAATATAAAATGCGTTGATGGGTGTCTACGCCAGCAAAAGATACGCGCACTCCCAAAGTGAACTGGAGTGAATGAGCGGATAGATGGTCTGGCAACCCTATCGATCTGCTTATTATTCCATGTTGGCTTTATCCCTATTCCTATCCCTTCCAATCAATTCCATTCGCTCATCAGTTTATTCCACCAATTGTATTCTCCTTTTCCCTTTACATTCGTTTTATTTTTCCCATAAATCAACAGAATTTGAATTATAATTGGTTTTTCCCGAAGAGTGCGCGCATTTCTTTTTTTTAAAAGTCAAATTATCTTTATCATTAAAACATCTCATTTCTCATGTAATTAAAGTATTTCATTTACACGTAAACTAAAATTATAAAACAAATAAATAATAAAAAAAACCTAACTAAATTAACAGAAAGAAAAGTGTGTGTTAAAATCAGTGGCATATACATCAGTCAGTCGTCTATGAAACCCAATTTTTTCAACGTTGCGGCGTTTCTTGTGTGTATTTTGCAAAAACCAACAAATTTTCTTATCATTTAATCTAAGTAAATAATAAATCAGATTTGTATGAATATATCGACATAAATCGAATATTAAATTGAAATATAGTTAGACCATCGAGTCATATAAAACATATGTATTTCAATATTCGTTCCCTATATACATACGTCAAGTGCAAATAAAAGAAAGAAAATTAGTGGATAAAGTTCAATTTCGGTTTCGAGCAAAGAAAAGGTCCAGCGTGCCAATAATATCTAAAAGCAAGTGTACCTCATCATCGAGCTAACCGGCAGTCGCTAGCTTCCAGCTCAAACAGTGAGTAAGACCTTTATATTGCGAAAGACAAAAGCGTGGGTTTTTCGAAACAACATTTTAAAAAATCAAAGCGGAGGATGGAGATATTTACAAGCCCGGAATGTCGTTTGGCTTTGACATTATTGTATGTTTCATAACAAAAAAATCAAAATAGAAAGTTTTAACAGAATTCTTTAAATAATTCACAATTCCTTAATTTTATCACAAGGAGTGTGGAGACAATACCTCGCGTGGAGTTTTGAAAACGCAATTTGCGATTTTATGTACTCGTTGGAGCATTCTTCTATCCACAATTTAATTCCATCCTGTAAATGCAAACAAAGTTGTTCTGACGTGCACAATATTGCACAACTTTATTAAAATTACGGCAACATTATATGATTTTGGCCGATATGTTGGAGAGAGTATGCCAAAATTGGACCCAGCGTATGACCAGTTGAGACGCAGCCGCGGTCAACATTTACATGAAGTCATCTTTAAACATTGAAGTATATAGATCGCTCTATCGACTCAGATAAATATTTCTCTAGATTTTATGTGTTTTTTTAATCAAATCCGAAGGGTCTTAAAAAATCACACTGTATATACATTCTCATTCTCACGTTTGTGTTGGTATTGTAAAACAGAGTATAAGAAATTGTTTTGCGCTCTTAATATTCGTTATTCTTCTTTATTAAAAACAACATAAATTCTTACATTAAAGAAATTAATGAAGTACTACCAAAGTACGCTTTGGCCTATCAATTGTCAAATTGCTTGCCGACAGATAGGTACCATTTGAAAGAGAAGTCCTTTAGATATTAAAATCTTGCGTCCACACCCTGGGAACAAACTCAGAACCTACAGACCAGAACGTCAACATGTTAACCACTGAGCTACAGCAACATTTAAAAATCTCGTGAGTTTTTACATACGTCTTTAGTAATTAATAATGACCACCTCAAAATCAGTTTTGTTTCTCTTGTTCATTTTGCTGTTCACAAAATTTCACCATTCACATGCATGCACAATGTGCGAGGGAGTAAGAATATTAAAAGAAATTGAAAATTTGCATGATGTTTCATTCTGAGGTTTTCTCATAGCGAATTCTCACATATACTACCTATGAATTAGTGATAATTGAAACATTTTGCAATTGTATTGTAGTTTCGGTCATTCAAGTCTTACAGGGATTATAAAAAGAAACATACACAAACAAACATGTATATATGCTAAAAGTAAAATGGTATAAATGGCCCAAGCGAATAAGCGTAACAGTTACTCTATTTTCTACAACAAAAGTCTTATTTGTACGAATACGTAGGCTACCTTTTATATTTTTTTAAAAAGTATGATCTAGTATGTTTTCGTCAAACCTGATATTTCATTGGAAAGTTAGACATTTTTTAGCATGAAAGTACGCAGACCGTTTTGATGGACAAGAGCTATTTATGTTGTTTACAGTGACTTGAAAAATTCATCTCGGTCATGAACATTTTCCAGCTATACGATTTTCGAAATGAATTATCTCAACAACAGTGCTTCGATCGTCTTCATGCGGCATTTGGTGATAAAGCAACAACCCTAAAGACAATTTTTCACTGGTTTAACGAATTCATGCGTTGTCGCAGTTCGCTCCAGGTCTAATTTCGTGAAGGTCGTCCAAAATCGGCATTGTGCCAGAAACCATTAATGCTGTGCGTGAACTGATAGTGAAAGATCGTTATGAGACATACCGTGAGATAGAGGCATCGTTGAGCATTAGTTCCACCGCCGTGTATTCGATATTGCGTGAACAGGTAAGTACCTGTCAGAAAGATTTGTCCTCGTTGAATCCCGCATAATTTAACAGTCGCTCAAAAAATGCTCGTGTCGATTGATGAAAAGAAATTATGAAAAAATTAGATCGCGGTGCTTCGAAAGACGTTTATAAGATCGTGATAGGTGACGAATCATGGATATATGCGCAGCACTCAGCAGCTCTCTTTAAACGAATGAATTTATTTCCAAAATGTCTTACAAGCTATGGATTTTAGTACAAAGCTGAAGTACAAATAGCAGAAGAATGAGCAACATAAGAAAATACGTGATTTACATTTTGTGCTATATTAGCATTACTATAGGATATAAATTATTACTAATTAATTTGAATCGTGTTTTCAATTATCACTATGTTATATCCATAATTTTCTCTTTTTTAAAGAGAGGAGGGATATTCTGAGCCAAAAGTCGAATTTTCGTGATATTATATGTTGGTGAGAGATAAATAGGATTGGTGATGCCAACACATATTCTATCCCTCGCAAATTTCATCCTCACCTTCATGTGGTTCATGTTCATTACAAACGGAGCTCTGACCGAGTAAAGACGATATAACCTTAGCATCAGCGAGGAGGAAATTCCTACGCCCTTACAGCCTGAAGTTAGACCAACAGCCTCGGATACAGGATCGGACGCCAATCCCCTACTCATCTCAAATCAAATTGATTAAAGAAACCAAAATATTCAAAGAAACTAATAATTCCGATAAATTGATGACGACCTTCAGCATGAAAAACGGATCACAAATAGGAACATGGAATGTGCGCTTACTGCTTGAACGAACAAAATTGTCGCAATTATGCAAGGAGTTCCAGCGTTACCAACTTCTCGTACTCGGCGTTACCAACTTCTCGTACTCGGCCTCTGTGAAATCAGATGGGCTGACTCGGGCGAAATCACTACAACATCTAGCCAAAAACTCCTTTTTGTTGTAACCATTCCAATCACAGAAGAGAGTATGGTGTCGGATTTCTTCTCTCCAAGTCAGCTGCAGCGGCTCTTATAGAATGGAAATCGCACTCCGATAGGATCATGTACTTCTCCGGACCGAGTTACCGAAAAGATCGACCACATTGCCACAAGTCATAAGTGGTGTGGCTCCTTTATGGACGTGCGCAATAAGCGCGGAACTGATGTGGCAAGCGATCATCATCTTCTAATCGCAGTAGTTAGGCTCAAGGTGGTTGCGGTCAGCAAAGACTTGAACCGAAAAACGCAATTAAATTTGATATTGAGAAACTAAAAGACGCAGCAACTTGTGCAAAATCGACTTGTTCGACATCACTGGGCGTATCCCTCAATTCAAAACGCGCACTTATAGACGAATGGTAGCAGAATAAAAGAACATACCGGCTACAAAGATGGTAAACAGAAGTGTTGGATCTCCGATCACACATGGAACCTAATAAACGAACGCAAAGCTAAACTGCGCAAAAACCAGTCAATGTAAGGCAGAGCTGCAGCAACGCTACAGTAACATAGATAAGCAAATTAATAAAAGTGCCAGAACTGATAAAAGAATCTGAAATGATAACCTAGTGAGCAAAACGCAAGCTACTGCAGAAACTTTACGACGGAAATTTTAAGACTAATAAGCCGCTTAAAGATGAAAATGGCGAGGTAACGACTTCCAAATATAGCAAATCCACATCTGGGAGAACTATTACAAAAAGTTGCTTTCAGCGTCATCCTCGCAGCCCGTTCAGACGTGCAGTTGCCTACGCCATACAACAAAACGTGATATTCCAACCACATACCAGGACGTGAATGAGATAATCAATGCGATTAGATCACTGAAAAACAAAAAAGCTCTCGGACCTGACAGCATCAATCCGGAACTACTTAAAGCTGACCGTAAGATAAGCGCTCGGATTATATTACCATTACTGAAAATCATTTGGAATTCCGGAAAAATACCATCTGAGATAAAAGAAGGAATTATCACTTTTCTTCAGAAGAAGGGTAATCTATTCGAGTACAAAAATTGTAGAGGTATTACGCATGGTAAATAAAATAATAGCGCTTATAATTCACAAAATATTGTCCAATTCCCTCATGCATGGGTTACGAAAAGAGCTTTCGCCTACGCTGCTAATGTGTCGATCATATAAATACCTTGAGAGTGTTTGTCGAGCATTCGATTTTAAAAAAGCATTCGACACTCTCAAATACGACACAATATGCATGCAGCCCTTGCATGTAAGGGAATGCCAGTAAAATTATCACCCTCATAACAGAGCTGTACTTGGGCGTTACGCCTTGAAAGCCTGGATTATGTTGTCGGATAATCACTCGTACATATCAGCCAAACTTCTAGCATTTGTATATATATATATATATATATATATATTCAATGCCCTATGTAATTGCGCTTTCGAAATCCAAAATAGCCGGCTATTACATTACCTACGTGAATGTCCAGAGTATCATACCTTTCGCCGCGATGATCCTTTAAACCTCCTCTCTAACCCTTCCCCGACTAATATTGAAGAAATATTAAAGTTCTTAAAAGCTTCCAGATTGTATTACCAAATATAGTAACTGTCGTATTTTAACTCTCTCCTTTCATCCATAAGCAGCTGAAGGCCATTGCTGCTACACCCTCAATTAGGTATTAATTTAGTTAATACTCTAATTCTGTCAAATAAATAATATATATATATATATATATATATATATATATATATATATATATATATATATATATATATATATATATATGTATATAGTTACACACACGCGCACACACACACACACACACACATATATATATATATATATATATATATATATATATATATATATATATATATATATATATATATTGGCAAGAAAATCTATCCTCTGCCAAGAATCGACAACACTTTGGATATACTATCTGATGTGATATGGTTTTTAATTCCTGATCTACAAAGTGGTTACTAACAAGAGGAACTTGATGAGGAAGACAAGGAGAAAACAACTGGAAACCAGTACTGGAGATAGTTTATGACAATTCACAATGATGCTAATTGGTCTATGTAATACGCCGCCTACTTTCAAACTTCGGATCGAATGCAAGTTAAGGGTCTTATTACTATTATTATTATTATTATTTCAGGGTTGTGTTGCACTGCGACCCTAGGTTCACCACATGGTGAACATAGAGTATATCTGTTTATGACAGCAGCGAAGTGTTGTCACTTAGCACCATTGATGCGTGCGACGCGCGATAAGCCGTACGCAAGTTACACACGATATGTGTTGTCTCACCTCACATCGATGGCGATAGATGACAAGACGCTGATGCAGCAGGGTTCGTTTAATTCGCTCTCTTCCTCTAATCTGTTTATGCCATTGTCCTCATTCGCCATGTGCTTTTAATGATATTATCTAACATTCAGGCATTAACGATATTAATACAATTAATGGTAAATGAGAGTTGGAGAGATAGTTAAACCGGGACATGTTTTTTTTTTATATATGCAAAATAATTGGCGCCGATTTTTGCAGCTTTTTTCTTAAAATCAGTCCCGTTGAACGATCGAATGTTCTTTTCTTTGCTCACTATGAGTTAACATTTTCTTAATCAGTACAGTCGAGAAGTAAAGTCGCAGCGAGGCGATGTTAGAAAAATTTCCATTTTTCTAATGTTATTTAAATTACGTGTGCTAAACAAACGTGTGCTAAATTTCAATTATTCTAATATTATTTAAATTAGAAAACGTTTGTTAAATTTCAACTACTATAAAATAACTTAAATTTGAAACATTTTTAAATATACTTAAATACTTTATACTTATACTTTATACTTTAAATACTTAAATAAGCCTTAATTATATTGTAATTATAACCATGAACATTAAATCGCGAATATAACCTGAGTTCTAAGAACTATAAGCACGCATTTTTTTCCCTCAAAAGAATACCATTTTTCATCTACCTAAGTGTATAGAGCATACGAATGCATATAAAAATCGTGTATACATCGTTTGAGTTACAGTCAATGAAATAAGTCTTGGGTGGAAGATTGGTATCGCGTGTGGTATATATTTAAAATGTTTGAGACAAGATTGATAAATAGTCGGATGTGTACATTTGCTATTTGCGCGGAAAAATTTGATGTATCAAAAATATATTTCCGAATGCATACATACTCTCTATTCGTACGTACATGTCTTCGACCTTCATGGTAAATGCCTATGTGTGACTAAGACAAGACAAATATAAGAATCAGACAAATATAGATATATACAATATATATAAACATCTTGCAAAATACTATACCTTGATCTAAGAAAAACTTTCCAATTGTACATTGACATTGAGAAAGTGTGATTCACAATAGCATGCGATGGTGTAATATGTAGAAGGCAAGTGCAAATAGTGTTTATAACTCTTTATGTATCATCAATTTTCTGATATAATCGAACTTTCTAAATATCATAAAACCAATTTCTGTTTTATGAACAAACTTCAACGGTGTTACGGTGGCGAACAAGTGTATGGTCCGGGCTTAAAGATAATTGTGCATGATATTACGGGCGAATGACCCAAATTATATATTGTGTATCGGTTCAGTGTACTAAGAAACAGCCGAACGTTCAATTACTCAGAATTTGTGCTTCTACATTTGTTGGTGAATATAAAACCTTTTGCTAACAATCTACGTCAAAGCCGTCCACTATCAGCTATACATCTGCACAACGGTCGCCACTAGAAGACGAATGGGCGAATTCTTGATTTATGATTCGTATCTGCAGTATCTATCATAAAGAAAATCATTACCCAATCTTCCATTTCATTGTAGACGTACGTTGCGTTTCGAAATAGTCAATTTTCTAATTGCTCGTTTAGCAACTGATGCCACTGCCAGGCTAGTACCGTGACAGAAACAGAGTGATGCAGTAGCAACGCCAACAAACCCTATAGCCGGAGCTCGACAACAACAACAACGCAATCAACAGTAAACTCTGCAACAAATACAACAGACATATCCACAACCTATGTAGAATAACAACAACAAGAAGGAATATGATCAACAACTGATTCAATTGCGAAAACAACAGTCACTACGAATAAGCGAAAATGTATACACGGCATCCAGTGCAGCAGTATCAACAACAAAATCATCATTACCATCATCTTCACCTCAACAGCAGCAATCATAAGTTCAACATGCACAGCCACATCATCCACAACAGCGGCAGCAGCGTCATTCCCATATACATCATCAGCGGCAGAAACGCAGTCTGTTTCCACGACGTGCCGATCTTTTTACAGTGAGTACAACCTCACTTGTAATGTAAGTCGATTTGTACGCCTATATATATCTATATATATGCCCTTATACATACCTACCATCCTAAACAATATCTCTAAGTCCAATATCCATAAGAAAGTTTAACATAGCTCCTACTTTATTGAATTTCAAACGATTTTCGTGTATTAAAAACTCCCCGAGATTTTGCTTTTTTACGTGCATTAGTGCTGGGCACATTCCGAACACATTTTTTCAGTTTCATTCACCTCCCTGGAGTATCGGTGTTATTCATTCACGACCTATATCGAATTTAAGACAAAGAGTAAACAAAGCATATTTTACTTTATTTTTTTCTTCTAAAATTCAACATAACAAATAATAAAAGCATATAAAATGTAATTAATAAAAAAAATTAATTGAATTCAGTAATTAAGAAACAAAACGAAGAGTTTTAGGAAATAAACGCGAAGGAGTTATTTTTGAAAGTCTTTCTTGCTGTCAAGTCTAGCGAATTTTTCACGACTTTCTAATGTCACCGCCATAACTCCTTCTCGATTATGTTCTAAAACTCTTTTGGATACACTAGCCAGCAATTGAACATGTCTTTCCGTTCCTTGTATGTGTACTGGAATTTTCGGATCAGGCAGCGGTGGATCAATGTCTTCTAAATATTGTTGTAGATATTCATAAGGAATATTTCGAGTGAATGGTGGTTCGAATAAGATTGAATTATCATTCATGTCAATCATATTCGTAAAATCTGTGCAATTGTAGTTTATGATAGGCTTTTTATAAACTCTCAGTAGCATCGGATCTTCCACATGGTTACGGTAGTGTAAAATTTTTTTTAGAGCTAAGTCGCGTATTTTTTTTTCATTGTCGAACAACATTGCCAATAAAATGTTTTCTGAATGAGCATAATACGAGTTTTCTTTAACAACATTATTTACAATTTGGCTTAAATTCGAATCCAAATATTGAGTCCAACGTATGAATTTATAAAATAATACACTACCGTGCACGACAGAGTTGTAATATTTAATATTGAAGTACATTGGCGTATATACTTTAATTATATAGTTTGCCAGAATTTTTAAATTTGTAGATGGCTTGTTGGTTGTCACATATAACCGTAATAATCTACTGGCCTTGGTGAGCCAACGAGAATGTGCTATTGGCCCTGGTTTAATGTTGGCCAAATCCGCCAAAACCTCACCAGAAGAAATTGCAAGCGCCATTTTGTACAAGTACATTGCGTCGGTAGTTAATTCAACAGCACTTAAATCAGGTATATTTTCCAGAGTGATAATCAATCAATTTGTCTGTCACTTGAGGAGTAAATGTTTTATATGAAAACATTTTACTTTGCATTTTAGCACGTTCGGCCAAGAAAAAATAGCATCTTAAAATATCCTGTTTAGTTGGTAGATTCAGACCAGTCAAATCAGAAGACATACCAAAAGCAGGAACATCGTGAGAAGGCATATGTTTCAAACTACTTTCGGTACTTATTGATGTTGGTGCGGATTGTGATGTTGACGGCAATAGACCCATGTTTAAAATTAAATATTAATTAATTAATTTATAAATATTAAGATTTTCCAGCTAGATTTTGAGGTTTTCTTCCTTCAAAAGCTGGTAAAAATGTGATTTAGGTCTTAGCTTGAAATCTATCGATTTTATTTTTAGAAAAGCTGGAAAAAGGAACAAAATGTATGGAATATGATTTAACAATTTATAATTCGAGTATGTATTTTGAATATATTCAATACAAAGTCAAAAATTCGTCTATTTCCACAACAGTATCGTATATTTTTCCAAAAAAATGTACGAAAGCGCCCTCTGGCGGCACTCAAAAATAAAAATTAATGTCAAAAATGGACTCCGCGACCCAAAAAACCCCCACATACACATTTGGCTAAAGGAAATAGCATTTTTTTTGCCTCTATTCTCGAATATTTCTAGAAAAAATACCTATTTTGAAAAAGCCGGGGGCTCGAAATTTTAGAGCTATGGTTTCTTTGGCAAATTTGCTTAGAATGACCCATAGAATAAGAATCACGATGAGCCTTTGGGTCGAAAAAATTTGACCCACCCTAATATATACATATATATATATATGTATATATATATATATATATATATATATATATATATATATATATATATATATATATATATATATATATATATATATATATATATATATATATGATGGATAAATAATTTTTCTTATTTAGATATACTCAAATTCTTATATAACATATAAAAATAATTTTTTCGCAATATTCATTTATAATCTATACTTAATTTTCAAAAGGTATTAAAAATGCATTATTATTTGGTACAAAAATATAATGACAACATTGCATTTTCTCTTCATAGTTGCAAACAATAATGTAAGAAATGATGAAAAGTCAATCGATGTTACTCCAAAGATTGCTATCCAGACCATAAATACCATGAGTCGTCTCAAGATATGCCACTGGAACGCCAACGGCTTAAGCCAGTACCATTTGTAGCTAATTCAATTCCTTGAATCCAACCAGATCGACATAATGATGATATCTGAGACCCATTTCACTAACAAAAATTGCTACCTAATACCACATTACGAACTGTACCCCAAAAATCATCTTCATGGTAAGGCACGCGGAGGAACTGCCATATTGATAAAAAGCAGAATAAAACATCATGTTCTCGAGGATTTCAGCAGAGTCTACTTGCAAGCAACATCTATATGCCTGAAAGAGTACATCTCTAAACTAGTAATATCCGCGATATACTGTCCCCCAAGATACAGTATTACCGAACAGCAATATAAAGAATTTTTCTTTACTCTTAGTAATAAATTCTTGGTTGCTGGTGATTTCAACGCCAAACACACTCACTGGAGCTCCCGCCAACTTCAGTAAACTCCATAATAACTCCAAAAAGCAGAAGCCTATGCTCAATCATTACCAACCACGGATACGATGTAATCACAGATGGTCAACCGGCATATTGGCCGACGGACAAGAGGAAGATGCCCGATCTCATAGACTTTGGAGTCGCCAAAGATTTACAGATGGGAAATATCTCCATAGAGTGTAATTATGATCTCTCATCTGATCACTCATCCACGGTAATATCTATAAAATCACCAAGCCCCCAAGCAATTGTGTTATAAAGAAATTCAAGAAATATGTAAATTCCCATCTTCCTCTAAGTACTATATTAAGAAATGGACATGATTTAGACTCAGCACTCGAAAAATTCAACCAGTTGCTCTCATTAGCTCTCAGCTCAGCCACCTGCACAAGGCTATACAAGCAATCAAACTATATCCCATATATATGAATTCCTAGTAAGACAGAAAAGAAGATTCCGAAGGCAATGGCTATCATATCACCGATTCTAAAAACACAGCTACAGCACTGCACTCGAAAGTTAAAGCAAGCCTTAAAAAAAAACAACAAAGAGTTAGAAGAGCACATAGCGAAATTAACACCTGGTGAAGCGTCAGACTACTCTTTGTGGAAATCAGCAAAAAACTCAAATCGGCCAATTCTCACTGATTCCCCCATCCGTTTGAGTGACGGTAATTGGGCTAGAAGCAACTGTGAGAAGGGTTTGGCTTTTGCAAACCACCTAAAAAGTGTGTTTACACCCAATCCACCCTCGTCGCAGTCCTCATTACCAAAATTAACTTCTCAACCTTGCTCAATAACGCTCAAAATTAAAAAAAAGGATATATTCAAAACAACTTATAAAGATTTAAACCCAAAAAAATCACCTGGCCCAGATAAAATTTCCGGTAAAATGATAAAAGAGCTACGTCCAGCATCAGTAATTCATCTCATGTACATTTTCAATGCTATCTTTCGTGTTAAACACTATCCCGAATGCTGGAAAATTTCAAAAATTATTATGATAGCAAAACCAGGAGAAGACCCTACAAAAGTTCCATCGTACAGAGCAATCAACCTCCTGCCTCTACTCTCGAAAGTATTCGAAAAGCTATTTTTCATGCATATAACTCCAGTTATTAATCTCAACCAACTTATTCCCCAACATCACCCCATTGAAACTCTGATAAGGAACACTTTTGAAGAAAAAAAGTATTGCTCAGCTGTCTTTTTAATATCACTTAAGCTTTCGATAAAATATGGCACCATGGCCTTATTTACGAACTCATTTCCTCAAGGAATTACTGTACCTCTTATACACTTCAGATATGCCCAACAATAACTATACATTTATATCGACCTTTGCTGATGGTACGGCAATATTGTGCTCTCGCTCTAACTCCATAGGAGCTACTAAACTCCTGCAAACTCATGTCGATTCTCTCGAGACCTGGTTAGCAGAATGGCGCATAAAGGTCAATGAATCAAAGAGCGTACATGTAACCTTCACACTAAGATAAATGTCCCCCACTTAAAAAGGTGGTACGATTTTCATTATTATCTGTGGAAAACGGAACGTATTTTGTTATATATATATATATATATATATATATATATATATATATATATATATATATGTATATATATATATATATATGTATATATATATATATATATATATATATATATATGTATATATAAATATATATATATATATATATATATATATATGTATATATATATATACATAAATATATATATATATATATATATATATATATATATATATATATATATGTATATATATATATATATATATATATACATATATATATATATATATATACATATATATATATATATATATATATATATATATATATATATATATATATGTATATATATATTCTTCATTCTTCAACCGTTTTGTGTGCACCTCTAATGGTATCATAAATACTGTGCAGGAACTTACCACTCACCGTTACCGCTATGTCATCTGTATACCCGACGTTGTGTATGCCTTTTGAGTCCAGAAGCTGAAGTAGGGAATCGACCGTGATGTTCCAAAGGATGGGTGATAATACGCCCTCCTGAGTCTGTAGCTACGGCTTTGAAAGTTTGTTGCCCTTTTCTTCAGCATGCTTGTACACCCACCTTATAATGGTTGGGCTGACTTCACGAGTAGCAAGGGCCATCCTTAGCTTATCGAAGGCACCTTCTATATCCATAAAAGTAGACATAGATATCCCTCCACAAAACAGTTCTCTCTCTGCTACTCGAACAAGTTCGTGCAGGGCCGTTGCAGTAGATTTGCCAGGTCTGTATGCCTGCTGACATCTGCTCAGTGGTTTTGTCAGAAGTGTTGTCCTTTTCATGTAGTCCGCCAGTACTCACTTCATACAAGATGCCAAGCTAACCGGCCGGAAAGGTTGAGCCTCTGAGTTGTCCCTTTTCCCCGGCTTTGGTAGAAAGACAACCTTAGTCTCTCTCCATTGAGTCAGGATATATCCTGTAGCCAGACAAGTAGTAAATATTCGCAGAAGCCTGTCTACCAGAGCTTCTGTACCTCACTGAAGTAGGGCTGGAAATATCCCGTCTGTACCCGCTGTTTTGAATGGAGAGAAACGCTTGATGGCGTTTATTACTCCATCTCTTGTGACTATCCTTTCAACTTCTAAACTTTCATCCCTTGCACCCTTGCGGGTAGCTTCCCAAGGATCTTCCGATCTAAAGCTTCCTGGAAAATGCACCTCCATCAGGTATTTTAGTGACTCTCCGATTGTCTCTGTAAAGGATCCATTCATTTTGCGAATTAATCCCATCTTTGACACCGGCTCCTTTGATATAATCCTCTGTAATCTACATACATCGGTCATATCTTGCATATTTCAGCAGAATTCCCTCCACGTTTTCCTTTTACGGTTGCGTAGAGTCTTCTTCAGCTCCCTTTTCTTTGACTTGTAGTCGTCCCACGCGTTGTGGTCACCTCTCATGTGACAATTAAAATCCCTGCTTGTCTCCTTTTTCATGGCATCCAGTTCCCCGTTCCACCATGGTGTGAGATCTATTTTGTCCGCTATCGTCAGAGGACACGAAGCTTCAAATGTTTTGATCATAGCTGAGCTGATAGCCCTCACCAGATACTCAACATCTGCGGTTGTTCTAGGTCTCTTAAACCTCCTTGGCAATAATTCCTCCAGAACTTCGCAGTGCCTTGTACAATCCGTTCGTTTCGGTATCCTTACCATTCTACAGTCGTTCCTATGTCTTTTATCGGACGTAACCCCAAACTGAATGGCTCTGTAGTTTGACATGGTTAGTCTATCCACAATCCTCCAATCCAAAATCCTGTCCAACGTTTCAACATTCGTCAGGGTAACATCAATGACCTCGCAACAACGTGCTTCGACAAAGGTCGGTTTTTTCCCCTATTGGCAACTTGTAGACCAAATTTTTCTATAAATTCGAGTAGACACTCTCCTCTATAGAATCTCACTAGAGCTTCCACCTCTCTTGAAGGTGGTCCGTCTGGAGAATCGTATGGGAGGTATGCTGTTGCGATCATAAATGAACCCGCATCGTCACCTATTCTCACTACTGTGAGATCCGGTGAGCACGAGTTAGACATTAGAATCGCACGTATCCCATGTCTAACTAAAATGCATGTCCTCAACTTCCCCTCTGTTTGTGGATAAAACAAAGTGGTCTTTTGTGCAGATAGGCCTTTAATCCTTCCATGAAGGATCCAGGGCTCCTGAACTAGTGCAATGTCAAGCTCATCCTCATCGAAGCTCCGCTCCATCATTGCTGATGCTGCTTTGCTGTGGTGAATATTGAATTGACACACATTTAGTGTCCCGCCCTAATGGCTTCTTCCTTGCAGAATCTGCCACTAGCCCCACGCCAAGATCCGCGTCGCACCCCTCATACTGCATATTTCTGTGCAAGACCGCAGTTGAGTCTCCCCCCTGCGATCCTGACGGCCTCCGCGTCCTCCTTAGGACACAGCACGGTAAGTACGACACCTGCCCTTTCTGCCTCGCCAAACTCTTCTGTGCGGATAAGACTCCATTTGGAAGTGTCCTTCACACAGGCGTTTTGGCGCTGCAGCCTTCTGAGGATGATGTCGCTGGCCACAGCATTGCCATGAGCAACAATCACCATCATCCTCATTGTCGACAAGGCAGTTAGGCTGTCACATTTGAGCTTCGCACCCTCCCACAAACCGGTTAGGTGCTCCACTGTCTTGCACAGCCATTGCTTGAATAGCTGATTTTTGCACCTTAGTGCAATCAATTCGCTCTCCACTCTTGCCCTGCCGACAAATCCAATGTCATTGACATCGTCTTCAAGGGACTCTATGGCATCCAACAAAGATGCCGTGAAGGTACTCAGATGAGTATCCTCCAGACGCCCCTCTAGTGACAAGTCCATGACTCCCATAACGAGGTCAGCTTCCGCTACTTGAGCGTAAGTCTTCCTCGCCCTGGTGGGCTCGCCCTTTGCCTGTTCAGCCCGACGTTTAGGCACTCTGCCAAGACCGCTCGGCCCAGGTGCCGCATGCGAGGACTGTGAGTTCGCTGGGTTAACAATCTTTCGAGATTGTCCACCCCGCTCATCACCCCCCGATGTCGGATTTCCCTGTCCCGTCGTTTCCAGAGCTACTCTACCCGTGTAAGGCTTGGGCCTCGAGCCCCTTTCGGAGCGACTGACGGTCTTTATAATTGGCCGTCCATCTCTCCGAGCACTTGCCCCTTTTGGTGTCTGCGTGGAAGAATTATCAACCTTCTCAAGGGACGGTTGTCCATCCTTCCCAGCATCCACCTCACTTGGCCCCTCCGTCGTCTTCGGATGAGGCTCCTCAGACGTTGAACTTTTCAAATTGGTTCCGGAGCTATGGCCCCTGAACCTCTTCCCCGAGTTCTCCACCTCCAAGGTCGACTCATCTTGCAGAAGTCCGCTGAGTTTGCCCGAGAGCTGCTCAATGGTCTTCTCCGACGACTTCATGGCCTTTTTACGTTGTCTCTTTCGCTTCTGCTTCTCCCGTTTCTTCAACAGGATTCGCTCTGCTCTGGAGACTCCGTCCTCTTCGCTTACACCTGATAAAGCTAACGATTCCGCTCCACTAGGACCGTCTTCGTCCACACCATCAGATGTTCGGCCAGATATTTTTCGCTGCCTCCAAACCGGCTTCCCTGCCGACCTGGTGACACCGTCCTCTTCATTCAACACCGTCGCAGCCGCCGGCTGCCATTGATTTTGGGCTGGCTAAAAGCTCGGCTTCTATGGAAGCCTCATTTTGCGCCACCCCATCCACTACTTTTCCCGCCGTGGCTATCAGCACTACTTCGTATGAGGCAGTGCTGTCCGCCATTGCAGGAATTTCGTTCTTATTGTCCGCCGTTCCACCCGTTAACACCCCCGGAACCCCCAGATTTTTGGATCGAGATCCGGTTTTTGGGTTTTTAGAATCAATCTTGTTCCCACGAGTTGCGAAGAAATTAATGTCCGCCTGCGCAGAGATTCGCAGTACGCAGGTAAGGCTACTTATTACGGAGGGCTCCAGGTATCCGTAAGCTCACGTTAGCGACTGGGCTATTTGAAAAAGGGGCCCCCAGCCAGGCTGATTTTCGGCACAGATCGCTTAACACCTTAATCCAGCCCCTCACCTCCGACCATGATAAGAGTACGTTTCCGAATGCTGTACTATTGAAGAGTAACAAACACTCACCAACTTACCCTTAACTTAGCTAGATACCGCCTGACATTGTACAGGCTAAACTGTGGTATCTATTTCCAGTCGGCACCCTCGAGGCGGGTTCAGTGGAGGATTTGGCGACCGCTAGTGTTAGTAGGATTTAGTTTTAGTTTATTGGAACATAACCAATTATAAAATGAACCAAGTTCTAATTGCATTCAATCCATAGCTGTTTTAAGAGAATTATTATCAACGCATCATCTAGAAACAATTTTAGTTCACTGAAATTTATTCAATCATATCAATGAAATCATTTATATAAATTAAGAATAAGATTCGTGCTACTACCGTGACTACTTAACTAACAGGAGACAATAAACAATTATAGTAGATGCAGTATCTTCAGGTATACAACAGAAATAAACATTGGTTTGGCAGAACCTTAAGTAGTCACGGAACCCATTTAATTCTTTCGCTAATATTATTTAATTTTTAAATAAAACATCTCTATTCATGTTACAATTTTTTTGCTCAACTCTTCTTTCAAAAAGTGGTTCTAGTAATCTCCAAAATCTTCTCATCACAAGGAAGCGTGTTAATAGGTCTTAACTCCTCAGCCAATATTTTTAACCTTTTCCGCAGGAACAACTATTGATATTTTCCATACATCAGGTACAACACCATATATTGTATTTTGCGTATATGACGTGTTCAATTTCATTACTAATATCCACAATACTTTTCACGAAATAATGATTGAGTACATGAGATATTTTGAAATAATTTTCATAGACTTTATTTGATTTTTATTTTTTTATTTTACTTTTTGTATATAGTGGCAGATTAAGACCTTTCCACAAATCTTTACTGTTTCCTATATTCATAATCACTTTTTGTTCCATATACACAATTTTTTTATATTTAATTTTATATTTGTATTGTATTGATTTTTATATATTAGTACCAGCATCCTGTTATATTGGCTTTAAGATACAACCTATATTTCAATTTATTCATTTCAGTTAATTTGTGGTCATACCAATTATTCATTTGTTTTATAAATAGTTTTCTTATAAATATATCAACTTAGATATTACATTCTTTAGTACGTCACATAACACGTCAACTTTAATATTTATATTAAAATTGTTGTTGATAAATTCACTAAAATTATATAGTCTTAGTTGATTTAATAATATATCACTATTCCAGTTTTTCCAAAAAAATATTTATATTAATGTTGGTGGGCATTTTGAAGCATTTATGAGCCGGTGTTTCAAAAAGAATTGTTTCGTATATAATAAATCAATTTTTGGTGTAGTATTTTCTGTAATTCTCGTATTAAAAATTATTCTTTGAGTCATAGTTAATGATGCAAATATTTGGTTAAATTGGATACTATACATATTTTTTAAATAATGTTTATGTTAAACATAAATCAAACACTTCACCAGTTATAACTCTTAGATATGTCAATAAATCAGCATCACTACTGTTGGGAAAATGAAACAGGACAACAATGTGCCAAATACTTAAATTTTTTCTTTATTTTGTGATAATGAACCATTAATTCTTTTGGTTATTAATGTAGATTAGTACACCACCAGTGTGTACTTTCATTTAAAACATACAACTTTACAACACCTTGTGAACTACCTAACTGTATAGGAATCGTATTGTAATTTAACTTTAAAAAAAAAAACCAACTCAGCTATTAACACCACCTGGCATGAATTCGCTTTGAATTACGAAGTCGCTCCCGTACACACATTCGGACTATTTCTGACTAAATCCTAGAGTACGGGAACAGGCTAAGTCTCTAATGTCTATCTTCCCGCTAATGGTCTGCCTATGAAAATGAAAGTAGCAACGGCTTGCTCAGCGTCAAAATAGAAAAATAACAAAAACTGAGACGAAAAATATATTTTTTTATTGTATGTATGTATTAATTGTATGATATATTGTGAATGAACTAATTACATTTTAATCAAACAATTGTTGGAAAGTACAATAGTAAAATATTTCCACCAAATTACTTAAATTAGATTAGTGGGTTGGTACATATGAGTATGTTATTTAAATGAGTGATCTCTGTTTTACAAGCTCCTATAAATTTATATTTTAATATATTTTAACATTACACATTCTGTTGAATAATAAAAACGACTTGATAAACATCACTTAGCACTAAATCTTAAAACCTAGCACCGTTTTTTAGCCTCATCTACCACTAAAAACGTTTATATAGTCCTAACACTGTTCAGGAATAAGTGCAGAATAGCCCACTTAAAGGAAAGAGAATTTAATTGTATAGAACCTATTTTTGTGAATATAAAAAACCAACAATTGTTTGTCGTTAATGCCCATATAGGCGTGGCTCTAGGTCAAAGTTCAAATTTCCGATCGAAATTACTCAATAAATTCGCAATTTTTCCTTACAGTATGGGCATTAAAAAATATATTTTTAATACCTTTTCAGTGATATATAACATTTATAACTCATTTTGAATATTTGAAAAGTTATGATCAAAATAAAAAATTTGAATTTTTTTTAACCGTTTTTTTTTTCGAAAATAATTGCTATTGGCTACTAATAATTTTAAACCATATTCCAGACCTTTTCAATGGTATATAAAATATATTTTTAGAAAATGCTTATATATTTTCAATATATTTTATAAGTTGATGCTTCATGAAACTTTTCAATATGGATGACTTTTGAGAGAATTATCTGTATGTCTCTCAACACCAATTCTATAAGAACCAAATCAATCACAGCAATTCCCAATAATTGTTATATTTGGAATAACAGAGCTTTGAAAAGTATAACCGACGGCATATTTTTTATTCCCGGCCAACAATATTTAACATAAGCAATGTTGTCTTTATCGAATTAGACGAAAGTGATAATTATTACTATATTATATTATACCAATCTACTGTAAATTCTTTTATTTACATTTATTTATTGTAGGAGTTTTGTTGTAGTTTTTATTTATTTAGTTTTAGTCAACTTTGTTTCTAAGTAATTTAGTTTAATTTATATTAAATGTACAGACGACAAGATATTAGTTGTTCATCAGAGAACGAAAAGTACAAGAGTGATTAAATTTTCTACGTATAGCTGACGACAGTTAGTTGTGCATAACTGTTTATATATGATGTATACATAACAGAAATGATTATAAGGAACCAGTGATGCGAGAATACATTATACATTGTAGTTTACAAAGAATGTGAAGCATCCCTAACATTCTCCCCCACTAAGATCGATAGTTATTAAACACAGGAACTATATTTGCTTGCAATTGATTATCTGCAATGATGTGTCGTTTTGTTGTTCGTTGACTGGGAGCAAGCAAACTTTTGAAATAGGTCGTTTCAGATCTTTCCCTTTGCAATTCACCGTAACCACACGGACTAAATTATCGGATCCAGAATGTACTTCCTTAACTCTTGCTAACGGCCAGTTTCCAGGTGTACCCTATTCATGCAGCAATAGAAATAAATCGCCCACTTGAAGATTACGATTTATAGTGTTCCACTTAGGTCTGGCTTAAAGTCTGCACATATACTCATTTCTCTATCTTTTCCAAAAGTGTTGTTTTACTTTCTCTATTGCTTTCCAGCGACTGAGGTGACTTATCGTTGTGTCAAGTAAACTCTCATCCGGAGTACACACTGTAGGCTCACCTATTAAGAAATGTGCAGGGGTGAGTGCTTCGAAGTCCAATGTATCAGAAGAGAATGGACATAAAGGGCGCGAGTTCAAACAGCTTTCAATTTAAGCAAGAAGTGTACTCAGCTCTTCATAAGTGAATATGCGATCACGCATTATACGACGATGGTGATGTTTAGTGGATTTTACACCCGCTTCCCACAATCCACCGAAATTCCGAGAAGCTGGTGGTATAAAATGCCATGTAGTGCCTTGGTTGGAAAGCTGTTCTACCAAGTGCTCAGGTAGCGGCATTTTACTGCTATGATACATAGCTTGTAGCTCTTTGTTGGCTCCTACAAAGGTAGTCCCACAGTCAGAGTAAAGATCAGTACAGCTCCCTCTTCTGGCCACGAAGCGTTGAAAAGCAGCCATAAATGCATTAGTGGTTAGGTCTGTTACCGCCTCTAAATGTATAGCTTTTGTACACATGCAGATGAATAGACATATATAGCTCTTTTATGTTTTTGAGGTTCGTAAAGTAGATTGTTTTATGCATATGGGACCAGCATAGTCAAGGCCACAATGTTTGAATGCTCTTGTGGGTTGCAGACGTACTGATGGCAGATTACCCATCAACTATTGATAAACACGACCTTTGTACTTAAAGCTTACAATAAAAAAAAATAAATAAATAGGTGGCACTTCAAGCTCCGAAGGGCTCATTGGCCGAACGTCTCTTCCATTACTGTTGTGCGTGTTAAATTTTGGACAGTATTAAAAGGGACCTACTTATTTTAGCCGGTTCCGAACGGCAGAGCCCTTGTGACATCACTTTTTCTGAGCTTTGTCACAGAGTTCTTTAGAAACTTTTTCATGGCAAGTTGTTACTGTCGGAAGAATTGCCAATTGCTTGCCGACAGGTGGGTACCGTTCGAAAGAAAAATCTTTTCGATATTAAATTTGTTATGCATCAGCCGGGGATTGAACCACGACCTACAGATCAGAAGGCGAACACACGAACCACTGAACTACGGCACCAATACAATTATGAATTATAGATTTTGCAAGATTCCGCGCTGACAGTACCCAATAAGGTTGCATATTATATTATTGCATTAATTGCAGTGCACCATGTAATGTGCACTTGTGTGCATCTGCAAAAATTAAACTGGACAACGGATTATTTTCCAATATTGCTGGATGCTTTAATCTATATGACAAATCTGGTCGTCATCGAGAAAAGGATTTAGTTGAATTACTTTGCTGTACTTTGGAGATGCTTGTGTTGTTGGAGATAGCGGATCTCTTCGCTAAAGCTTACCATTTGCGTTAATCTTATTATCCGTGAGAGTGCATGTTTCAGTTCAAACGATTTAAGATAACCTTCTTCTTTTTCCACAGCTTGTTGCTTATAGTTATGGTAGAACCTTAGAATATACGCTATAAAGCGAATCAGAGTAGACAAGGAAGAGAACTTTAGTGTAATAGGTAAAGATAAATGTAATATGTGGAAAATTTAATTCACGTGAATGTATTGCAACAGTGATCACAGTACGTACAGCCTTTCGTATTTCCAGTTCTATGTAAGCAACATCCATCGACCACGTGGAGCTTGGTTGTTTGAACCAGGAGGGGCCCTGCATTCAGATTGTATATTTTAACAGTTGGTTTGGTATTAAACCTCTTGATGCACAATCAGCTGGAATGTTGTCCGTTGACAAGTATTTCCATTCGTTTACGTTGGTTAGATTTTGTATAGTTCCAACTCCATTCGCCACGTGGACAGACCATTTCGACGATTGGCTCTTTATCCAACTAAGCATGATTGTGCTGTCACTCCAAAGCATTATGCTGTCGAAACGCATGTCTGTGTTGGTTTTAATCGTTGATAGAAGCTTAGCCAGTAAGACAGCACCGCAGAGTTCTAGTCTTGGTATAGTGATCGTTTTCAATGGTGCGACTTTTGTTTTAGATTGTATCAACGTGATAATCGTTTCCTCATTTGGAGTTACGACTCTGATATACACAGCTGCTGCATATGCCAACTGAGATGCGTCACAGAAGCCATGTAGTTCGACGGCACTCAGTCGTGTAGAACCAAACCATCGAGGAACGCGAATATGTTCAAGTTGTTTAAGACTGGAGCGATATTTATGCCAGTCTTTTTCTATGTCTGGCGGTAGTTGATCTTCCCAATCGATTCCTGTTAGCCACAATTTTTGAAACATGATTTTAGCAGTAATTGTTACTGGTGCAAGCCATCCTAATGGATCGAAAAGTTTGCAGGCATCTGAAAGTAAACTTGCTTTTGTTAATTTATTCGAAAATTGAAAGTTCACCTTGTAAGAAAACATGTCATTGACTGTGTCCCATGTAAGTCCTAACGCCTTCACGTTGTTTTCGTAATTCAGTTCGGATATGTCAATTTGTTCTCGGTTTTTCATTGGTATGGTTTCTAGCAATGCTGTAGAATTAGAAGCCCATTTCATTAAATTGAAACCGCCAGAACATAAGAGACCATTAAGTTGTTGTTGTAGCATGATTGCTTCTTGTAAAGTATCTGCGACTGTTATGACATCGTCCACATAGGTGTCAGTAATTAAGACTTTACTAGCTAGTGGGTACGTTGCTTCTTCATCAGTCGCCAATTGTTGTAGTACACGTATTGCCAGATACGGTGCTGAAGTTGTTCCATACGTCACGGTACGTAGTCTGTATATATGAATGCTGTTAGTGACATAGTCTCTCCACAAAATGCACTGGTAATTCTGATGCTCTTCACATATTTCAATTTGCCGGAACATTTTTTCTAGATCGGCTCTAAATGCGATTCTAAATCGTCGCCAGCGTGTGAGGATTGTTGCCAGATCATTTTGAAGTGCTGGTCCAGCTGACAGCTCCTCATTAAGAGATGTTTGTGGAGGTTTGTGATTGCCACCATCAAATACAACACGTAATTTAGTTGTTGAGCTATTTTCTCGTAAAACGCCGTGATGTGGAAGAAAGAAACTGTTCGCTGGTAAATCTTCGGGATACGTACCAATGTTTTCCATGTGGTGTAATATTTCATATTCATTCATAAACTGCTTGTACATTGCTGCAAAATCTCTACGTCTTTCGAATGTTGCTTCTACTTGTTTTAAACGCTTTAGTGCATTGTAATCAGTTTCATAAAACAGAGGTAGTTGATTCTTTGACAAAAGTTGTTTGAACGGTAAATGTACTTTATACCTTCCATCGGCATTACGACGATGAGTACTTGTGAACAGCTCTTCACAGCCATTATTTTCAGGACTTTCTTGTTTCTTATCTAATTACTCTTCTTGCTCCCAAAATAATCGAAGCTGATTTTCTAATGAACAAATGTTAATGCTTGCCGTAGTGATGGTAGTGCTTTTTACAGCATTTGGACCAGAAACCATCCAGCCAAAATGAGTTTCTTGAAGAAGTAGTCCTCGCTCATATTTCTTCATCTTAGGCAGCAGTATTTCCCCATAGATATCACTCCCTATAATCAGATCAATCTTACATGGTTCTAAGAATGAAGGATCAGCAAGAAATATGTTTGATAAGTTAGGTAGATGAGTTATACTAAGATTGATCGGTTCATAGGACGTAAGTTTAGGTAAGATTAGTGCAGTACACGTTAGTTGATAATCAGTATCATATGCTGATTGTAGGTTAATGCTTACACTGTTTCGTGCAGTAAATGCAGAATTACTGCCAATCCCTGATACACTTACTTGAGCGCGAGTTTTTGACAGATTTAGTAGTTGGACAACTTCTTCTGTAATAAATTATGCTTGTGCTCCTTGGTCGACAAGTGCTTTAAAACGTGAACGTGCAGCTGTCAGTTTTGACGACAGCTTGTATTGTCGCAGGTAAAACTGATTTTCTTGTTCTTAAACGGAACGTAGAAATGTTTGAACTTACATTCGTTCGCGTAGTTAATGTATTGTTTGATGTTGGACGTTTTAATGTGTTATTGTGGAAAGTATTTCCAGCATTTAACTCATTATGTAAAATAGTATGAAGCAGCTCTTGGCAGATGTTTTCAAAGTACACTCATTGTGAGTATGACTGTCGCTCAGGCAGTTTTTGCATATTCTGTATTGTATCACAAGGTCTCTCTTGATGTTTCTGACAACACCTGCAGTTTTTAGTTTGTTGACTAGTTGTTGTGGTGTTTGCGTGTAAGCTCTGACGAACATATTTTTTAGAGTGATCAAATTTCGTTGACTTAGACTCGAAGGTGAGTTTTTTGATATGTACATCAGGTTGATACTCATTCAAAAATTCGAGTGTTCGAAATGTGGTTTCTAAGAAAGTTAGCATCGCTTTTATTGTAGGAACTTTTGTATTTGCATTTAGAGATTTTTCCCATTCTGTTCTAGATTGTCTATCAAGCTTTTGCGCTGTTAAAAATACAAGAATAGCGTTCCAAGTCGAAAAATCTATATTCAGCCTTTTGAGCAGTGCTATACTGTTACATGTAGTATCGAGTATTTGTTTTATACCTTCAACAGTGCCAATAGACATGGGAATTTTTTAAGTATTTGTTCTATCAACTTACGCTCATTGTGATACCTGCTGACTAATGCTTGCTAGATCATAGCTTTTGTCTGTGGATGGATACTCATTGATCATGTTTAATGACGTTCCAGTGCATGAGCCTTTTAAGTAGAAGTATTTTTGCACATCGGTTAACACTGTATTGTTGTGCACTAATGATTGAAACATGTCACTATATGAAATCCAATGCAAGTAATCTCCAGAAAAAACCGGTAAATCAATTTTTGGTAGCTTAGCATCTGCAGTAATAGAATCACTTTTGCTATTAGTCGCTGTGAAGGTGCTTGCGTGGACTATCCATCTCATTCTTTAGGTCAATTAATGTTGACTTAAAAGAAATGAATAAGTCATAGCCTTGATAAAATACGTCATCTTTAATGTAGGGCACGTCTTCATTTTTCTCATGAGTTTCTTTGTACGATGCAAAATTGGATTCTATTTCTTTAAGTAGACAGTGTACATAACCAACGGTTTTGCTAACGGATGATTTTTCGGTGAACGCTTTAATTAACCGTTCTAAATGATTAACAGAGTTCTTTTGACGTTCAATTTCCGTTACTAAGGTAGTCATCATAGCAACATGTGTTATCTTTTAAAATATGTTTTAATTTAATTTTTAGCGGGAAAATTCCCGGGTTTCGGCACCAATTTTATGTAGGAGTTTTGTTGTAGTTTTTATTTATTTATTTTTAGTCAACTTAGTTTCTAAGTAATTTAGTTTAATTTATATTAAATGTACAGACGACAAGATATTAGTTGTTCATCAGAGAACGAAAAGTAAGAGAGTGATTAAATTCTCTACGTATAGCTGACGACAGTTAGTTGTGCATAACTGTTTATATATGATGTATACATAATAGAAATGATTATAAGGAACCAATGATGCCAGAATACATTATACATTGTAGTATACACTGAATTGCAGTTGACAAATTATGAAAATAAACGAAAATATTAAAACTACATGAAATGTTTTTTAAATATATTTAATACACCATTGGGAAGGAAATTCTATGCTCTTGAATATGGTTCTAAATTTTTTGATAGCTCAATCGTAAATATTTTCGAAAAAAATCGGTTTTTGAAAAAATTTTAAAATTTTTTATTGTGATCTTGACTATTACAATATTCAAAATGGCTACAAATGTTATATATCACTGAAAAGGTATTACCTTTGAGTAATTTTAATCGTAAATTTGAACATTGAGCTTGAGCCACGCCTTACATAGACGTTAGCGACATACAATTTTTGCTTTTTTATATTAACAAGAATAGGTTCTATACAAAAACCATATTTTTTTTATTTTTTCATGTTTACCCATATTTTTTATTATTTAATTGGGCTATTCTGCACTTATGTCTATTGTTTGTAATGTTAAATATTAAGATATCACAAACGAGTTCACATATCGCCGAGAAACATTATTCCAGGTGTAAACGTGAATGAAACATCAAAAGAGAACTGAACATTTTTTGATGAAAATGTTTTTGTGTCCATATCAGCCTGTGAAGAATGCATCACTGCCGTTTGCTTATATACATTAACCGTTGTTATACGTTTATAATTCTTTGGTTGCTCTTTCTTAATGTACACACTCTATATCGCTTTGTATCGTTGTGCATACGTCGATTTCTTTCTCATTCTACCTTTCTCTATGCTATATCTGCCTTCCTACTCATGTAACGAAATTTGTTTTAAAAATTTCACACTCCATTTGCGACACCGCCGCCTAAGAAGTTTTACTTCAGAAATGGTGCATCTATGTAAATATATTTTACTTCATATGTACAAACATGCAAGTTAACACACTGTATCATTCACGAAGTATATACTATCAATAATTTTATAATGATAATGAATGATAATGAATGATAATGAAAAATGATAATTAACCAGTGATATCATTTACATTTTCACAAAAATTGTTTACTAAAAGTTTACAGTTGTGTAACTGATGAAAATTTTTTTTAATATCTATAATATTAATAACAACCCAATAAGACAACATATAACGAGTACTCAAATAAAAATTTTTAATTCAAAATTAACATCCGTAGTATCATCCGTAGTATCATAGTGGTCTGGTGGTGTTTTCGCAAGGTAACGTGTCTAACTGCCTCAACCAGGTGGGGCTAGCGCAATCCTTGCTGAACTCATTGCAAGTCAACTCACTGGCTGTCATGTAGTTTGATCTGAGCGCTATGTGATGATACCTTTATTTGTTAATGAGGGGTAGTCATATAGCTTGCTCTGCTTACTCTGTGATGGCGCTTTCATTATTATTAATGGGGGCCCTCCATGTGGCGACCACCGGGCAACGTCTTCCTGGCACCCGCTGGGAGGCGGCTGAAGTGAGTGGCGAAAATCTCCTCGGTTAGAGGCTGTGCGTTGGGTTTGGGACCCCCCACATAAAAAACCCCCCCAATGAAAAAAACAAATATGCCTCGGATAAGGACAACCGCTTTTGTTGATGACCCCCGCAAACGAAAAAAGGACCACGATTTACGGATATGCACCTGGAATGTCCGATCCCTTTATAGGGAGGGTGCCTCTATCCAGCTGGTTGATGTCCTCGAAAAATACAGAGCTGACATCACCGCTCTCCAGGAACTGCGATGGACAGGACAGGGCTGCTCCAAAAGAGCGTCCTGTGATATCTACTACAGTTGCCATGCAGAAAGGCACGAATTAGGATGTGGATTTTTGGTCAGCAAGAGACTACGACATCTTGTCTCACAGTTCACGAATGTGAACAAACGGCTGGCCACAATCCGCATCAATGCAAAATTTTTCAACATCAGCCTTATATGTGCCCACGCTCCGACGGATGAGAAGGACAATGTGACCAAGGAGAGCTTCTTTCAGCGCCTCGAAGAAGCTTATGACCGCTGCCCCCGCCACGATATCAAAATCGTGCTTGGCGACTTTAATGCCAGGGTGGGCAAGGAAGGTACCTTTGGTCCAACTGTCGGAAAATTCAGCCTCCACCAGAACACCTCCGATAACGGAATGAGGCTGATCGACTTCGCCGCAGCACGAAACATGGTAATTGGTGGTACCAGATTCCAGCATCTCGACATCCACAAAGCGACATGGCTGTCTTCAGATCAACGTACAAGAAACCAAATTGATCATGTGGTGATTGACGGAAGGCATGCTTCCAGTGTGATGGACGTGAAATCGATCCGTGGTGCCAACATCGACGGATCACTACCTTGTTGCAGCTAAGGTGCGCACACGCCTATGTGTCGCAAATAACAAGAGAAGTCCCACACAGAGAAAGCTCGACGTCAGTAAGCTGCGATCACCAGAGACAGCAGATGCATTTTCCACTCGACTATCGGATCTGCTTATGCAGAACACTCCCCCACTTGATGATACATGCGCACGGTGGACACATATATCCCACTCCATGACTACTGCTGCCGAGGAGGTAATCGGTTACTACCGGCCTCTGAGGAATGAGTGGTATGATCAGGAGTGTCGCGACGCTACCGCAGAGAAAGACGCCGCCTACAGAAAAACCCTGCATGCAGACGTAACTCGAGCTGTAAAGGAGCGGTACAGAGAGAAAAGGAGTGCAGAGAGACGTCTTTTCAGGCGCAAGAAGAGGGAGTTGGAAAGACGCGAGTGTGAGAAGATAGAGATGTGTACCGACAAGAATGAGACTCGAAAATTCTTTGAAAAGATCAAGCGCCTGAGTGGAGGTTTAAATCCCGGAGCCTCTTCTTGTCGTGATGGAAATGGGAATCTGGTTACGGATGTCCAGAGTGTACTGAGCCTATGGAGGGAACACTTCTCCACGTTACTGAATGGCTATGCTACGAACAATTCCGCCAGTGGAGGAGAATGCCCGATAACCCCAATTACAGATGATGGTGTTGATGTTCCACCACCCGACTATGACGAGGTTGAAACGGCCATTTTAAGGCTGAAGGTCAACAAAGCTGCAGGTGCTGATGGCCTGCCTGCCGAGTTGTTTAAGACCGGAGGCGATGAGCTGCTCACCCGCATGCACCAGCTCATAAGCAGAATATGGTCGGATGAAAGCATGCCTGATGATTGGAGGCTCAGTGTTCTCTGTCCTGTACATAAAAAAGGAGATCCCACAATTTGCGCCAACTACCGTGGAATAAGTCTCCTGAGCATCGCGTACAAGGTTCTATCGAGCGTACTGTGTGAAAGGTTGAAGCCTATGCTCAGCAACCTGATTGGACCTTATCAGTGTGGCTTCAGACCTGGTAAATCCACCATCGACCTGATTTTCACACTGCGCCAAATCCTGGAGAAGACCCAAGAAAAACAGATCGACACACACCACCTATTTGTTGATTATAAAGCCGCTTTCGACAGTCCGGTAAGGGATTACCTCTACGCAACAATGTCTGAGTTCGGTATTCCTGCAAAGCTCATTCGACTTTGTAGAATGACACTGCATAACTCCCGTTGTGCAGTGAAAATTGTGAAGGACCTCTCCGCACCGTTTAATACCGAACGGGGTTTCAGACAAGGTGATTCGATATCGTGCGACTTCTTCAATCTTATTATGGAGAAAATAATACGAGCTGCTGATCTACGACATAATGGCACTATCTTCAACAAAAGTGTCATGCTGTTAGCGTATGCCGACGATATTGACATAATCGGCATGAACACGCGAGCAGTCAGTGCAGCATTCTCAGAGTTGGAAAGAGAGTCGCGTCGGATGGGTCTCACGGTGAACGAGGGCAAGACGAAGTATCTAGTGTCAACAAACAAAGAGTCCCGGCGTCTTGGACAGCACGTCACTGTTGACAACTACGCTTTTGAAGTAGTAAGGGACTTTGTCTATCTTGGAACCAGCATTAACAGCAGTAATGACGTCAGCTTGGAGATCATGCGTAGGATAACTCTTGCTAACAGGTGTTACTTTGGGCTGAGTAAGCAATTGAGAAGTCGAGCCCTCTCTCGAAGAACGAAAACTACACTCTACAAGTCTCTCATCATGCCTGTCCTAACATATGGCGTTGAAGCCTGGACAATTTCCACCTCGGATGAGCGAATGCTTAGAGTTTTCAAGAGAAAAGTCCTACGCAAGATCTTTGGACCTATTTGCGTTGGTGGCGAGTACCGAATAAGGTACAACCATGAGCTGTACGAGCTGTATGCCGATATTGACATAGTAAAGCGCACCAAAATCCAGCGGCTGCGCTGGCTAGGTCATGTCGAGCGAATGGAAGAACACGCTCCAGCTAAGAAGGTGTTATATTCGGAACCCGCTGGAGGACGACGCAAAAGAGGAAGACCAAACCTCCGGTGGAAAGACCAAGTACTGGAGAACCTGACGGCGCTTGGAATTTCTAACTGGCGCCAGCTAGCGAAGAACAGAGACGGCTGGCGAAGCATGTTATTTTCGGCCTAAATCGATATTCGGTTGTTATGGCCACATAAGTAAGTAAGTAAGTAAGTATCATACTATTTGGCTGCAAAACATAGCTTGTTTCTGTATCTTCTCTGCGAGAATTACAAGATTTCGTCAATCGATGTCTTCAAACCCTTTTTTGCATTTGGTGGTATAATAAGATATTTTGTATTGAAGTGAAAAAGGGTTTCAGTGTAAGTGGAAACTCTAATGATAATAAAAAGTACAATAAAAAATCCAACAAATGGCGAGATACAACTGAATGTCTTATATTCTTTAATATTTGGTAATTTAAAAATTCTCCACGTTTTTTAGTTTCTAAACGGTGTTGATGCCCATATATCGGGCAACACAAATCCGATTGTGTCAAACGGACATTTGTTTGAAAGGCTACATTTTTTGTGAATACAGTTCTCTAATTCGTTGCTAGTGTAAAAAGTTACATTGATTTGAAAATGAGTGAAATATTTGAAGAAATACTTTATGTGATTCTTTTTTACTATAAAAAAAAGGTAAAACCGCTGCAAAAACATGCTCAATATTTTGCGAGGTTTAGGATGAAAATGCTGTAAGCGCCATGCCTAGAAGTGGTTTGCTCGATTTAGTTCCGGAAATATCGATGTGAAAGATGCCCCTCGGCTTGGCCCGCCAGTCACTGAAAAGTCGATGAAATTTTGAAACTGGCTCTAAACATAAACTACGTGACAGTTTGGATTAACCTAAAAGAGCAAGCTACGCAAAGACGCTCGATATTTGGATATCACATAAATTTTACGATGAGTCCCAAAGAGCCCACTTACTTACGACACATGACCGAGGAGCACGTCCTCATAACGGGCGGAACCGGTAACCGATCAGCTAGAGTGTAAACATATTGAGAGCCCAAAGTTAAGTCGAAAGTGACTGTTAAACGAACTACATATACAGTTACAGATTTATATAATCAAAAGGTGATATTAAAAATACAAAACTAACTTAAAGACGACAATATAGATGTATTTATAACATACAATGGAATGTGATAATCAATAAACGAATAATTCTTATTAAAAACCAAACACATGCTTCTCATAGAATCAAATAATTCCAAGCTACATCGCTCTTCTACTTTCTAGTATTATCAATGCTAACAATTTGAGATAGTGTTTATACGGGGGAAGGTTAATTATAGGGTCTCAATCAAAGGAGCGCAAGGCAAATAACTGCTTCTGGACATATTCTATATTATAAGCGACCTGTGAATTTCATTACTGTATTTAATAGAAAACATTTTTGTATTAAATAACTTAGATAGTTCCCTAACTTCATGTTGTGAATAAATGTAATGCAATAATAGACTTATTGTTGCTTAACAGTTTTTTGTTTTTCATCCATGATTTATTACATGTGCCAAACGGAATTAAGTAACTCTTATAACTAACAATGGATATATTTAAGTAACATTAAATCAGTATTTAATAATCAGTATTTAGTTTATATTAAAGCTAAGTATATATAACTTACTTACTTACTTATGTGGCTATTACAACCAAAAATCGATTTAGGCCGAATCTAGCATGCTTCGCCAGCCAGCTCTTTCCTTCGCTAGTTGGCGGCAGTTAGAAGTTTCAAACGCTGACAAGTTCTCCAGTACTTGATCATTCCACCGAAGGTTAGGTCTTCCTCTTTTGCGTCGTCCACCACCGGGTGCCGAATATAACACCTTCTTAGCCGGAGCGTGTTTTTGCATTCGCTCAATATGACCCAGCCAGCGTGACCGCTAAATTTTTTACTATGCCGGCATACATCTCATACAGCTCATGGTTGTACTGTATTCGATACTCGCCACCAGCGCAAATAGGTCCAAAGATCTTGCGTAGTGCTTTTATCTCGAAAACTTCGAGCATTCTCTCAATTGAGGTGGAAATTGTCCAAGCTTCGGCGCCATATGTGAGGACAGGCATGATGAGAGACTCGAGAGAGGGCCCGACTTCTCAATTGTTTACTTAACCTAAAGTAGCACCTGTTAGCCAGAGTTATCCTTCGAAATATATCCAGACTGACGTCATTACTGGTATTAATGCTGGTTCTAAGATAGATAAAGTCCTTCAAAAGCGTAGCTATCAAGAGTGACGTACTGTCCAAGATGCTGAGACTCTTTGCTTGTTGATACTAGGTACTTCGTCTTGACCTCGTTCACCGTGAGACCCATTCCACGCGACTCTCTTTCCAACTCTGAGAATGCTTCACTGACTGCTCGCGTGTTCATGCCGATTATGTCAATATCAACGGCATACGCCAACAGTATAACACTTTTGTTGAAGATAGTGCCACTATGCCGTAGTTAGCAGCTGATATTATTTTCTCCATAATAAGATTGAAGAAGTCGCACGATAACGAATTACCATTTCTGAACCCCCGTTCGGTATTAACAAACAGGAAGAGGTCCTTTCCATTTTTCACTACACAACGGGAGTTACACAGTGTCATTCTGCAAAGACAAATGAGCTTCGCAGAAATACCGATCTCAGACATTGTAGAGGTAATTCCTTACCAGACTGTCAAAAACGGCTTTATATTAACAAACAGAGTGTGTGTGTCGATCTGTTTTTCTTGGGTCTTCTCCAGGATTTGACGCAGTGCGAAATCTGATCGATGGTGGATGTACCAGGTCTGAAGCCACACTGAAAAGTTTCATTCAGGTTGTTAAGGATAGTCTTCAACCTTTCACACAGTATGCTCTATAGAACCTTGTATGCGATGCTAATAAGATTCGTTCCACGGTAGTTGGCGCAAATTGTGGGGTCTCCTTTTCATGTTTGAGACAGAGAGCACTGAGCTTCCAAAATTTTAACTTAAATAATATTGGATTACGTAACTAGTAAATATGTACAATTTTGCTATAATCTATTAACAAGCTCTGTTGTTAGGCGTATTATCAAGAGTTTATGAAACAACATTTCCTTTGTGAAAAGATTTCCTAATTCACTATTACTATGGGCCAGCAAACGGGATTGGTTTTATTGAGACTAGATTTCCTTATCACTGCATCTATTGTGTCTGTTTTTGATTCACGATATACAGGGTGATAACACATAAACACATAAAATCTAGAGATGAATGAAATCTTTATTTAAGTCGATAGAACGATCTATATAACTCAATGCTTAAAGGTGATTTCATGTAAATGTTGACCGTGGCTGCGCCTCAAATGGTTCATACACTGGGTCCAATTTTGGCATACTCTCTCCAACATATCGGCCGGTATCTCACGAATAAATTTTTCAATATTGGCTTCCAGTGCGTCAACCGTTGCGAGCTTGTCGCTATAGACATGAGCCTTAACATAGCCCCACAAAAAATAATCTAAAGGCGTTAAATTGCACTATCTAGGTGGCCAATTGACCGGTCGTGAAATAAACTGTTCACTGAATTCGCCTCTCAATTGGGACATTGTTTCGCGTGCTGTGTGATATGTAGCACCGTCTTGTTGAAACCACTTGTCAGCCAAGTCCATCTCTTCCATTACCCGCCTAGATAGTGCAATTGAACGCCTTTAGACTATTTTTTGTGGGGCTATGTTATGGCTTATGTCTATAGCGACAAGCCTACAACGGTTGACGCACTGGAAACAAAAATTGAAGAATTTATTCTTGAGATACCGGCCGATATGTTGGAGAGAGTATGCCAAAATTGGACCCAGTGTATGAACCATTTGAGGCGCAGCCACGGTCAACATTTACATAAAATCTCCTTTAAGCATTGAGTTATATAGACCGTTCTATCTACTCAAATAAAGATTTCATACATTTCTCTAAATTGTATGTGTTTTTTTTAAATAAAATCCGAAGGCTCTTAAAATGTCACCCTGTAGTTTCATTTCTATGGAAAGTGGTCAAGTTCTGCGTAGTAGCCAGTATAGTTGGCCAAATCAAAATTTTGATTCAATTCTTTTTTGTCTAATATGATCTCTCCACGGGAGCTTTTGGTCAATTATTTTCCTAAGGTATTTTTTCTGTTTGTCTTATGTTACTTCATTCTTGAAAGTTATAGGAACGTCGCTCATCTTTCTGTTAGTGTACATTGCATGGATAATTTTCCAACATTCGACTTTACGGCCCACGGAGTGTTAGGATGTTTTGGTCTCAAACTATTCGCGATAATGATAAATAATTCGAGTGGATGAGAGGGAAAGAGTTATGGAGGTATTTGTAAAACCAGAGGATGGACTTCGATCTTTAATATTGCGTGTAACTCGAAATGGGGGTGTTTTATTAGGAGATATGGAATTCAAATTTAAATCAGATCAACATGTTCAAATTGAAGTTTTAGGAGGTGAAATAGTGTTGGCGGGTCAATCATATGATGGAGCTTATAGAAACACCAATGTTTTCAAATATTTAGGGGACTGTCCATTCTCTGATGATGAGGGATGGGGTAGTCGCTTAAAGCGTGATGATGAAATTAGTTATACTACTACTACTACTGGAAAGTCTTTCGTTACAGATGATGATGATGTAAACGAAAATCATGCTATTGTTGAAGGAAATTAACTCGAATTTCATTCAGTACCCTGATGATTATTGAAGTGAAATTACTCTATAAAAGAATGGTGAAATTAGTGATGCTATTCAATTCTTTTTAAATAAAAATGAGTATATTATCACTGTGGAAGGAAAGAAAAATTTATTATATATTATGAATACTTTCAATGATTTCGCAGTTACGGATTTTTGCGAAAATGACAATGTAATCCATAGTGAGGACTCTATACGGAATAGACTCATTACGATTAATGAGTCATATACTTGCATCTGTCACATATATAGATTTATATTCACCTATATCGTACATTTAACGAATAAATACAATATGACTTCAATATGAATAATATAATTTCAACTTTAAAAATGTATTTATTTTTAGTATAAGTTTTTTATTTATTCAATATTAAATTTATAAAAATTATATTGTATATTTATTATTTTATATAATATTAATAATACATTTTATTTTTACAAATAAAATTCTTGTGACTCATGGCGATTTATATTTACTATGTTTAAGTTGTGCCTGAATACAGTCCCCGGTGGGTTTTGACGCCTATAAATGGCGTAACCACCAGCATTTATAAGCGTTTTTAGTGGGTCGCTCATATGACTAAATCGAGGTGGTAAGAATACTACCCCATCATTTAAAGTTAACATAATTTTCGGCCCGTAGGCCGTTTGCTTTAATTCGCATTTGATTATCTGATAGCCTTGATCGACTATCAGAGCATCAATGCGAATTATTGGGTTACAATTATTTAACCTATTTAACTCGTTAATTGCATCCTGCGGTGTATATTTGGCTTCCTCCTCCTTTTTTTTCTGCTGCTGCAGTTGTTGCTGTTGTTGTTGTTGCTGTTGTTGCTGCTGTTGCTGTTGATGTTGTTGCTGCTGCTTGCTGCAGATTAAATACCGCTGAGAGAAGGGTATCTCTTCATCATCTAAAATTTCCACAATATTCTGTAATGAAAGTATATATAAATTATTAAAATCATAAAAAAATAATTTTTTTATAATAAATAAATATATACTTACATTATCGTTCTGGTTCATTCTGCTTTCTTCGAATAGTTGTCAATAATGATTTCTATTAGGATCGTACATCGTCTATTTATTCAATTTTCAACTATATGAAGAATGTATACATGTATATGATAAATATTTTTATGTATACAGCTTACAATCGGCCCGTTGACCGCAACATAATAGTTCACATAGTTAAAATCCCTAAACGTATTAGATATGAAAAGTTGGCCGCAGCAATAGACCACTAATTTTACTTCTGCTATGTGATAACGTGCGGCAAATTGACAACATATAAAGATAAAGATTCAACACATTGACAAAATATGTTTCTTTTGTCATATGGGGTGATAAGCTCATATACACTTATACACGCCCCACATTTATTTAAATGGTTCATTTCATAGAATTAGTTGCAGTATAAAATTGCAGCGATTCGTAAAGAGTAGTTGAAAGACTCTTGAAATTATCTTTCTAATAAAATAATTTAATGAGTGAAATAAATGAAAAAAATAACTAAGTGAAGTGAATTATATATTCATGCAGTGCAGTGATAACTTTTTGAATAAATGACTATTATAAATATACATTTTCAAAAACTGCACTTGAAAAAAAATAAATCATTTAAATAGTGTATTCGAAAGTTTTTTAATTGCAGTAATAAGTTTTTGGATAACTATTATAAATACACATTTTAAAAAACTGTACTCGAATACGTACTCATATGAATAAAAACAATTCATTTAATTTAATGTGAAGTAAAAACTAATAAACAAAAATAGTGATATCTTACTCTAAAATTAGCAGCAGCAACAGTAACAGAAATAAAAAATAACAACTACATAATCATCATCATCATCATCATCAGCATCAATAGTAGCAACAACAATCCTAGCAACAACAGTAGCAACAGCAATAAAAGTAATAGAGCAGCGGCAGCAGTAGCAGCAATAGCAGCAGCAGCAGCAGTAGCAGCAAGAGCAATAATAATAACAACAGTAAGAGCATCAGTAACAATTAAGTAATATTACCAATATTAAAAAAAAATTTTTTTTATTATTATTATATTATCTGTACATAAAAAAGGAGACCCCACAATTTGCAACAACTACCGTGGAATAAGTCTCCTGAGCATCGCGTACAAGGTTCTATCGAGCGTACTGTGTGAAAGATTGAAGCCTATGCTCAGCAACCTGATTGGACCTTATCAGTGTGGCTTCAGACCTGGTAAATCCACCATCGACCAGATTTTCACACTGCGCCAAATCCTGGAGAAGACCCAAGAAAAACAGATCGACACACACCACCTATTTGTTGATTATAAAGCCGCTTTCGACAGTCCGGTAAGGGATTACCTCTACGCAACAATGTCTGAGTTCGGTATTCCTGCAAAGCTCATTCGACTTTGTAGAATGACACTGCATAACTCCCGTTGTGCAGTGAAAATTGGGAAGGACCTCTCCGCACCGTTTAATACCGAACGGGGTTTCAGACAAGGTGATTCGTTATCGTGCGACTTCTTCAATCTTATTATGGAGCAAATAATACGAGCTGCTGATCTACGACATAATGGCACTATCTTCAACAAAAGTGTCATGCTGTTAGCGTATGCCGACGATATTGACATAATCGGCATGAACACGCGAGCAGTCAATGCAGCATTCTCAGAGTTGGAAAGAGAGTCGCGTCGGATGGGTCTCACGGTGAACGAGGGCAAGACGAAGTATCTAGTGTCAACAAACAAAGAGTCCCGGCGTCTTGGACAGCACGTCACTGTTGACAACTACGCTTTTGAAGTAGTAAGGGACTTTGTCTATCTTGGAACCAGCATTAACAGCAGTAATGACGTCAGCTTGGAGATCATGCGTAGGATAACTCTTGCTAACAGGTGTTACTTTGGGCTGGGTAAGCAATTGAGAAGTCGAGCCCTCTCTCGAAGAACGAAAACTACACTCTACAAGTCTCTCATCATGCCTGTCCTAACATATGGCGCTGAAGCCTGGACAATTTCCACCTCGGATGAGCGAATACTTGGAGTTTTCGAGAGAAAAGTCCTACGCAAGATCTTTGGACCTATTTGCGTTGGTGGCGAGTACCGAATAAGGTACAACCATGAGCTGTACGAGCTGTATGCCGATATTGACATAGTAAAGCGCATCAAAATCCAGCGGCTGCGCTGGCTAGGTCATGTCGAGCGAATGGAAGAACACGCTCCAGCTAAGAAGGTGTTATATTCGGAACCCGCTGGAGGACGACGCAAAAGAGGAAGACCAAACCTCCGGTGGAAAGACCAAGTACTGGAGAATCTGACGGCGCTTGGAATTTCTAACTGGCGCCAGCTAGCGAAGAACAGAGATGGCTGGCGAAGCATGTTATTTTCGGCCTAAATCGATATTCGGTTGTTATGGCCACATAAGTAAGTAAGTATTATATTATCTATATTAAATTTTATTTAATAATGTCGAAACGTAAAATAGTGCACTCAGCTTTCTTTTGTGAGGAATGTGATACATTCTTCTCTGCAAAGAGAAATTTGCAAGCACACATTAAACGGATTCATTCACAAAAAAAGAAAGAATCCAATACTACATATTGCGATTTTTGTAAAAAGGATGTGATAACTCGTAATTGGAGTTATCACATACGTACTAATATTCATAAAAGAAATGCTTGCGAAATCGTTGATGGTAATGTGAAACTTATTCAATCAGCGTTTAAAAATAGGATAAAGACCCTTGAATTTAATAATGATGATGAGGGTGATTTAATCCCCGAAAAATTTATAGGGACAATTTCGAATTGTATAGTTAGCGTTTTGAAAGAGTCTTTACTAAGTAATGACCCTTTCAAATATAATTTCGAATTGTTTGGAGAGTATGTTAAACCACCTCACGATATAGTGGAGGTTAAATCTATACACGAACTGGAGAGCTCACTAAACGATCATGTTGAAAAGATCAAAAATCAAATGAGTGAATTCCAGGAACGTGATAGTGGGTGGGCCCTTCTTAAATTACTTCATTTGGAGGTTAATGTGAATAAGCTCGACATGATAAAAGGATGTAGTTTCATACCTCGAAACTAACAAACCGATATATCTGGGATTTGCAATTATGGATTTATCAAAACTTAAAATGTATGACTTTCACTATCAATATATGATTCCAAAATTTAAGCAAAATTTATCGCTATGTTATATGGATACCGATTCTTTTATTTATAATATTCGCACCCATGATTTTTATCAGGATATCAAAGATGATATTGATAGCAGATTTGATACATCGGGCTATGCTATTGATAACCTCTTCAACATACCGTTGAAAAATAAAAAAAAATTAGGTATGATGAAGGATGAGAATAATGGGGCAATTATACGTGAATTTATTGGACTACGTCCTAAAATGTATTCATTAGATGTAGTTAATTATAATGTTCAGAATAAAGTGAAGGGTGTCCCCAAAAATATTTCATCGCGGTTAACCATCAGCGATTTCACAAACATTTTATACAGTGGGGATATACTAACTCGCCCCATACATACAATTAGATCTAATCATCATAATTTGTATACACGAGAAATGAATAAAATTGTTTTAACTTCAAATGACGATAAAAGAGAAATTCTAGCCGATAACATTCACACAAATGCACACGGTTATCACAACCTCAGTGAATTACTTGAATTGCTTAATAATTCCGATGACTGAGAGAAAAAAAGAACAACGTTTTACGTTTTTTCATTGTATTTCTTTACATTTATTTTTTTTTTTAATGTAAAAAAATTTTTTAAATAAATTAGATATTATACTTAGTATTAAGATTATTGTGAAACTAAAATAAACAATTCATGTCTAATATTAAGATTACTAAATAAGTATATGAATATGAGTAAATAAATATAAAAAATATAAATTAATATGTTTTCATTTCAAAATTTAAAAATTTTCTTAAAGCTCTAACATTGATTAAAGCACAGTTTTGATTATAAATTATACAACCATCAAAATAACCATATTTTTCTCTAATTTTCTTCAAATTTTCACATCCGTAATCATCTAAATTGAATATATTTGAAAGTTCAAACAATGACTTAAGCCACTTCTTTTTATCATAACCCTTAACATAAATTTCACAATTAAATAAATTTTCACGTATGAAATTTGATAAGCTCTGGAATGTGATTGATCCTGTATCCCATTTAATGTTGTGATGTTTCGATGTAATCCAACGTGCCAGTTTTTGATAGAATGGTGGAAGATCATTAAAGGGGAATGGTGGTTTTACGATAAAATGCATATCCTCATTAATGCTAAAGGATATTGCCAGATCATTTAAAATAAATTGGTTTTCAGGCCCCTTAAATCCTTGAATATCAACAACTACTTCTGTATATAATTAGAATACATTTTTATATATATCCTTTTGATATTTCAAATTGAAAATTTCCTAATAAATGTCTTCACTCTTTGAAGAAAAAGATCATACTGAAGATATTAAATCATTTTCTTAATTTCTCCAGTCATGGGGTTATAGCTAATAACCCGATCATGTATGAGAAAGTCACCAACAAGAGTGGACGTGTTTCGCATCTCTCCTTTGATAGAGTAGGAAAAGTTATTGTTTTCGGTAAAAAAAAAAAAAAAATTTAAATATATTGCGAAAAGACACTAAGAAAACTCAAGGAGTTATTTCTGTGATTTGTTTTTATTGCTTATACAAATAAGCATAAAGAACATTAAAATCAAAGAAAATAAAAAATAATAATATCGTTTGCAAACATTCTGTTTGTAATATGAGTGTTCAGCGCTCTCCTCTCCGGCAACGGCAATCGCCTGTTAATGTGTGTGTAAACAATAATTTGCAATCACCCGCGCAAACCCCCCTGATAAGTGCATTATCAAAAAAAACAGTTGATACACACTGCACAAGTGAAAGTAACAGTGCAAATCTTTTGCCTGTACATATTCCTCACTCTAACACTACATCAAAATTTGCAACAACAATAAATACAGACAAAAAAAATAATTTGTTCTCTCGGGATATACTATCTCCCTCTATACCATGGAGTGTACAATGCGCTTCTCCTGCTGTAACACCAACAGCTACAACATCAAAGAAAACAAATAACGGCCTTTCTACTGAAGTGCATGACCCAGTTAAAGCAACTATGCGATGACTAATAAAGAACCAGTTGCTGTTCAAACTGGAATTGATCGCTACATTACTGTAGTAAAGCGAAAAGAAGTCCACAAAATTCAAAACAAATGAATTCAACAAAAATTCAAAAGCAGAACACTGCCCTTATTAGTTCGGAAAATAGATACGCGTTGCTTTCAGGTGATGAAAGTGACGAAAATATTATATCCAAGAAAAATTTCAAACCCCCACCCATTTTCTTAAGAGAACGCAACTCAGATAAGTTGATTTCTAGAATTACAAGTCTTATAGGACCAAAGAATTTCCACGTTGTTCCTATTCGCAAAGGCCAAATTGAGGAAACGAAAGTGCAAATCTACAGCGAAACTCATTATCGCAAAGTAATTGCGGAATTTGATGCTGTAAAAAAGAATTACTACACATATCAGCTAAAAAGTAGTAAGGGCTTAATCGTAGTACTCAAAGGCGTCGAACCCAACGTTGACATTAACGAAATCAAACTTGCCCTTCAGGAAGAAGGGTTTCAAGCCAAAACAGTATTCAACATTCTCAACAAGAGCAATATACCTCAACCGTTATATCGTATTGAGCTTCAGCCTGAAAAAAAACCCCTAAAAAAAGGTGAAGTACACCCCATATATAAAATTCGATATTTATTGCATCGCAAAATCACAATCGAAGAACCTCATAAGAGAACTGGACCTCCTCAGTGCAGTAACTACCAAGAATATGGACATACTAAGACATATTGTATCCTGCCAGCTGTTTGTGTGATTTGTGGAGATCTCCATAAGTCAAACATATGCCCAATGCCCAAAATCTAAAGGCGTTGCTAGCATGAAAAAATGCAGCAATTGTGGAGGTAATCACACCGCAAATTATAGAGGTTGCCCAGTATATACAACCCTAAAGCTAAATTTCTCCGCTAGAAATCAACCTCTAAAACCAGCAAACTCAGATAGCCAACTCAAGTAAGAGACAAAATATTGATGCAACACAATTCTTCTCTGCAATCCCAAACAAGAATCAAACCAATTCATACGCTAGCGTGTTAGAACAAAACCCACACCAACAAAGCAATGTAAATAATGAGCAGAAACACTCACTGCCCACCCAACAGCCAAGTACCCTTGAACATTGCTTCAAACATTTGCTTCAAACATTAATTCAGAATATGAACCAATTCATGAACTCAATGCAAACAATGATGCAAGAAATGATGAAAAATCAATCGATGTTACTCCAAACATTGCTATCCAGACCATGAGTTGTCTCAAGATATGCCACTGGAACGCCAACGGCTTAAGCCAGCACCGTTTGGAGCTAATTCAATTCTTTGAATCCAGCCAAATCGACATAATGATGATATCTGACACCCATTTCACTGACAAAAATTGCTACCAAATACCATATTACAAACTGTACACCACAAATCATCCGCATGGTAAGGCACGCGGAGGAACTGCCATATTGATAAAAAGCAGAATAAAACATCATGTTCTCGAAGATTTCAGTAGCGTCTACTTGCAAGCAACATCTATATGTCTGGAAGAATACATCTCTAAGCTAGTAATATCTGCGATATACTGTCCCCCAACATACAGTATTATCGAACAGCAATATAAAGAATTTTTCTCAACTCTTGGTAGCAAATTCTTGGTTGCTGGCGATTTCAACGCCAAACACACTCACTGGGGCTCCCGCTTAATAACTTCAAAAGGCAGAAGACTATGTTCAATCATCACTAACCACGGCTACGATGTTATTTCAAATGGTCAACCGACATATTGGCCGACGGACAAGAGCAAAATACCGGATCTCATAGACTTTGGAGTCGCCAAAGGTTTGCAGATGGAAAATATCTCCACAGAGTGTAATTATGATCTATCATCTGACCACTCACCCACGGTAATATCTATAAAATCACCAAGCCCCCAAGATAATTGCGTTAGAAAGAAAATAGACTGGTTAAAATTCAAGAAATATATAAATTCCCATCTTCCTCTGAGTACTGTATTAAGAAATGGACACGATGTAGACTCAGCACTCGAAAAATTCAACCAGCTGCTCTCATTAGCTCTCAGCTCAGCCACCTGCACAAAGGTATGCAAGCAATCAAACTATAGCCCATACACACCAGCCGATATTGAATTGCTAGTAAGACAGAAAAGAAGACTCCGAAGACAATGGCAAGAATTCAGATCACCGAATCTGAAAACACAGCTACAGCACTGCACTCGAAAGTTAAAGCAAGCCTTAAAAAATAAAAACAACAAAGAGTTAGAAGAGCACATAGCGAAATTAACACCTGGTGAAGCGTCAGACTACTCTTTGTGGAAATCAGCAAAAAAATCAAATCGGCCAATTCTCACTGATTCCCCCATCCGTTTGAGTGACGGTAATTGGGCTAGAAGCAACTGTGAGAAGGGTTTGGCTTTTGCAAACCACCTAAAAAGTGTGTTTACACCCAATCCACCCAATTAACTCCTCAACCTTGCTCAATAACGCTCAAAATTAAAAAAAAGACATATTCAAAGCAATTTATAAAGATTTAAACCCAAAAAAAATCACCTGGTCTAGATAAAATTACCGGTAAAATGATAAAAGAGCTACCTCCGGCTTCAGTAATTCATCTGATGCACATTTTCAATGCTATCCTTCGTATTAAACACTATCCCAAATGCTGGAAAATTTCAAAAATTATTATGATAGCAAAACCAGGAAAAGACCCTACAAAAGTTGCATCGTACAGACCTATCAGCCTCCTGCCTCTACTTTCTAAAGTATTCGAAAAGCTACTTGTCATGAATATAACTCCATTTATTAATCTCAACCAACTGATTCCTCAACATCAGTTTGGATATAAAAAACAGCATGGCACAATAGAACAAGTCCACCGCATTGTAACTCTGATAAGGAACACTTTTGAAGAAAAAAAGTATTGCTCAGCTGTCTTTCTTGATATCACTCAAGCTTTCGATAAAGTATGGCACGATGGCCTTATTTACAAACTCAAATTATTACTGCCTGCAAATGTCTCCTCATTGCTTAGTAGCTACCTCACGAAAAGACAATTTCTCGTACATCACAAGGATTACACACCAAATCCATTGGATATTCACGCTGGCGTTCCTCAGGGAAGCGTTTTGGGCCCCTTACTGTATCTCTTATACACTACAGATATGCCCAGCAATAACTATACATTTATATTGACCTTTGCAGATGATACGGCAATATTGTGTTCTCGCTCTAACCCCATAGAAGCTACTAAACTCCTGCAGACTCATGTCGATTCTCTCGAAATCTGGCTAGCAAAATGGCGTATAAAAGTCAATGAATCAAAGAGCGTACAAGTAACCTTCACGCTACGGCCAGATACATGTCCCCCACTTAAAATTAATGGCCAATCAGTTCCACAATGTTCCTCAACAAAGTACTTGGGTATTCACCTCGACAGAAGGCTGAACTGGAAAAATTACATAGAGGCAAAGAAAACTCAGATCAAGCTTAAAATTAATCAGTTATGGTGGCTGATACACAAAAGATCAAAGTTGAATCTCGAATACAAAGTGCTATTATATAAAGCAATCCTGAAGCCAATCTGGACTTATGATATTCAGTTTTGGGGCACCGCATCTCCCTCAAATATCGAAAAATTGCAGCGAATACAATCCAAGTGTCTGCGAATTATTGTAAACGCGCCTTGGTATATGAGGAACGTTAACATCCATCGAGATTTAAATGTACCCACAATTTCTGAGGAAGTTGCAATGTCTTGCAGAAACTACATTAAAAAATTACACAGTCATCCGAATCCCCTTGCTAGGCAATTGTTGCTGAGCACGGGGCATCGTCGATTAAAAAGAAAAGACACACTGAATATGCTGTGAAATTGCTATACCTCGTGACTCAACAAATTGTGATGGAACGTTGGGAAATCACATAATTTTAGTTAGTTTGTAAGATTTGATTACTTATTGTTAGTTTTTAAGTAATTTTAGAAAGATCCAATAAAAACCTTGTTAAAAAAAAAAAACAAGGGTTCTGCCGTTCGGATACGGCTAAAATAAGTAGGTCCCTTCAAATACTGTCCAAATTTAACACGCACAACAGCAATAGAAGAGAAACTCGGCCAATGAGACTTTCGGTGCTTTAAGTGCCACATATTTATTTTTTTATTAATTTTCACACAATCTAAAATTGTTTTGGCATATCCGCCGTTTGGAAATTGCGCCGTGCTTTGGGTGACAAAAGGTCGATTATGATATCATAAACACCATCTTGCAGCAACGACATGCCACACACTATTGCTGACTTTAATTTTCCAATGTTGCAAACATTGTCAACTTTCTATCTCTCTCTCTCTTTCTTTCGCTAGCTCCATATTTTGTTTTCTCTATTTTTAATCTTCCTCATCTCTCTACACGTGAAATTTTTTATACTATATATGCTGCATTGACAGTATGCAATAATGTACCAACAACGTCGATAGCATCGTTATATGCTACATATGCATGTAAGTTCAACAATCGAAGCACACATTAGATATAGCATGAGAATTCAGAAGAGGACAGCGGCAAACTACAGAAACAGCTATTGCTGAAAAAAATTAAAGATATATTATTCCATAGTGGAGACATGTAACTAATAGAAACAAATATTCCGCGCCACACAGCTGACTATTCAACAGAAGAGAATGATAATGGCGCCAAATATGTTGGACTAAATGTGATGCTGCTAGATGGTAATTCTCATAAAAAATTCTCATCGCTTTGTAACAGAGCGTTGCACTGAATTTTAGAAAGATCCAATAAATAAAGCTTGAAAAAAAAAAATGTATGAGAAGGGCATAAGCAGAAGTATTGGCAGGAATGTTTTTCAATGTCTTGAAAATTACCTTCACATCAATTGGTCCACTTTTCATTGCTTCATTTTGATGTGTTAAATCAATTATTATGATTGGAGCAATAGATTTAAATTTACTGGGAGTTAATAAAGGTTGCATATTTCTTAGGTAGTATTCCTTTTGAAATTTGCAATACATATTATATAGGAGGGCTAAACGACCATTTTCGATTTTAAGGTTCAGCTCATTATAGGGATAAACTTCAGAATTTAGATGAACTTTTACATCGGTAAGATCACAATGAACTAATTTTCTAGAGTTCTGAAATCCGATTAGCATGAATCGTGGTCGTTCACTTTGTACAGCCAATTTAACATTCCATAGATGATTTGTAGTCTGTGATAGTGTTGGATTAAAATGCATATCCCAACAACGAAATGCCATTGGTATAGACACTCCTCTTCGAATATTATTGTAAATATTTAATTAGTTGAGTCTGCTAATTGAATATGTGGCACTTTCCATATTGAATTAACTATAGTTAACACAATTTTATCATTCTCAGCAGCTACAGAGGAGAAGGCTATACCTTCATCAGTTTTTGATCGAAGAAGTATTAGTTCATGCTTTGCATTTAATATCACCTTATTATAATCTTCAGCAAAACCCAAAAGATGTTTTAAAGGTATGCAAAAATTAAATTGTCCATTGGTTATTTCAATATCATCAGAAACACTTCAACCAGCATTCATCATCACTGTACTCTCATTAGGTGAGAGAGAGGCAAAAGCCTTCATTGTAGTTGCAATCCCTAAATGTCGGGTTCGATCAATTTCAATCCCATTCATTTCATAACGAATTTCATCGAATAAATATGATACACAGTTATTCCGCATTTTTATATTATGAGAGATAGTCTGTCCATTCAGTGTGGCAGTTCCTTCAATATAGATCATACTTTTCGAAGATAGAATGTAGAGGTCTTGATTCTGAATAGGTATTCTAATTTCATAATTATTTTTATATGATTGTTGATACGCCGAATAACTGTGATAATCCTTCTTAATGATGCTCTCATCATAAAGGGATTGTTGCATAATATTAAGCACATCAGTTGACGCCATTTGAAACGTTTTTCCTTCTTGCACTATCATTTTTAATTTTAAATCCTAAGGTTTGTTAGTGGTTAGTGTGTTCGCCTTCTGATCTGTAGGTCGTGGTTCAATCCCCGGCTGATGCATAACAAATTTAATATCGATAAAGATTTTTCTTTCGAATGGTACCCACCTGTCGGCAAGCAATTGGCAATTCTTCCGACAGTAACAACTTGCCATGAAAAAGCTTCTTAAAGAACTCTGTGACAAAGCTCAGAAAAAGTGATGTCACAAATCTTCTGCCGTTCGGAACCGGCTAAAATAAGTAGGTCCCTTCTAATACTGTCCAAATTTAAGACGCACAACAGTAATGGAAGAGAAGCTCGGCCAATGAGCCCTTTGGGGCTTTAAGTGCCACATATTTATTTTTTTTTTTATTTTTAAGGTTTGTTAAATCTTTTTATTCAATGGTGATAAGATATTTTGTTTTCGATTAAAATATTTACTATCAAATTTTGGAGATGTGTAGCGAGGATTTTTTTGCGATATGCTTCTATCAGAGGTCAATCGTATATTTTTAGTAAATTGATTTCTGACTATATCTTTATTATAAATAATCATTCTAAACAGCCGGCTTTAAGTGGAGTCTTAATGCAATTTGTTCCTTGCGAAAATTCACTCAGTTCCCGTCTTGATCAACAATTCTCACCAAGAGTTGACTTATCCGTCTAGTGTTAACAGGTAAATAAATTAATGTTTGCGGTCGCTCACTTATTTTATACCCTGGTAAAACCGATACAGAAAACTGATGAATTGTATGAGCCGAATCATTGTTAATATATGACCCTGTAGTTATATTGCACTCGATTCGTAAAACGTTTACTTTCGAAATATCAACTAGTGCATCAGATTGATGATATTTATTAGGCTTTAATTCACGTCTACTGAACCCCAACAATCCACCAATTGTACGTCCACGATCAACATAAATGGGGTCAGTAGTTGACAATATCTCAATTTGCATTGTATTGTTATTAGGCTCAATTTTCAAAATATCCTTTATATTCATATCTTCATACTTTTCAACAACAAAGTCAATTATATCATCAATTTCATATGATCCTATTGGAATCTCGATAACATGGTCACCAATATGAAATAAATTATTTCCATAGTCCACATTAGGTATTGAGTGATAAGTGGTAAAATCAACTGGAGCACAAACGTAATCATTATTCAACTCTATGGGTGGAAACAAATCTGCTGTTAGCTCTGAGCCTTTTCCAACCAATTCTTTTGTTCTGGACATCTTAACTATAAATAGGGTTATGATTAAATAAAATACACTACATTTCGTTTTATTTACTTTTTTATTTATAAAATCACACAATATCGCTTTTATTTATCCATAAATTATGCTCTTTAGAGAATTGGAGCCATTTAATATAGGCTTTATCACCTGTAGTTTTTCAAAAGCATGCTTATATTTACTTATTCGAACATTTGACCCCACAGTGAATTTAGATCGATGAAAGACCTTCAAATGGTTATATACAGTTTCTAAAAGATCTTTCTCATTCGACGAATTTACATCAACCGGTGCCATTTTTATCGTTCTATGTATTTTATGATTATATTCATCAATCAATTTTTGATAATTATTAATCCATAGATATGATCCGTTATAGCTAAACTCCTTCCACATCATACCCTTTAATGTTCGATTAAAGCGTTCAACTATTGACGCCTTTAGCGGACTAAATGTTGAGTAATGATTAATGTTATGCTCATCCATAAATTTTTTAAAATATTTATTGAAAAATTCTTTTCCATCACCAGTTTGAAGATTTTTCGGTACTCGTCGATCATTCTCAAATATATTCTTCATAGCTTGTGTTACATGGTCGGCACTTTTTGTTTTAATCGCTGCCACAAGTTATCAATACCTTTAGTAATTACTCGTCGGCGATTAAAATTTTTACGAGCTTGTCGACGAAGCTCTTCAACTAAATCTCGTTTACTCATTCTTTTTGCATATTTTCTAGATTTTTCAATATCTCATACATTTCCATAGTCTCGTCTGGTGATAATGAAGGTGTTTCCTTAAGTACATAAAAAAAAAAAATAAATATATGGCACTTAAAGCCCCAAAGGGCTCATTGGCCGAGCTTCTCTTCCATTACTGTTGTGCGTCTTAAATTTGGACAGTATTAGAATGGACCTACTTATTTTAGCCGGTTCCGAACGGCAGAACATTTGTGACATCACTTTTTCTGAGCTTTGTCACAGAGTTCTTTTTAGAAGCTTTTTCGTGGCAGTGGTTACTGTCGGAAGAATTGCCAATTGCTTGCCGACAGGTAGGTACCGTTCGAAAGAAAAATCTTTTCGATATTAAATTTGTTATGCATCAGCCGGGTATTGAACCACGACCTACAGATCAGAAGGCGAACACACTAACCACTGAGCTACGGCACCCACCTTAAATACATAGTATTTATATATATAGTGTTCGAGGTCTTCATGTAGAGAAGTTAGTCTAGCTTCTGTAGCTTTAATTTCCCCAAGTAGATCATTATTCAATGTTTCAATTTTAGAAATTAGAATCCTATTATCAACTTCATTTTTTTCTAGTTTCGACATTATTTCATTGACACGTTCATCAACATATACCTTAGTGACTCCATCAGATTCATCAACTGGTACACCGACTTTTGTTAATCGATGATTTTGAAAGCTTATATATTTGGATGGAGCGTTTGTCTTTACACCTAAAATTTTGTTAACACCTCGACGTAACTCCCCCTTATTAATACTCTCAGAATAACGACCAAACTTAACTCACTCATAGTGCTAGTGAATGATATAGAGTGTCGTTATCATATTATAATCTTTGATTCTCGTAATTCTTCAATAATGGATACTATCTCATTGTTATGACTGGAATTTCCAGCAGCTTGTGATGCTATCAAGACACGAAGGCGATCAACCAACTCATTTGGATTATCCCAATAGATATAATTCGATTTAGCTGTATTTAACTTCATCACATCATCATTGATGAACTGATTACGTTTCAGTCCTTGACCCTTTTTTGGAGTTGATTTAAATAAATCTTTTAGAATTTGATATTTATACGCTTTCGTAACTTTCACTCCACCTGATAGCTCGAAATGTCGTTTATGGGCATTAGTTGATAAGAGAATTTCTTTATAGTTATCCAAATCTATATATCCATCTATATATCTATATATACTTTCGGTACTTTATGAAAAAGTAATTGAAATAGACCTGGAGTTAAAGTCCAACATCTTTCACCTATCTCAATTTTATCATCTTCAAATTTCAGTGACTTATTTCCGAACATGTAATTTCCATGAGCATCTTGATGAAATCCATATACCAAATCTAATTGCTTTTGCTGCTTTAAAAGCGAAATATTTGTTATTAATTGTGAAGATGATGGTGATTTTTCCAATGTTGATGAAATACTATCATGAGTAGTATCGACAAGAGTGTCACCGAACATTTTTGAATAAAAAACATCATCATTAGTAGTGGTGCTAGTATTATTACGACTTTGTGATGATGATGATAATTTTAGTAATTGGTAGTAATTTTAGTCTTCTCATACGGTAAAGGATTTTCAGATTTAAATAGTTTCCGATCACCTTTATATGGAGTATATTCATTTTTATAATCTTTAGGATGACCTTTAATATTCAATTCATTAGTGTTTAATGTGCCAGCTTTATCAATCAAAGCTTTCAGAGGTGTTGTTATAGGAAAAAAAGTTTTTTCCAATTGATTTTCCGTATCAACTTGATACTTTTAAACTTTTGTTTTAGGGACTTTCGCGCCTTAACAATTTCTTTCAACATTTTTGGATCGACTTTCCGCAGCATATCTGCATGAGAGTATCCTATAACGTCCATCAGCAATTGGATCATCTTTAGATATTACGAGAAATCCATATTTATCACACCAGCATTCTTTACACATCTCATGGAACTGCTCATATGTAAGATCAGTTCCAACATGATCATTATACACATGCTTAATATTTAACTCATCTTGCTTAAACATTATTATTAAGATAGCATTATCACGAATTAAATGCTTTGGAATGCGTGTATATGTTTGACATAAATAGAAGCTATCAATTTTATTATGACGACCCATGCAGAAATATACTCGAATATTATTTTGTTTTTCACACGCGACATCATCAAATATCATAACGGAATTTTTTCTGGCTTCATTTGGTGGTATAACTTCCTCATTCTCTGAGAATGTGAAAAACCCCATCCCTTTTATGGGGGCGAGTAACTTCTTCAAATACTGATATTTCGGTTGATTAAGTGATTACCCATAAATATAAATATTTTCAAATTTTAATCCATTCGGACTTTCAATTACTTATCATAACATTAGTTTTCCCACAATTCGATGGTCCGATAATTAAACATCTGATTGTATTCGGTAGTAGGAGTCCATGACGACGTATTAAAGTATCATTTGTTCTAAATTCTAAATTCCTCACAACAATTTTTGTTATCCTGTCTTATGAACTTCATTTTAACAACTGAATTATATTATATAATAGCACATCCTCTTCAAATAATATTATTAGTATATTGTCATCATTTCATGTTGCAACAATAGATAACTATTAATAATGGGTTTATTAATTAAAAAAGGTCTCAGTCATAAAAAATAACTTCATGGTGGTGGACTTGTTGATGGGATAATTAATTCTTTACCAGTTGAATTACATTTACCTGGCTATCAATTTTGCGGTCCTGGTAAAAAAAAAAATAAACACATTGCTGATAAACAACTTGTTGAAAGAGGTTGGCAAAGAGTAACTTCAAAGGATAGTAGCATTGGTGAGAAGGCAAGTGCTTGGCTTGTGACATACGCGATGAAATCTAAAGTTAAATTCGGAATGGGTAATAACATGCAAAAAGTAAATGCCCTAAAAAACTATTTACAACTGCCTTTGCACATAAAGTAATCAGTAATACATTTAGAGGAAACAAACACAATATCAATATTCTTAGAGTCATACAAATCCCCAAGGTTGGGGGATTTCTCCCCTTGGTACCAATCCTAACCGCATTGGGTGCATTTGGTGGTTTAGCATCAGGAGGATCGGCTATCGTCAAGGCTGTCAACAGCGCCAAAGCAGCTAGAGAGCAGTTGGATGAAGCAACTCGTCATAATAAGACAATGAAAGCGATTGCTATGGGAAAAGGTTTATATTTGAAGCCATATCGGAAGGGGTACGTCTTCTTTTATCGACCACAAGCAAAAAACTTTTAAGTATGTTACCCAAGAGAGCGCTCACTGACGTTCATATTTTAAAATTCGCAAAAAATATATCACGCTTTCGCGGAGTTTTCATGCGTGATACTCTTCCACGAAAACCACATGTGATCGAGTGCGGAATTGTGAACCTTGATAGTATACAAAGCAGTGAAACACATTGGGTAGCATACTATAAAAATAAAAATCTTATTGAATATTATGACAGCTTCGGAAATTTACCTCCACCAAAAGAACTGATAAAATATTTGGGGACAAACACAAATTACAATTATAAACGTTATCAGAAATTCAACACATACACTTGTCTCATCTACAGTGGCTCCCAGCTTATTTCGTACAGTGACAGTTTAAAAATTGCTGCAGTCGTAATTCCTAATATAGCAAAAATTTGAACAAAATATAAATGCCATTTTTGAAAGGAAGGTTTGTTTTTTATTTTCCAAAATTTACTTTTTCAAAATTTTAGTGTTTGACACTATAAAAAAATAAAATAAGAAAAAAATAGGAAAATTCATGTCACAGCTTATTTCGTACAGTCTCTTTAAGTTCAAACTAAAAACAAAGTAAGTTGATTTTAATATTTAGTTGACATCCCTTAGCGTTAATGACAGCCTGGAGTCTATTTGGCATTGAATCCACCAATTTTTGAGTGATGTCTGGTGTGATTTTTTTCCATTCTTCCATCAGTACCTTCTTTAGGTCTTATTATTAGAAATCTTGTGTGTTCTTATTTTATTGTCCAAAATAGACCAAAGATTTTCAATCACATTCATGTCAGGTGACTGTGGTGGTGGAGACATCAAGTGTGGGCAGTTCCAAATAAGCCAAGATTGCACAATCCCAGATTTATGTTTTGGGTCATTATCTTGGTAGTACCGAAATTCTTCCCGCAAACCCAGTTTGTCTGCACTTTGAAGTAAATTGTTTTTGAGAATCTCGAGGTACTTCATTTTGTCCATTGTTTCCTCAATAAAAACCAATTCACCTACTCCGGCTGCTGACATACAGGCCCAAACCATCACGCTACCGCCACCATGCTTCACTGTGGGCTTAAGGTTCTCCTTGTTTAGCTCGGTATTCGCTTTACGCCAAACATATGACATTCCGTCCGAGCCAAAAATATTAAACTTAGACTCATCCGCGAAAATAACGGTATTCCAGAACGCAGGAGTATTAATAATATGCTCTTTGGCGAAGTCAAGTCGGCGTTGTATATTCATTTTCGAAATGAATGGTTTCTTTCGGGCTACTCGACCGTTCAAGTCATGATTGCGCAGCACACGTCGGACAGTTTCAGCACTGGATGATTTTCCTATTTCACGCTGAACCTCTGCAGCCAACTTCGGAGCGGATAACTTTGGATTTTTCTTAATTTTTCGTACAATATAACGCTCGTCTGAAGCGTTGAAAATCTTATTAGGTGCTTCTCTGCCCTTGTTCTCCAACCGATTTTCGCGAACGAAGCGTTGAATGATGTATTGGACAGTTGAGGCACTTAAATTTGTCATTTCAGCAATTTTTCGCACACTCTGACCTTTCCTAAAATGGTTAATTACCAGTTTACGCTGTTCCATCGTTGTACGACGACCCATAACGCTAAATGTTTAATTTACAGCACTTTAACTATTTAAAATAATAATAATAAAAATTGTTATAATAGTTAAAAAGGTCCAAAAACTCATACAATTCAAAAAAACTTTGTAACTGCGAGGCAGAATGAAACTTACTTACATTGAAGTTTGTGTACGAAATAAGATGTGAGCTGAAAATCAGCTGATCAATAGTTTTTCTCTCTTGCATGACAAAAAGAACAATTTTTGGGGTTCCCCGTTTTCTTATTAGGTTTACTAAACACATACACAGACATCTACATTCAAAACTTATCGATAAGTTTTTTAGTTTCGATGTTACAGCCATTTACATAAAAATATATACACTGTACGAAATAAGCTGTGAGCCACTGTATGTATAAAATTTTTGTATCAACTTGCTCACACTTTTTAAATAAATGAAATAAAAAAAAACAATATTTTTATAGATATATATATATATATATATATATATATATATATATATATATATATATATATATATACATATATATATAGATATATATATATATATATATATATATATATATATACATATATATATAGATATATATATATATATATATATATATATATATATATATATATATATATATATATTATCTATTATTATGTTACCCATCCCCAATCAAACTTATATAATTTTTTTTGGTGATCATGCTAGCTACATATATATTACCCTATACATATTCTAATATATATGTATGTAGCCTATGTAGCTATAAGCTATAACCATATACACATGCTTCTACATGCATTTATTATACCGACCGCATACTATGTAGCTACTAGCTATAGCCATACACAAACGCATGTACATGTATTTACTATATTGAGCGCATAGCTCGCATAGCTGATAAGCTACCCTAAGCGATTCAACATATGAGTCAAGCATTTAGCTACAACCTAATATCATACATACACACACACACACACACATACATATGCACTTACTATATCAACCACTACAAGACATAGCTGCTTGCTACCGATCATGCTAGCCTGGTAGCACAGCTCAATATCAATGCCGCCACTCCCCACGCCTACCGATCATGCTAGCCTGGTAGCACAGCTCGATTCAATATCATCCCTAAGCCAACCCTAATATCACGCCTAAGCCAACCCGCCACACCCTCCGCCCCCACGCCGTCACACCTAATTGTCTTCATATATTTTTAATAAAAAGAGGAAGACTGTGGTTTTTAATAACCCTAATTATTTATAGAAAGGAAAGAAAACATTTCAATTTTAATTTTTTTATTTTAATAAATATATGTAATAATCACATTTTTTCCTTATTTACAGACATTATTAATTGATATCACTTATTCTAAAGTGACTCCAAGCATAAGTATGTGTTCCATCTTCTCCAGTATAACGCTTATCATCATTATTGCTTAATACTACTTTTGTCCAGTGTTGTGTATATAATGTATGATCTTTAGATTTAAAGAAATACATTTTATCTTTATATATCGTATTTTGAAATAAACAAGCTAAGCACATTTTTTAACCTCTTTCGTTTTTTTTTATTTCCCTAACCTCAAATGTATCATTGAATACATTTTTGATCGTACACCAATAAATTCCCTCATAATCAAGCCATTGTTTTCGTCTTTCGTCATACCTAACACTTTTTATTTTTTAAGGGAAATTTAAATTGATTATGGATTGAATAAACCAACGTGTCAAATTTAGAGTCAATATCATTACAAATATCACTACAAAAAATCAGATGTTTGAATGGAGTAAATAAATGAGTCTGTATCCATATAATTCAGTACTAAATTATTATTAAACTTCGGTTTCATGTATCCGTAGTGAAAATCGTACATTTTATATTTTGATAATTTAGAACAGAAAATCAAAACAATTTTAATGTCCTTTCTTTTGCGACATGTTAAAAGTTAAAATTTTTTTTTCACAATCATTCTTAGCAAGATTTTTATAATATGTATTGCGATCAATGTAATTCTTTACCCAATTTGATTGTTTAAATTTCAAAATACGATGAATTTTTACAATGTATGGTTTAGTGTAATCATATTCTGGTAGATATTAGAAATTATACATGTTGATACCTTGAAAAAGATCTAATTCAATCATGGTGGTTTTTAACATAGCATACCAGGATAAACCTAATGTAGTATGATAATGACAAGGATCTGGCTGATAGATATCTTTAGAAACTTTGCGAAAATTTTGAAATACATTACCAGCAATAAAACATCTATTTTCAAATACTATAGCATGTAGTCGAACAAAGTTTTACATTTAAATGTAGACTAAACACTTACATCATGTTCATAGTCAACAACAGAACACTGCATTATTTAAAGCGGGGAAGTATTGTTCTCAAGGAGGGAGATTATTTACCTTCAAACGATCAACTGAATTTAAATGCTCGTATGGAAATAATCCGGGTGCCGTAACTCGGTGGTTAGTGTGTTGGCCTTTGTGGTTCAATCCCCGGCTGATGCATAACAAATTTAATATCGAAAATATTTTTCTTTCGAACGGTACCCACCTGTCGACAAGCAATTGGCAATTTTTCCGGCAGTAACATTTCGCCATGGAAAAGCTTCTAAAAGAACGCTGTGGTAAAGCTCAGAAAAACTGATGTCGCAAGGGTTCTGCCGTTCGGAATCGGCTAAAATATGTAGGTTCCTTCCAATACTGTCAAAAATTTAACACGCACAACAGTAATGGAAGAGAGGCTCGGCCAATGAGACCTTCGGGGCTTTAAGTGCCACATATACATTTTTATTTATTTATGGAAATAATCCTTTACTAGATGGATATGCTGATTTTAAAACATTAAATTCTTTGCTAAACTTTCTAAACCGGAGGACATAAATTTGAATGAATCCAGAAACCGTAACTCTACATATTTTTTCTCTGCTATATTTATATATTTTGAAAGTGATATAATATATAATTTTTTGTTTAGAGAAATAATTTTAATCGCACGGGAAACTCATTGAATACTTTAACAAAAATTTTACAATCATATTCCGAAAAATTGTGGAAAAAAATTGGAATAAACTTTTCAACTTAAAAATTCAAGTTACAGTTTGAATAAGCAAGAAAGCGGTATTTTTCCGTTAAATGACAATGATCGAAAACCCTATCTTCATTCATTTCCTTTTTACAAATATGACATATTCTTCCTGACGTATGTACCTCTAATTCTTCTGGTGTTAGGGAGTTCATTGGTCTAACTATACTTAAATAATTTTTATAAATATTTGTAGCATCATTCAATGAATTGCTTATAAATATTTTTGCACAATCTTCGCCCGAGTAAATTACAAATTTACCTAGCTTTTGATCGAAACTACATTTGATGTAATACGAAAATGCTATTGGTCTAGGAATTTGAGTAGTTAACACATTATTGGACTCACTTACATTAACATGTGCTAAAATACGCTCAAAATCTGCATAGATAGCGAATGGGACATTAAGTTTAGACTTGAAAAAACAAAATTTTAACTTATCAGTACCTTTTTCACAAGTAGGCATATTTGTGACGACTTTGTTGTACTCTATTCGATGTCTGTCCATAATTTCATCACTTTTGCTATATTGCGAACAGAAGTTACATAAGGAGGGTTAGTTGCGATCGTACTAGTCTGTAAATAAAAATTAAAATATTAAATATATATTTGAAGCATACATAGTACAAAATTTCTCCCTATTGGATGAATAAAAGGTTTATGTGGATATCTTTCAACTCTTTGGTATTGTGATAAAGTCCTACTATAGAATCGCCATTGTCGGAACATCCAAATACATTAACGCTAATGCTATTATTTTTTTCAAATACCGAAACTTGATCAATCAGCATAGGAAACATTAACCCCTCGAAATTTAATGTTTTATCACCAACAATAATTACATTATCCTGAATATTAAGATGATATATAATACATCTTTGATTATCTCTTCCAGCTGACAATGACCGTTTAAAGCAATATTCGTCGTTGTTCTGAAGATTGATACAGCCATGCTTTTCAGATAATTTCTGTGGTAATTTTATATATGACGATCCTCTCAGTGGTTTGTTTTAGTTTAAATTTATCTCTAATCCAACTATCTTTATTAGAGTCCATTCACCATTTCGTTTTCGGCATTCTTCCTTTTTTACACAGAAAGCATTGGCTTTATCATTGTAGAGAGTTTCGATCTTTTATGCTTTTTGTAATAAAGTCATTTTTGTTTAAAATGACTTTATATCTACGGCAACAGTATCAAAATCAGGATCATCATCATCTCTATTATCGTAGGGTTTGAAATTTATGTATTCGCAAAAAAGTTCAAAATTAAATTTATAGGAGTGATTACTCTCCAGATTTTCACGCAATAATTTCATAATTTTCTCTTTTATCTTTTCCAAAAAATATTCGACACGAGAATATTTTCATCCACATTTTTATAATTGTAGCTCTGTATACGTTATTTAAACATTCGTTTTATCTGTTTAATATTTCCATACGATGTTGAAGTGCTTGCTATTGGTGACAGAGTGGTATTTTTTTTTTATGATCATTAGTCCTCAAGTTATATGGTCAACAATTAATCGAAATTCTTTTTTCACATTCATCACAAAATTTAAAACTTGATTTGATGATGTATGGTGCATTATTAACATGTTCCTCTTCCGCATGATTTTTTAAAATAATTATTCCGTGTAAAAGTTTTTGTACACTGGGTGCAATTGAACTTTAGACTTTCGTGCTTTCTTAATACATGCCTTTTCAAATTTCTTTGAGCACTGAAACTCGTTTCACAAATATCACATATGAACCATTTCATATTGAAGCACGAAATTGGATAACTCGATGAGTACTGAGTTGTAGACAACTTTACACGACTTTTATAAGACTGTTCCTCCAAACACCTTATCACCATAATATAAACGGTTTATCAACAGTAAGTTCTTAACAACAAAACCCTAATCATGTCCTGTTTGATTCTTTCTCACGTTCTATAAATGTTTTTTTATCAGCAGGAAGTTCTGATTCAAAATCATTCGAATGCTTTTGTCATCAGGAAGTTCTTATCAGTAAACCCCAATCATTTTCTGTTTAAAATTTTACACGCGTAATTATTGTTAATTACATGTATTTCTTGTCAGTTGTATTTTAAAGATCATTGGAATATGTTATCATTTAAAATTAAAGAGTTCATTCAAAAATATGATGATATTATAACGCTGCTTTAGCTCTTACTGCAGTAAGATGATGTTTAAAACTTAGTCTCGATTCAATATACCAGGTGTACCAGCTTAAATCCACTGTTTGCTCGTAGATGGCATTAATGAGGATATTGAGCTATTCTCGACTTTGCATCCTTTTTTTTATGAGTTCGACACCTGCTTACATCATTTAGTTAACATCATCAGTGATTTCATATAACAACATACATTTTTCCTCGTGTAATCAGGGAGTTTTTTGTTTCAATTTAAAGAAATCTACTGCTGAGTAGCACCGAATGGTTGTGGAGGCCTATGGTGACAGTGCGCTATTGGAAACCACTTCCAGAGGCTGGTTTCGTCGGTTCAAAGAAGGCCATTTTGACTTGAGTGACAAGGCCCAGTGAAAATTGACCAAGAAAAGTTGAGGACCATGATTTGCAGGCTCTTTTGGATGAGGACGACACCCAATCGCAAAAAATGCTTGCCGAACAGTTAGGTGTTACTCAACAAGCCATTTCCATACGTTTACGAGCCATGGAGAAGCTCACCCTGCATGTTGGTCGGGGTTGTGGCTACTTTTCTCTGCACCACTAAAAACTTTTTTTAAGGTTTATATTATAAATATTACAGCGGTTGCTATTACTACAAAAACAAAGACAAAGGAATTTATTATAATGCAATTCCCATGGACAATAGAAATGCATTAAATAACAAAAATGTATTTACGCACAAGATTTGATGGGATTTACTTTATTTGTTTTTGCGATATTAGCCACACTATTTTGAACTTAATACTTTTTCCTTTTTTTTTGCTATTTTGTTGTATGTAAAATGTGTATTTTATTTAATCTTATTTGTTTTTTTTTTTTTTTTTCTTATTGGTACAGTTTGATGTAACAATAAAAAAAAACTTAATTAACGCGAATCCTTTGATTTGTACTGATGGAGTTTCACTGGGTGTGGGTTTCGATCAGTGTCTGGTGTACAATTTCCTTGGGTTAAGGTTCGTGGCTCGAAGGACCAATGTTTTAGCGATCTTTCATCTGATCGTCTTAGGGTGGATTTTTTATATTTACCAGTTGATGTTGTTAATGCGTTTTTTTTTCTTATTGTTTGCATGTACAATTCTTTGTTACTAGAAATAAACATTCGCTATTTTAGACTTAATGTTTATATTTAATATTCCAATTTTTTTGTTTTTTTGTCACCTCACTCTCTACTACGCAGGGTTTTCACTTGGTGTAAACAACTTTAACGTTTGAACCAAGCCCTACAATTTTGATTGGTTAAATATTATCCTGCCGTGGTGGGTACCGTAGCTTAGTGGTTAGTGTGTTGGCCATCTGACCTGTAGGTCGTGGGTTCAATTCCCGGGTAAAGCACAACAAATTTAATATCGAAAATAATTTTCTTTCGAACGGTACCCATCTGTTGACAAGCAATTGGCAATTCCTCCGGAAGTAATAACTTGTCATGGAAAAGCTTCTAAAAGAACTCTGTGACAAAGCTCAAAAAAGTGATGTCGCAAGAATTCTGCCATTCGGAACCTGCTAAAATAAGTAGGTCCCTTCTAATACTGTCCAAAATTTAACACGCACAACAGTAATGGAAGAGAAGTAGGCCAATAAGCCCTTCGGGGCTTTAAGTGCCACATATTTATTTATTTTTATCTTTATATGAATGCACCCTTAAACTTTTTTAATCAACTGACAATGTCAAAACGTTAGTTAAGGTCAACATTTTCATCATGGTAAAGTTCACGAACCAGCAACGTTTGGAAATTATTAAAAATTACTATCGAAATTCTGAGTCGGTGGTCGCAACTTTAAGAGCGAAAGATCATCTTCAGCGATGAAGCTCATTTCTGGCTCAATGGCTTTGTCAATAAGCAAATTTGTGACCAGAATTGGATGAACTTGACATCGGCGATATGTGGTTTCAACAAGACGGTGCCACTAGCCACACAGCACGCGTCACAATCGATTTATTGCAAGGCAAATTCGGTGAACGTGTTATCTCGATCGCCTCGTTCATGCGATCTAACACCATTGGATTTCTTTTTATGGGGCTTTATCAAGTCACCGGTCTATGCCAACAAACCATCAACTTTAGACGAGCTGAAAAACAACATCCAATGCGAAATTGCCAACGTTCCGGTCGAAATGTGTGCTAGAGTGGTGGAAAATTGGGTCCAAAGAATCGACCACTGTAAACGGCCTGGTGGTGGTCATATGACTGAAACCGAATTTCATTCATAAAATGTAATGCTTGCAATATATCCACAATAAATTTGAACTCAATATCTTAAATATTTCTGTGTTTTATTAATAGATAAAATTGTTATGTCCCTAATGGAAAACTCTTTATTAAACAACAGATCACCATACCATACTTAATAATGAGTGCTTACCCATAAGCCACTGCAAGTGTTTGAACTTTATTTCTAACTCAACTTTTTTCATTTTAACGTGCGCTTTCCATCAAAGCTTTTCGTCGAGATTCATGGTATCTCTAGTCCATTTATGTAAATTGTTTGATGGTAGATCTTTTAAAAAAAAAATTTGGTTAAATCCCATTGTTTTTCTTTAAAATATTTATTTTTTAATCATCATTTTGTACTCGACATATTTGACACCGCCTGTACAGATTTTGACGTTCCTTTTTTATTGATATTTTGACACATAGTAATTTTGACACTACTTAAACATGCGTTGGCATATACTGTGAATGACTTAAGAACAAACTTTACAATTGCCTTACTTTGTTAATTATACTATCTATTTTTCTTTTCAATTTGTTCGCCATTTTGTCGTCTTCTCTCGCAGCAGAACTATTGTGACGTCACATCTAGAAAAATCTTCTCTGATGGGCGCAATCTTCTTTTCTATTATTTTTGGCAAAAGCACAAAAGCAAACGACAAGCATACATGCTTGTCATTTGATTATGCGGCGCATGATCATGTTTTTGCTTTTGGCTTAGTCCGAATTTAGACACAAAAATATTTGCACTAAAAACATTACGCTTTCAAAAAAAAAGCGTAATGTTTCACATTTATTACTAATGTATAAACAAAAATATTCATTTCATGTTTCATTGTAACACATGCATATGCCACATGTTAAAACATTTGAAAAATCACTTATAAAAATGAAATGATTACTGATTACTGATAATAATGACAATGAGTGTTTCATATATATACATATATATATATACATATATATATATATATACATATATATATATATATATATATATATATATATATATATATATATATATATATATATATATATATATATATATATATATATATATATATATATATATACATATATATATATACATACAGTGGCTCCCAGCTTATTTCGTACAGTGACAGTTTAAAAATTGCTGCAGTCGGAATTCCTAATATAGCAAAAATTTGAACAAAATATAAATGCCATTTTAGAAAGGAAGGTTTGTTTTTTATTTTCCAAAATTTACTTTTTCAAAATTTTAGTGTTTGACACTATAAAAAAATAAAATAAGAAAAAAATAGGAAAATTCATGTCACAGCTTATTTCGTACAGTGTATATATTTTTATGTACATGGCTGTAACATCGAAACTAAAAAACTTATCAATAAGTTTTGAATGTAGATGTCTATGTATGTGTTTAGTAAACCTAATAAGAAAACGGGGAACCCCAAAAATTGTTCTTTTTGTCATGCAAGAGAGAAAAACTATTGATCAGCTGATTTTCAGCTCACATCTTATTTCGTACACAAACTTCAATGTAAGTAAGTTTCATTCTGCCGCGCAGTTACAAAGTTTTTTTGAATTGTATGAGTTTTTGGACCTTTTTAACTATTATAACAATTTTTATTATTATTATTTTAAATATTTAAAGTGCTGTAAATTAAACATTTAGCGTTATGGGTCGTCGTACAACGATGGAACAGCGTAAACTGGTAATTAACCATTTTAGGATATATATATATATATATATATATATATATACATATATATATATATATACATATAAATATATACATATATATGTATATACATATATATATATATATATATATATATATATATATATATACTAACCACTGAGCTACGTGTCACAAAACCCATGTCTCCTCCCCGTGTGTCCCTCGCTCACAAACAAAATGCATTTCATGTAAATGTTTTTGTGTCTAAAACAAGACCAATATATATTGAATCGAAGTGCATGATCTGAAAATATACACAAACTTTTCAGATTTGGGATCCTTAAACCACTTACGAAATATTTCCTAGGTGAATTCGTAGAAGGTGGTGTTAACATCTGATTTGATTTTTTTAAGAAGTTTTACTTCTATAATTATATCTTTTATTTTAATCTGTGAGGATATCATGCCATTTATTTTTTAAATATGATTTCGGGCATATGTTTACCACGGCATAGACCAAGAGGCGTTAAATCGTTAGATGCCATTTAACAGGACCGCCTATGGAAAGAAAATTGATTATGCTATAACTCGATTGTTGCACGCGCTACATGGCATGTAGACCCATCTTGTTGAAACCAAATGCCGTCGATGTTCAGCTAATTAATTTGTGGAAACAAAAGGTAAGCATGGTTCGATAACGCTCGCCATTCAGCTTAACGGCAGCTCCTTCCTTATTTCGAAATGGCAGACGATGCCGCTAGCGTGTAAGCCACACCAAGAAGTCAATTCTAATTGATGTAATGGTGATTCAATTTCAGCTTGAGGGTTGTCTTCGCTCCATATACGGCAATTTTGTTCATTAACGTAACCGTTCAACCAGAAATAATGCCGATCGTAAAATGGACAAATTGCTCTATGAACTTCGCGAAGAGGATTATTTTTTGAAAATGAAATTCAACAATTTGGAAGGATTGTTCTGGCGTTAAACGATTCATGATGAAATGACAAATTATACTGAACAGAAATGTCAAACCACAAAAATCCATATCGAAAAATCGCATGCAGGAAAAAACATATTTCGTGCAAAAAAACGGCAACTTTCTACCGGTATTTCCAATAGCGGGGTTCACACCACCTTAGTGTACATGTCTGTATTCAAAGATGCAATGGTTGTAAATTTTGTATATTGGAGCCAAAATAGCGTTACATCGAATGAGATTGGAATTTCATTTCATTTTAATTCGTTCATTCATTCTAATTCTGTTCATTCTAAATTTCTCAAAATCCGACAGAATGGATGCCGGCACACAAAACAGAAAATAATATTCATAAACGACGAATTGCTACGCAGTAGACTAGATTGAAATATCCTTTCACAAGTCGGGGCATATGCATAAATACATACAACTCTACGGCTTTGAATTTTAATAAATTTAACAAAATTGTTACAATTTGCTTACCCTAACCATTAACTAAGGCGGCTTACCAAACAAAACAAAACAAAAACCCCAAAAACAAAACAAATTAACAAAGGAAAAGTAAAGACAGAAGCCGCAGCCGGGTGATAATAAATGCACAATACAATACGTTCCGCACTTACTAACGTGTAATGAAACGCAGAGGAATATAATAGAGTTCCGCAAAAAAAAAATACAATAGCAATTGTATTACTTAATCGCACCCCTCTTATCCTGTTCTGCTGATCATCAGCTAATCACAAGGATAAGCCTCACGGAAACAAAATCATCTTTGTCTTGTATTGTGCTGGAAATATTCTTTAAATATTTTTTTTTCTTTTCTTTTAAGTTATTCGAAAGAAGAACACCTTTTGCTGTTTCGGTTGTTGTTGTTGGGTTTCTACCTTTACGTTATTTGAAATGATTAAAATCCAAAATATAAAAAACTCATTTTATTTTGGTCTGATTTCAAAGCTGATCAAAATGTCAGTGGTCCGTATAGTAGCAGATCACCAACTATGCATTATTAAAACATTAATCCCCGTGATATTGAATTTTCAATGAATATCAAACGAAAAATGAGTATTATTGGCAAAGCCGAAGTAAATCACTGATTGAATCAGATGTAGCTTGTCCCAATATCACATTTCGAATAGAACAAAATATAGTTGAGCGTTTTCAAGCTGAACCCTGAAGACGTCTATCGATTAAATCAAATGTGCTGTCCATATTCAGCTTTGTAGAGTTGGTTACCAAAGATGCATTCATGAGCTGATCTCTCTCTCTCTCCATAAACTACGGATGGACTTTGGTTAGTCCTTTCTCGGATTCGCATTTTTATTGAACACATTAAATCTAATCAATAATAATAATTAGTAGGCTGATATCTCATTAGTATCAATTGCTCATCTTAGTAAATCAAGCTGTAAGCACTTGAAATACTTGGATCATTGAATTTAAATACTAAAATTCATTCATACAGCAGCTGCCAATAAACTACACAAATGTAAAATCAATCAGATACTCCTTGTTCGTCTCCATTCAACTGCAAGGATTGAATGAAATAAAAGAGTATTAATAAATTAAATAAATATTAGCCAATAGTGCTAACGGCTAGAGGCTGGGTTGCTAACGGCTAATATTGTTATGTTATTACTATATTGTAGCATTTAGCACTTAAATATAAATTAAGCTCACCTTCCAACGAGAGAAAGGATTGTGGTGCGATTTTGGTATTTCATCTGATACAAAGATTATCAACATGAAGACACTTTACAAGTCGGCAACCAAATTTTTCAATTCAATTCAATGAATGTGCAGTCAACGGTTCTAATTAGCTAGACGTGGAGATCGGAAAGAATAAGAAGAATAAGAAAGTAATGCTTATGTTATTCAGAAGCCCATTTTGATTTCAATGTTTGAATATAAAATAGAACGCAAATATGCAAGTTGAAAGATTGTAGTTTACTTGTTCGTCTCACAAATTAGCTGAAAAATACATTAGACTTTTATTTAAAATATATGATAAGTAATACGATATACCACGTCATTAATTTTTATTATTAACTCATATTGTCCTGCCTAACGAGTCTGCAGTTTTGTACACAAGTCTTTCTTTCATTGTGGGTTATAGAGCATTACAAGTTTTCCATCATAGAACCCTTCCGAATTTTAAACCATACTTGCCCTACATCTTATGGACGAATTGATCTACTTTATCCAACTTTTCTTGCTATTAACCTTCAGTTTACTAGTTCATAAAACAGCTGGTAAACTTTACTTTTTTCCGAAATTGCCATTGGTGTTATAGTGGTGATTGTATAATGCTGTGCACTACTAATATCAAATCGGCAACGTAGATAGATGAACAGTCTCTTTGGTATTCACTTTTCATAAGTATTCCACGTTACTGTACCATCGGTCAGGCATCGTACGTGTTTTTACTCAACACATCTCCTGGAATATAACTCATTGGAAAATCTGGCCTTGGTTCTAATGTAACTCCATCGGTACATCGGTTTGTTGACAAGTAAATCAGCAACTATACTAGCTACTTTATATGGAATGAGATATACTTCAAGCAATTTACTGAAGTAATCTATAACCACAAAAACGTAACCTTTCTTTACATTGGTTGTTGAAAACAATCTAGCTATATGTATAGCAATTCATTCTACATTGTATGTTCTCTCGACCTTTCTTACTAATCATAACGCATTGCCCGCACATGCGACACCAATCAGCGACATTGTCATGGTATACAACCCAATATAACCGTTTCTTTATCTTGTCATCCACCCTGTTTATTTTGACCTTGCGTACCACTAGAAAATCATTGATTATTTTCTTACTTTTCCTTTCACATACTCTGAATTGACAATCATTACAGATTTTGCCGTTACGATGGTTATGCCTGGTACGACATTTGTAAGACACTTCAAGTGTCAGAGTTTTTTTTTATTTTTTAGGCTTTGGCAGAATATTATTCTAGTATGCTATTACTTTTATTTTGTCCATCTATAATCCAGTGTTACCAGGACTTCAAAAATAAAACAGCTAGATCGGTCACATAAAAAATCTAAATGGCTAAATAAATAAAATATAAATGGTTAAATTTTATTAGCAGTTTATATTTTATTTTTAACAAGTATGCATGTAAGCTCGATAATAGAAGCATCCATTAGGTATGAATATATGAGAATATACATTCATAAATCAATTAGTTATATTAGCTGCGTTCTTTTGCACGCGAGTTGCAACTCGCTTATAGTTTAAGCGATTTAATTATTTTAAATAATTAATTTATTTTAAATAAACAAATATATTTACTACAGATTCCGCAGAATTGCTTCTTTTTTGTTTTTATTTCGTTTACAAATTCCACGAACAACCATTTATACCACCAGCGTTGCTAAGTAACTAAAGGGAAATTATAAGCAAGTAAAAGGAAAATTATATGCGAGTTGGTGTTCTTTTGCAGCTCGCTTACAAAAGAATGCAGCTATTATACCAAAATTAAATCAGGCCCTTTTAAGATTTTACAACTAAGTAATATGTGAATTTAGAAGATGACAACAGCTAACTATTTCAACATTCTACAAAAAGAGTTAATTGCTGAAAAAATCAAAGTTATATTATTCCATAGTGGACTATATCTCACATGTAACTATTCCTCTTCATCTAGTGATTTGAATGAACTACTGTTTAAACACGAGAGTCTAACATTGTTACGAGCTGCGCTGCATTCCAGTGTTAAAAGGTAATAAAGCCCTCCGCGCTTCTTCTTTTTAAAATTCGCAATAAGGCTAGAAAGTTTTGATTGCAATTAACAACCAGAATCTTTTGTCCTGGAATTTTTTTTATTGTATATCCTGTAATTGTATGGTAGGTGTCGTAGGGCAATGGTTAGTGTGTTGGCCTTCTGATTTGTAGGTTGTGGGTGCAATCCCCGGCTGAAGCATAACAAATTTAATATCGAAAAGATTTTTCTATCGAACGACAAAGTCCAAAATTTAAGCCGCACTACAGTAATGAAAGAGAAGCTCGGCCAAAGAGCTCTTCGGGGCAGTAAGTTCAACATATTTAATTTTTTTTTAAGATTTTATAATTACATTACTTCAACAAATTTTTATTTTATTTCATTTTTCACTTTTGTTATTTTAAATAAATGTCCGACTATGTCTAGACTACAACGTCCTTTCTTTTTAACCTCGTATAAGGAGTCTTCGTGCAAGTTGATTTGGATGGTTATTAAGCCTTGTTCTATAGGTGTTGTTAATTTTCTTGATGTCTTCACTGATGCGATTCACGCGTAGATCATGGTGAATTTGATCATTTTGATCTTACCATGGAGCTGAGAAAATTGTTCTTAAACATTTAGATTGTATTCTTTGAATATTGTCCACGTTGGAACTGCAAGACATGGCCCAAAGTTGAATTCCGTAATTCCATATTGGTTGCATTATGGGTTTAAAAACTAAAACTTTGTTTTCCAGACTTGTTTTTGACTTCTGCCAATCAACCAATGCAAATTATTTAAATTTTAATTTGGGTTGTGTTTTCTTCGTCTCTAAATATATGCTTTGTCCACGTTAATCTCTTATCTAAGAATATGCCTAGCTACTTGACCTCAGATTTTATTTTCACCTGTGAGCATGTGTCACGTGTTAGTGCGAACGTAACATGAGTGCATTTTGTTTCATTGACTTTAATTTTCCGATTTAAAAGCCACTGTTCTATTTTGTTTATATGATTTTGCAGCTATATTAGGGTTGTTGAAATATGTTGAAATAAATATTCCATTTTCGGTGGATAAATCTGCGGTGAATATAAGATACAGAATAGGACCGTGAATTTTCTTAACATATAGCTCTCAAGAATCACATACATATTCTCCAGTAGAATATTTTTAATTTTATATAAAAGTCCTTCCTGCCATACCTTATCAAAGGCTTGCGATATATCTAAAAACACGTCAGTGCAATACCGTTTCTCTTCAAATGCCTTTCGTATTTGCATAACAATTCGATGTATTTGCTCAATGGTACCATGTTTCGCTCTGAATCCAAATTGGTGGTCAGGCAATATGTGTTTTTCATTAAGAATCGTTATAATCTTACCAATAAATAATTTTTCAAAAATTGTAGAACATATCGATAACAAACTTATTGGTCTGTATTTTTTTTTTTTTTTGTTAGCTTATTTTTTTTTTTATTGAATCTTTCTTAAATACAAGAAACTAACAATAAGTATTCAAATCTTACAAACTAAATAAAACTATGTGATATCCCCTACGTTCCATCACAATTTGGTGAGTCGCGAGATGTAGCAATTTTACAGCATATTCAGTGTGTCTTTTCTTTTTAATCGACGATGCCCCTTGCTCAGCAACAATTGCCTAGCAAGGGGATTCGGATGATTGTGTAATTTTTGAATGTAGCTTCTGCAGGACATTGCAACTTCCTCAGAAATTGTGGATACATTTAAATCTCGATGGATGTTAACGTTCCTCATATACCAAGGCGCGTTTACAATAATTCGCAGACACTTGGATTGTATTCGCTGCAATTTTTCGATATTAGAGGGAGATGCGGTGCCCCAAAACTGAATACCATAAGTCCAGATTGGTTTCAGGATTGCTTTATATAATAGCACTTTGTATTCAAGATTCAACTTTGATCTTTTGTGTAACAGCCACCATAACTGATTCATTTTAAGCTTGATCTGAGTTTTCTTTGCCTCTATGTGATTTTTCCATGTCAGCCTTCTGTCGAGGTGAATACCCAAGTACTTTGTTGAGGAACATTGTGGAACTGATTGGCCATTAATTTTAAGTGGGGGACATGTATCTAGCCTTAGCGTGAAGGTTACATGTACGCTCTTTGATTCATTGACTTTTATACGCCATTTTGCTAGCCAGATTTCGAGAGAATCGACATGAGTCTGCAGGAGTTTAGTAGCTTCTATGGGGTTAGAGCGAGAGCACAATATTGCCGTATCATCAGCAAAGGTCGATATGAATGTATAGTTATTGTTGGGCATATCTGAAGTGTATAAGAGATACAGTAAGGGACCCAAAACGCTTCCTTGAGGAACGCCAGCGTGAATATCCAATGGATTTGTTGTGTAATCCTTGTGATGTACGAGAAATTGTCTTTTCGTGAGGTAGCTACTAAGCAATGAGGAGACATTTGCAGGCAGTAATAGTTTGAGTTTGTAAATAAGGCCATCGTGCCATACTTTATCGAAAGCTTGAGTGATATCAAGAAAGACAGCTGAGCAATACTTTTTTTCTTCAAAAGTGTTCCTTATCAGAGTTACAATGCGGTGGACTTGTTCTATTGTGCCGTGCTGTTTTCTAAATCCAAACTGATGTTGAGGAATCAGTTGGTTGAGATTAATAAATGGAGTTATATTCATGACAAGTAGCTTTTCGAATACTTTAGAAAGTAGAGGCAGGAGGCTGATAGGTCTGTACGATGCAACTTTTGTAGGGTCTTTTCCTGGTTTTGCTATCATAATAATTTTTGAAGTTTTCCAGCATTTGGGATAGTGTTTAATACGAAGGATAGCATTGAAAATGTGCATCAGATGAATTACTGAAGCCGGAGGTAGCTCTTTTATCATTTTACCGGTAATTTTATCTGGACCAGGTGATTTTTTTGGGTTTTAATCTTTATTAATTGCTTTGAATGTCTTTTTTTTTAATTTTGAGCGTTATTGAGCAAGGTTGAGAAGTTAATATTGGTAATGAGGACTGTGAAGAGGGTGGATTGGGTGTAAACACACTTTTTAGGTGGTTTGCAAAAGCCAAACCCTTCTCACAGTTGCTTCTAGCCCAATTACCGTCACTCAAACGGATGGGGGAATCAGTGAGAATTGGCCGATTTGATTTTTTTGCTGATTTCCACAAAGAGTAGTCTGACGCTTCACCAGGTGTTAATTTCGCTATGTGCTCTTCTAACTCTTTGTTGTTTTTATTTTTTAAGGCTTGCTTTAACTTTCGAGTGCAGTGCTGTAGCTGTGTTTTCAGATTCGGTGATCTGAATTCTTGCCATTGTCTTCGGAGTCTTCTTTTCTGTCTTACTAGCAATTCAATATCGGCTGGTGTGTATGGGCTATAGTTTGATTGCTTGCATACCTTTGTGCAGGTGGCTGAGCTGAGAGCTAATGAGAGCAGCTGGTTGAATTTTTCGAGTGCTGAGTCTACATCGTGTCCATTTCTTAATACAGTACTCAGAGGAAGATGGGAATTTATATATTTCTTGAATTTTAACCAGTCTATTTTCTTTCTAACGCAATTACCTTGGGGGCTTGGTGATTTTATAGATATTACCGTGGGTGAGTGGTCAGATGATAGATCATAATTACACTCTGTGGAGATATTTTCCATCTGCAAACCTTTGGCGACTCCAAAGTCTATGAGATCGGGTATTTTCCTCTTGTCCGTCGGCCAATATGTCGGTTGACCATTTGAAATAACATCGTAGCCGTGGTTAGTGATGATTGCACATAGTCTTTTGCCTTTTGGAGTTATTAATCGGGAGCCCCAGTGAGTGTGTTTGGCGTTGAAATCGCCAGCAACCAAGAATTTGCTACCAAGAGTTGAGAAAAATTCTTTATATTGCTGTTCGGTAATACTGTATCTTGGGGGACAGTATATCGCAGATATTACTAGCTTAGAGATGTATTCTTCCAGAGATATAGATGTTGCTTGCAAGTAGACGCTACTAAAATCTTCAAGAACATGATGTTTTATTCTGCTTTTTATCAATATGGCAGTTCCTCCGCGTGCCTTACCATGCGGATGATTTGTGGTGTACAGTTTGTAATATGGTATTTGGTAGCAATTTTTGTCAGTGAAATGGGTCTCAGATATCATCATTATGTCGATTTGGCTGGATTCAAGGAATTGAATTAGCTCCAAACGGTGCTGGCTTAAGCCGTTGGCGTTCCAGTGGCATATCTTGAGACAACTCATGGTCTGGATAGCAATGTTTGGAGTAACATCGATTGATTTTTCATCATTTCTTGCATCATTGTTTGCATTGAGTTCATGAATTGGTTCATATTCTGAATCAATGTTTGAAGCAAATGTTCAAGGGTACTTGGCTGTTGGGTGGGCAGTGAGTGTTTCTGCTCATTATTTACATTGCTTTGTTGGTGTGGGTTTTGTTTTAACACGCTAGCGTATGAATTGGTTTGATTCTTGTTTGGGATTGCAGAGAAGAATTGTGTTGCATCAATATTTTGTCTCTTACTTGAGTTGGCTATCTGAGTTTGCTCAACTGGTTTTAGAGGTTGATTGCTAGCGGAGAAATTTAGCTTTAGGGTTGTATATACTGGGCAACCTCTATAATTTGCGGTGTGATTACCTCCACAATTGCTGCATTTTTTCATGCTAGCATCGCCTTTAAATTTTGGGCATATGTTTGATTTATGGAGATCTCCACAAATCACACAAACAGCTGGCAGGGTACAATATGTCTTAGTATGTCCATATTCTTGGTAGTTACTGCACTGAGGAGGTCCAGTTCTCTTATGGGGTTCTTCGATTGTGATTTTGCGATGCAATAAATATCGAATTTTATATATTGGGTGTACTTCACCTTTTTTTAGGGGTTTTTTTTCAGGCTGAAGCTCAATACGATATAACGGTTGAGGTATATTGCTCTTGCTGAGAATGTTGAATACTGTTTTGGCTTGAAACCCTTCTTCCTGAAGGGCAAGTTTGATTTCGTTAATGTCAACGTTGGGTTCGACGCCTTTGAGTACAACGATTAAGCCCTTACTACTTTTTAGCTGATATGTGTAGTAATTCTTTTTTACAGCATCAAATTCCGCTATTACTTTGCGATAATGAGTTTCGCTGTAGATTTGCACTTTTGTTTCCTCAATTTGGCCTTTGCGAATAGGAACAACATGGAAATTCTTTGGTCCTATAAGACTTGTAATTCTAGAAATCAACTTATCCGAGTTGCGTTCTCTCAAGAAAATGGGTGGGGGTTTGAAATTTTTCTTGGAGATAATATTTTCGTCACTTTCATCACCTGAAAGCAGAGCGTATCTATTTTCCGAACTAATAGGGACAGTGTTCTGTTTTTGAATTTTTGTTGAATTCATTTGTTTTGAATTTTGCGGACTTCTCTTTCGCTTTACTACAGTAATGTAGCGATCAATACCAGTTTGAACAGCAACTGGTTCTTTATTAGTCATCGCACTAGTTGCTTTAACTACTGGGTCATGCACTACAGTAGAAGTGCCGTTATTTGATTGCTTTGATGTTGTAGCTGTTGGTGTTACAGCAGGAGAAGCACATTGTACACTCCACGGTATAGAGGGAGATAGTATATCACGATAGAACAAATTATTTTTTTTGTCTGTATTTATTGTTGTTGCAAAATTTGATGAATTTTTAATATGTGCAGGCAAAAGATTTGCACTGTTACTTTCACTTGTGCAGTGTGTATCAACTGTTTTATTTGATAATGCACTTATCGGGGGGGTTTGCGCGGGTGATTGCAAATTATTGTTTACACACACATTAACAGGCGATTGCCGTTGCCGGAGAGGAGAGCGCTGAACACTCATACTATAAACAAAATGTTTGCAAATTATATTATTATTTTATTTGTTTTTTTTTTTTTTTTTTTTCTAAAAATCAAAAGAAAGACGTCCACTCTTATTGGTGACTTTCGCGTGGTCTGTATGAATCCACTTTACTCGTGTCTTTCCCAGGTTTTGGAATCATTATTATTTGTGGTATTTTCCATGCCTCCAGAAAGTAAACGCATCGCAAAATAGAATACTTTTTTCAGGTGCTGCACGAAGATCTCTGCTTATTCACAATCGCTTCTTGCTCATTTCTTGTTTTCTAACTGATTTGCCACTTTTCTGTTAGTTGGACACTTAAGGTTTTTTGCAGCTTTCCATAAAGAGTATTCCGACTCGTTTTGCGCTGACAAATTTACAAGATAATTCTGTAATTTTATTCCTTTTAATGATTTTAGAGTGTTTTGTAATTTCCTTGTGCAACTCGATAGCCTTGCTTTTATGTTAGGAGATTTTGTTTTTTGCCAATTTTATCATGGACTATGACTTTTTTAACAATTTTGTGATTGCTAGCGTGTGTGTGCATAGCGAATTTGGAAGCTTTTTGTATGTATTTCGTTTATATCTTGTTTTGATTTAAGAGAAATGTTAGTGTTAATGGGTGCCGTAGCTCAGTGGTTAGTGTGTTCGCCTTCTGATCTGTAGGTCGGTGGTTCAATCCCCGGCTGATGCATAACAAATTTAATATCGATAAAATTTTTCTTTCGAACGGTACCCACCTGTCGGCACGCAATTGGCAATTCTTCCGACAGTAACAACTTGCCGGCTAAAATAAGTAGGTCCCTTCTAATATTGTCCAAAAATTTAAGACGCACAACAGTAATGGAAGGGAAGCTCGGGCAATGAGCCCTTTGGGGCTTTATGTGGCCACATATTTATTTTTTTTTTGTTAGTGTTAATATGCAAGCTAATACATTTTTTAAATTTTAGCCAATTAGTTCTTTTATTAGTGAATTGTTGGTGAAGATGTTCGGTATGAAGATGTGTTTGTATAATTATAAATCAGGGTGAGTGGTCCGATGAGAGATCAAATGAAGGTTTTTTGTAACACCAAAATCTATCAGATCTAGCACGGGATGATTATGTTTTGTAATAAATATTAAGTTTTAAAAAATATATTATATATTATTTTGATCGATTTTAAAAAAACTTCACACATATATATTGGGTTGACAACTAAGTAAGTGCCGATTTCACGCATGGATGTTTCTGACACACATATTTTTGATACCTATGTCAATTTTATGTTTTTTTTCTGACATTGGTTAGCTGTCAAATTTTCCTTGCTTAAGAATCAAATCGCACATATTTTTGTTCGAATGAGATAGTTTGGGGTCAATATATATATGAAAACATCGGCAGTTACTTTGTCAATTTCTTAGTTGTCATTCCAATATATTTTCAACCGTTACAGCCGATCCGATCTTAATAAAATTGAATTGAAATATATAGAAATTGGCGTCAAAAAGGGGAGTGGAGCCAAAAATTACATATATTCCATTATACAGGGTTATCTATTTTGCGGTTTCAAAAGTAAATGGTATTAAAACACATATAAAATATTTTTTATCATAATATTTCTTTTTTATTATAAAGTTTGAACGTGTGAAATACTACATCATTTAAATGACCACCACGCGAATTGTTGCAAGCATCGATTCTTTTGAGGTAATTTTCGACCACTTTTTGACACATATTGGGCGGTATCTCAGCCATAACGTGACGAATGTTGGTTTTTAGGTGCTCAAGAGTTAAAGGTTTATCTGCATAAACACGGTCTTTCGCGTAGCCCCACAAAAAAAAGTCAAGCGGTGTCAAATCGCATGATCTTGGTGGCCACTTGATATCGCCACGACGAGAAATTACGCGGCCAGAAAATTTCTCTTGCAATAAAGCCATATTCGCTCGAGTTGTGTGGCATGTGGCACCGTCTTGTTGAAACCACATATTCTCTAAGTCGTATTCTTCAATAGCAGGCAAAAAAAATTCGGTTATCATATGACCATAACGCTCCGAATTGACGGTGACAGTCGTTCCATCGTCGTTTTCGAAGAAGTAAGGTCCAATCACACCTCCGGACCAATGAGCGCACCAAGCAGTGACTTTTTGTGGATGTAGTGGCCTCTCTTCAATTACTTGAGGATTCTCAGAACACCAAATACGACAATTTTGTTTGTTAATATACCCACCGAGTGAGAAATGTGCTTCGTCGCTGAAGAAAATTTTGTTCGAAAAATCGCCGTCCACCGCCTGTTGTTCAAGCACCCATTCGACGTATCTACGACGTTGTGAATGGTCAGATGGCTTCAGTTGTGTAGATCCAAATGCAAAATACGCCATAATGTGCCGTAAGACAGTCCTAATTCCTGAGAACGACGAGGAATCGACACATTCGGGTCTTCGGCAACACTTTCACTTACAGCAGCGATATTTTCGGTGGTACGAGCGAAACGATGATGCACAGGCCTTACAATATCTGTAACCGATCCAGTTTCTTCATATTTCTTCACAATTTTGCCAATTGCTTGCGTAGTTGGACGATTATGTAAACCATAATCTCTTAAAGCACGATATGTGGCTGTGGCAGAATCACCATTTTTGTAGTAGGTTTTTACAATTTTAATGCGTTGTGCTATAGTTAAGCGATCCATTTTCGCAAATGTCAGACTTTGAACTGAAAAAGAAAGAAATTGTTTTAACAACTCAGTTTGACAGATGTCGAATTCTAGCCCTATACTTTTGAAACCGCGAAATGGATAATCCTTTACTTCCAGACTAACAGGCAAATGCCTACTGGGAATGCCAAAGAACCAGAATGCCGTTTATGCCGCCTCATTCCATTCCGAATGATTATTAGTCTTTGAATATTTTTTCCTCCCACTTCCGCTCCCTCTCTCTCTCTCTCTCTCTCTCTCTTCGCGTTTGCTTTTTATTTACTTTTCCGCCAAAGTGCAATATATTTTCTTATCAATTTCTATTTAATTTTTCTATTGATTATTCCTTTGATAACAATCTCTGATTATACTGTGCAGTGCGGGTTTCTCCCATTTTTTTCTGTTCCCACTATAAAGTTAAAATTAAATTTAAACTAAGTTATATGATTTTAAAATAAGTGAATATCTGAAACAAAATTACTAAAATTATAAAATAAAAAAAAAAACATAAAATTGTAAACTAAAAATAGAAAACAAAACTAAAGTACAATTAAAATTTAAAGAAAACTAAGTGACATTTACTAAAAACAAAACAAAAAGTGTGTGCAATTGTCGCACGAGCAACAACACCAGGAAAGCCGTCCGATCAAGCGACTCACCGGCATCACTCCTTCATATTAATTTTTCCTTCTTCGAGCCGTATCGGCTCGCAATGTGGTAGTGAAAGTGTAATATATTCAAGGTATCAGAGTGGTGCAAAAATTGGCTACCCATTGTGATCATATTCAACACACGTACATACGAATCAGACTATTCTAGCTTGTTTTGTCTACGATAAATAGAATACACGACTTTAACTTTGAAAATATTCCACTACATCTGGCCATATACATATTTACATATCCCTTTATATTTAATACTTAAAAAAAAAATATATATATATATATATATATATATATATATATATATATATATATATATATATATATATATATATATATATATATATATATATATATATATATATATATATATATATATATATATGTATATATATATATATATATATATATATATATATATATATATATAAGGAAAGAACAAACTGTGTTGTTGTATATTTATTTAAAGTCTTGTTTGGAACAGACATTTTTTGTTTTCGTACGTACTCATTAATTTGCCTTATACATAATATACAAGGAGCGACAATTATGTATTACGACTGCCTCTAGAAAACACAAATAAAACACGATATATGCTAATTTTTCGGTATATTTATTCGAAATATTCTCCTCCTGATTCAATACACTTGTTACATAGATTTAATAGTAATTCAAACGCGTGTTTCAGCTCATTTTTCGGAATTGCCTCCAGTGCCCTCGTCGAAGCCCGTTGTATGGTCTGAATGTCATCAAAAAAGCGTCCTTTCAACTTCAATTTCAGTTTTGGGAACTAAAAGAAATCACACGGTGCCAAATCAGGTGAATACGGCGGGTGATTTAACACACAGACCTGATTCCGATCCAAACATTGACGAACAATGAGTGCTGTGCGACTCGGTGCATTATCGTGCAACAGAGACCAAGTTTTTGGATCGCGGTATTTTGGTCGAACACGACGGATTCTGGACATCAAACTCTTCGAAACTTCGAGGTAACATGCGGAAGTAACTGTTTGACCAGTTGGAACAAATTCCTTGTGGATAATTCCTTTGTTATTAAAGAATGTGATTAGCATTGTTTTGATTTTTGATGGAACTTTTCGTGTTTTTTTGGCTTGTGGTGAGTTTTTGATTACCATTCCGCACTTTGACGCTTGGTTTCTGGATCGCATTGAAAACACTATGTTTCATCACCCGTAACAATTGTTTTCAGAAAGTTTAGATCATTTTCTGCAGCTGCAACCATGTCTCTAGAATGACTGATTCTCATTAATTTTTGGTCCTCGGTCAATGTGTGTGGAATCTCTCGCAGACCTTTGGTTTGCCTATTCCTCGTGAAGAATGAGTCGGATAGTTTCTCTGTTGATGTTTAAGGCCTCTTCCATCATTTTCACTGAAGCATTACGGTCTTCTGTAATAAAATCACGAACTTTCTGGATCGCTTCTGGCGTCCGCACTGAAATTGGCCTTCCTTCTTTTATTTCATTTTCCAGAGACTCTCTGCCATCCACAAATCGTTTATGCCATATAAAAACATTTGAACTTGATAAACAAGCATCGCCATACGCTTGCTGCATCATTCAGAATGTTTCTGATGCACTTTTACCAATTTTTGCGTGGAATTTAATGACCATTCTTTGCTCCATGTTAAAATTTCAGCATCAATCTAACACGTGTTTTTTTAAAATCAACCAAATGCCATGAAATGTTGACAGTTAGTAGAGGAAGGCTGAAGCTTCAAAACGCATGTGCTCACACATAGATGGCGCGCTTGGTTGCTGAGATATGTTTTGAGTTTTAATACATAATTGACGCACCTTGTATATAGAGTGTACTTATACTGGCTAAAACATTCGATTGGCCATTTTACATCATTTGATAAGAACAGCCATCTGTTTTTGGCTTTGACTTGTTTTTTCTCCTATATACCTACAAACCAAAAATGCCTAGGTTTAAATGTATATACGTACATACATACTTATATGATATTGCTTTTAGTTACTGGTGTTCTGCCAAGGAAATGTAACAAAAGTAATTTATGCACTCTAATTTTTCGTAAAAATACATACAATATTGTTTCCAATTTTCACTATTGGCTTACTAACTCTGAGTTTTGGCTATTTTTCTTGAATTCACTAATTACCACAGTACAACGTATTGTATAATAAATACAAGAACTCTGTATTTGAACACTATTCAATTCAATACATATGCAGACATATTGATCATCTCTCTTAAAATCGGCAATTAGCACAGTAGAACGTACCCTGTAATAATTAGAAGAACAACAATATATACCAATACTTGGGTTGCATTGTTTCACGTGAGGCCCATCTACAACATTCCCTTCTCTATAATACAAATGCCCATATTCATGATTCAACGGTTATGATGTCCTCTCCCGTAGCTCAAACTCCTCCAGAGTTCCTCTACCAATGTTCAAAGTTTCTTGCCTTTGAACTGCCACCATACGATACAAAACGCTCTTATGGAGACAATGCGTAATGTAAGCCACAGAATCGAAAACCAACCAAACCTGAGAATCAACAATACGGTCGATTCGATCCGTTCAAGTGTCAAAGTAAGATACCGGTGGATTTTCACATGAGAATTAGCAAGTATAATTGTCCGCTGTGCAGAAAGCCGCATCCACTGCGTGGTTGTCCAGAATATATTAAATTATCCATAGGTGAATGTTGCAATGTAGTCAGAAAGCACCAATTATACACTGATTGCTTTTCAAACTCCCATGACAGTTGCACTAGCATCCCTAACCGCACAAATTAATTGATCTATTTCTACGAAACGTCAATGAAACTGTGCACCGGGGTAGTTTCAATGCATATGAATAATCCCAGGTGTTAATTTTACATTGTTTGCTACATTTTCAACAATCGAATCTAACGTCATTATAAAATACTTTTGGATTCTATATGAGTTTCGAAATTGAGAGTAGCATTCTCAGTTCGGGCAAACCCGCAAATTGGACGTCACCTTTTCATCGTTGGTGCTCTACGAGCAGAGGCTGCCCAATTCCTCCGTACTCTACGTGATTGGACTTCGAGACTCGTTACAGTTGAGAGTATCAGTTCATTATTGCTGAGACTTATAGATTGTGTTAGAGCAGCAGGTGTTATGAATTTTGATGCTGATCTCATTCATGATGTCTCATTCATTGGAAAAACCACCTCACAAAGTTAGTGCTCTAGAGTCATGTATTTGCTCATGCCTCAACTCTAGGCCTCTATTCGGTTTGTTAAGTACGTTGACTTGCGATTACGCTATATGCTGTCAATCGCACACTCTAGCTAAGTCTAAAAAGATTCATTACTTAAAAAATTAATACGATAAATCACAGTGCATCGCACTATATCTTATGCTAAGATTATGTATATTTCCAAAATATATTTGCTATATGTCTATAATTCTTAAAGTTGTTGTTGTTCTTACGGTATTTTGATTGAAAATATAAGTATAGTGGTCGATTGCCGCTAATTGCAGCGGTATGAATTGATCCCTAAGACTTCCTATTACTACCGCTGAGTCGCATGGTTGATAGCAATCATGGTGTTGTTTATATATGTTATGCTCTGAATTGATGAAAGGAATTGTTATCTGAAATACAGCATTCTGAGAACTTACACCGCCTTTGAGTGTCATTAGCTTGTAAAGTTGAAGAAAGTCGTCACCATCTATATGTAACTCCAAAAAGGGTGGTAAATAAGCTCTAATTGGTTTTAATTCTTCTTTCAGTTGATTCGCAGATAATAATAGAGAGTTTATTCTTCCATGGTGTTAGCTAGTACATTATTAATGCTACTTGGATTCATTGAACGTTTACTATTATTAATGTAAGGTGAGCTGAGATTGATAGAAACATCTGATGGAGTTTGCTTTGAAATGCGTTAATGCTAAAATGGTTGAAACTTTCTGCAACTTTGTTTAAGTTTGAGTCCATTTGTTTGAACCGCTTTCTTGTAGTAGCAGTGTCGATTCGCATCAAGTTAACGGTTGAATCAATTACGTTTGGTTGAGCAATAGATTCATCAAATGGCCTTCAATATTTCGGATTTTATCAATTGTTTGAGACATCTTCGTTGCATATTCATTGTCCAATGCTCCAAAAAGGGATCTGACGATATTTCCAACTTTTTTTAAATTCGTTTGAAAGATAGTAGCATGTCATTGAAACGGAGGGACTGCATGATAATCTGAAAATTTTGTATAGTTTTGTCACAGCCAATATTTTCCTGGATTTTATCGCAAAGTTGTTGTGCAATGTCAGTTCCGGTTGATAATGTTAGTAATTCTGCATTTACTGGTTCGGGATCATAATATGTTTAGTGCACTTGTATCCTTGAAATGGATGCCCAGATTAGGCCTAAATTTTGTCATATTAATTTTGTTTGCATAAGCTAGTGGTAACAGTAACATTACAATCATGGCGGTAGTAATGTAACTAGTTACCGATATTCTACGTCTTTTGGGTGGTGGCCTTGCTATATTCTCACCAGTTGAGTCTGTATAGTTTGGGAGATCAATGCTCTCTGGCTCTTGTCCTTCTATGGTGTTATTTGGAAAGGGTGCTAGGAGGTGTATTGCTCTCTTCCATATACCAGAAGAAGTCTGCGCATCTGCAACTTTGCTAACTTAATTGCCACTTCCCATTAGCCCCCAAAATAAGGAGCACGTAGTGGAATGAATTTAAAGTTTACCAGGTGTACAAGCTGTTTGCTCGTAGATGGCGTTAATTAGTAAACATCATCAGTGATTTCATACAACAACATACATTTTTCCTGGTATAATCATATCAAGTTTCGTGCCAGAAAAAGAGTATATGCGGGAAACTCTACTTTTTTGCTTCAATTTGAAGAAATCTGCTGCTGAGTCGCATCGAATGCTTGAGGAGGCCTATGGTGACAGTGCGCTATCGCTTGCAGAGACTGGTTTCGTCGGTTCAAAGAAGGCCATTTTGACTTGAGTGAAAATAGACCTAGAAAAGTCGAGGACCATGATTTGCAGGCTCTTTTGGATAAGGACGACACCCAATCGCAAAAAATGCTTGCCGAACAGTTAGGTGTTACTCAACAAGCCATTTCCATACGTTTACGAGCCATGGAGAAGCTCACCCTGCATGTTGGTCGGGGTTGTGGCTACTTTTCTCTGCACCACTAAAAATTTTTTTTAAGGTTTATATTATAAATATTACAGCGGTTGCTATTACTACAAAAACAAAGACAAAGGAATTTATTATAATGCAATTCCCATGGACAATAGAAATGCATTAAATAACAAAAATGTATTTACGCACAAGATTTGATGGGATTTACTTTATTTGTTTTTGCGATATTAGCCACACTATTTTGAACTTAATACTTTTTCCTTTTTTTTTGCTATTTTGTTGTATGTAAAATGTGTGTTATTTTATTTAATCTTATTTGTTTGTTTTTTTTTTTTCTTATTGGTACAGTTTTATGTAACAATAAAAAAAAACTTAATTAACGCGAATCCTTTGATTTGTACTGATGGAGTTTCACTGGGTGTGGGTTTCGATCAGTGTCTGGTATACAATTTCCTTGGGTTAAGGACCAATGTTTTAGCGATCTTTCATCTGATCGTCTTAGGGTGGATTTTATATATTTACCAGTTGATGTTGTTAATGCGTTTTTTTTTCTTATTGTTTGCATGTACAATTCTTTGTTACTAGAAATAAACATTCGCTATTTTAGACTTAATGTTTATATTTAATATTCCAATGTTTTTGTTTTTGTTTTTTTGCTTAAATCACTTCACAAAAGAAAGAGTTTTTAATATACAATTTTTGTTATAAATATATTTTAAAATACACGTGAGAGTTTTGTGTGTGTTATCACTGCTGGTTGATACAAGAGAGTGACAAATATGTAGGAGTCCGAAACAGGAAGTTGATGTTAAGAGAGTGAGAGTGTAAGTGGTGGGTATTGTGTATGGCCTCAGCTCACTCTCTACTACGCAGGGTACAATTTTGATTAGTTAAATATTATCCTGCCATAGGTAGTGCCGTAGCTCAGTGGTTAGTGTATTGGCCATCTGACCTGTAGGTCGTGGGTTCAATTCCCGGCTAAAGCACAACAAATTTAATATCGAAAAGAATTTTCTTTCGAACGGTACCCATCTGTTGGCAAGCAATTGGCAATTCCTCCGGAAGTAATAACTTGTCATGGAAAAGCTTCTAAAAGAACTCTGTGACAAAGCTTAAAAGAGTGATGTCGCAAGAATTCCGCCGTTCGGAACCTGCTAAAATAAGTAGGTCCCTTCTAATACTGTCCAAAATTTAACACGCACAGCAGTAATGGAAGAGAAGTTTGGGCAAAGAACCCTTCCGGGCTTTAAGTGCCACATATGTATTTTTTTTATATTATGCATGCAACAATAACTATCCGCGTTTCTAGTATTCAAATGGAATTCTGGGTTATAACTTATAATGTTCTCATTTTATGCTCTAAAATAAATAAGACCCAAAATATTAGCAAAAAACCTTAACGAACCTGATTTTACTATTATCTTCTTGATATATAATACCTTGATGAACAAAACAAACCTAAACAGATCATTGAAGGTTTATTCAAGACTTAGGGCTAAAAGTATAATTAAATACATATATTATTAGAACATTGACCAAAGAAAAAAGAGAGAAATATTCAAGTTGCCTGCGACTAATTCAACTGCTGTTTTACTACTATTTTAACAAACATTATTTTTGTAATTAACTAATTAACAATAATAATAACAATAAACCTAGTAATAAACCTAGACACTCTAGGATACAATGGGTTTTATTGCAAATTCGACAAATGGGTCCATCCAATTTGGATGCTAAATTCCTGGATTCAATTTTCTCCATATCCTTTGTAGTTTTTGCTGTGGGTTTGAAGCGTTGAGTGGGTGTGTCTATGTTCATATGAAATGAATTACCAGGTGTACAAGCTTAAATCCGCTGTTTGCTCGTAGATGGCGTTAGTGAGCATATTGAGTTATTATCGACTGTCCATCCTTTTTTTTGTGAGTTCGACATCTGTTTACATCTGTTTACATCAATTAATAAGCATGATTAGTGATTTCATACAACAACATAAATTTTTTCTCTTATAATCATGTTTAGTTTCGTGCCAGAAAAAGAGCATATGCGGAAAGCTCTACTTTTTTGCTTCAATTTGAAGAAATCTCCTGCTGAGTCGCATCGAATGCTTGTGGAGGCCTATGGTGACAGTGCGCTATCAGATACCACTTGCAGAGACTGGTTTCGTCGGTTCAAAGAAGGCCATTTTGATTTGAGTGACAAGAAGCTTGAAAATAGACCCAGAATAGTTGGGGACCATGATTTGCAGGCTCTTTTGGATGAGGACGACACCCAATCGCACAAAATGCTTGCCGAACAGTTCGGTGTTACTCAACAAGCCATTTCCATACGTGAATTGAATGATAGGCAGATTAAGCGACGCTAAAGCACATGCCAAATCTTGCTTGCTAGACAAAAAAGAAAGTCATTTCTGCATCTTGTGGTGAATTGCGATGAAAAGTGGATATACTTTGAGGATCGCGGCCAACCAGCAACTTCTTCTCCACAACCAAATCGCTTTGGACGCAAGAAGATGCTGTGCGTTTGGTGGGATCAGCAGGGTGTCAACTACTACGAGCTGTTGAAACCTGGTGAAACTGTCAATGCTCACCGCTACTACCAACAACTAGTGAAATTGCGCCGTGCTTTGTGTAAAAAAATGCCTGGTTATGAACAAAGACATGAGAAGCTGATTTTTCTCCACGACAACGCCCCATCGCACACGTCAAAACTACTGGGACATACTCAATTGGGAGGTGCTACCTCATCCTGCTTATTCACCAGACCTGGGCCCTTCTGACTATCACCTGTTTTCGTCGATGGGTTAGGCGCTCGCCGAACAGCACTTCGATTAGTATGAAGACGTAGGAAAATGGCTTGACGAGTGGTTTGCCTCGAAAAATGAGGAATTCTTTTGGCATGATATACACAAACTGCCCGAGAGATGGGAAAAACGTATAGCTAGCGAGGGCAAATACTTTGAATAAATTAATTTTTGTCTTTCTTTTTACCGAAAAACAGCGGATTTAAACTTGTACACCTGGTATGCCACGATAACTGAATGTTGAAAAAATCTTCTCGAGCTTTTGATATAGGTTAGGTTAGGTTATGAGGTCAAATAATTTACCCATTGTGTCACCATGCATCACTGATGTATACTATCCTATCTCCTTTGTTAAGCGGAACCATTGGGATTTCCTAATGAATAGAGCAATGTCCCTGACATCCATGTGTGCTAGCTCAGTGGCATCTGTAAAAAAGGCACTCCCCAGTAGAGTGTGCCTTCTGCATGCCAAGGCGAGGAATTTACAGAGGAAGTGGTGGACACTTTCCTTTTCTTCCTCATCCTGGCAGCTGCGACAAAAATCGTTGGTTGGTAAACCGAGACAGCAACATGCCTACCCATAAGCCAGTGGCCCGTGAGTGCGGCGACTACATTACTGATGGTTTTCCTGCTCATTAACAACAGTAAACGAGTTCGTCTATTGTCAAGAGTTGGCCAGATTTTCCTAGTGGTAGCACAAGAGCTCTCATCACGCCATCTTCTGTTGGAGATAATGTTGTGTGATAAGAAGCTTGCATGTTGCTAGTGGAATTCCGGCTTGATGAGATGGGTAGATCTCTGACAACCTAGTGCCCGATCTCGCCAATTCATCTGCCCCACAGTTCCCTGGAATGTCCATATGCCCCGGCACCCATACAATGTGTACATTGTAGTGCTCCGCTAGCTCGTTAAGGGCTGAACGGCATTTAAGTGCAAGTGCCGATTTGGCGAACATTCCTGCGAGAGATTTAATGGCGGTATAAACATCTTTGAAATATATTGTATTACAGCGAAGCCACATTGCTGCCTTTTATATATTCACAGTCTAGGCTTGAAAAATGGTGCAAAAGTCGGGTAATCGGAACTTAAACTTACCGCATAGGAAATCAGAAAAAACACCATCTACCCCCTTCCTCTAATTTGGAGCCGTCTGTGTACAATTGTACCGAGTGAACTCCAGTTTCGTTGACAATACCCCTATACAATTCTGGAAGGAATATGGGTTGAGAATCTATTGTCAAAGCATGGTATGGGAATGGTATAATCGATGGCATTCGGAATTGTAGTGCACTCCCACAGGATCCTTGAATGCCCGAATCCTGGTTGATTCCAGCGTGAAGCCATATTAGCCTAATTGCTGATATAAGCGTCCTCTATTTACCAATCCACAGGGACTAGATGCAATAGAGAGTAGAGTGCTTTTGACGGGGTGGTCCTTAGAACAACTATTGTCAACACCGCAAACGTCCTTTGAACCTTGTCTATTAGCCGTCTGTGTACCTCCTTATTCCCACCAGACTATCACACCGTAAAAAAGAATTGGTCTGACGACCGCAGAGTATAGCCATGATACGATTGTAGGACTCATCCCCCATCTTTTACCTATGGCTTTCTTACAGGAATAGAGTGCTACTGTTGCTTTACGAGCCCTTTCCTCCGTGTTTGGTTTCCAACTTAGTTTTCTATCTAAAGTTATACCCAAGTACTTCGCCTGTTCAGTTAGCTTTAGGCTAGTTCTCCCAATTCTAGGTAAGGTAAAAATAGGTAATTTATGCTTTCTAGTAAAGAGGACTAGCTCAGTTTTGGCAGGGTTGATGGCCAGACCAGAGTTTGAAGCCCATTTGGACAGGATTGATAATTCATGGTTCATCACTTCGGTGAGTGTATTTAAATATTTTCCCGATGCCACAAGTGCCACTTCATCTGCATAAGCCACCGCTTTACATCCCGTGGCCTGTAAGGATATGAGAACTTCATTGAAGGTTAAGTTTAACAAAAGAGGCGACAGCAGTTTTATCACTCTTTGCTTTAACAACAGACTAATGAATCTAGTAATAGGTTCATCTACCTTAAGCATAGCAAGAGTGTTTTCGACTGCTTCTGGATTTATGTTATTGAAGGCTCCCTCAATATTTAGAAAGGTGACCAAGCTATATTCTTTGCAGTGCATAGATATTTCGATCTTCTGTACAAGTGAGTGGAGGGCTGTCTCAACGGATTTGCCTTTGTTATATGCATGTTGCAATGAAAAGACATTCTTAGTATCTATAGAGCCCCTTAAGTGCAAATCAAGTAGTCTTTCAAGTGTTTTCAATAAGAAGGATGATTGACTTATAGATCTGAAATCACTTGGCTTTGAGTAAGAAGTTTTTCCGCCTTTAGGAATAAACGACATGTAACTTGTAGCCATGTCTTGGGGACATAGCATAGCCTTAGACATGCAGAGAAGATTATCTCCAACCAAGGTGTTAGAAGATCCGCACACTTCTGCATGACCGCGGGTATAATACCATCAGGTCCTGGTGACTTGAATGGTTTAAAATTATTTATCGCCCAATTAATTTTTGTTTTATTGATTGTTTTGTACGAGACGTCGTAGGTAATTCTACTAGGATTAACATTGGGAGTTCGGCCAGGGCTGTCTTCCAAACAGCCTGGAAAATGGGTATAAATTAGTACCCGAAGAGTTTCCAGACTTGAAGTAGTCCAATCACCATCCCTCTTCATAATGAAGCTGGGTGTAACTGGATTCGTTGCGAGAATCTTTCGTAAGGGGCTTGCCTCTGATATTTTTTTTATGTTACTGCAAAAGTCATTCCATGATGATATTTTTGCTCTACATATCGCCTTTTTAAACATTCGTATTCTCTCATTATAGGGTTGCCATTGATTAGTGATTTTGGCTAGGTTGAATTGCTGTCGATACTCCTTCCTTAGAGTGATGATGTCTACCGACCACCACGGAGGTCTCTTCTTTTTTGGAGTCCTTCGAATTGGACAGGATGCTACAGTAGCTTTCCTGCAAGCTTCTGTAATTTGTTTAACAGCGGCTTCAAGCTGCTCCTCATTTTGCAGGCTTGAGGGCGCCTGAGTGAGGGATTTATTCAGGGTAGTCCTATACTTATCCCAATTTGTGCGTTTCCTATTTAAAAATGGTATCTGCTTTTGTGGCCTTATATCAAGGCGGAAATTAATATACCTATGATCCGAGAACGAGTGTTCTTTGCCAACCCTTCATTCCCTAACTAGACAATCGTTTGTAAGGGTTATATCTAACACCTTCTCCCTGTAGCAGGTAATAAAGATCGGTTCTGTACCCATGTTTGCGAGAGTCAAGTTAGAACTAATAACATATTGTAACGAGTATCGATAGTTGATTACTCATCACTATTGTGACTGACTCTATTGGCAGCATCGAAACGAATGTCAACAAAAAGAAATAAGCGATAACCAGAACAAGCCAACGAGAAAGGAAGAGAAGAATCTCGATAAAGGAAGATTCTGGGGTGTTGCCAACAGAGTATAAATAGAGCCAGTGTTGAGAAGAAAAATCAATCTACTTCCGAACGTGATTGCGAAAACATTGATACAGAGGCAAAAGTTGCAAGTACATTTAAGTGTTATAGTAAATAGTTGATTGTAAACAGTGTTGATTGTAAATAGAGATTATTAAATAAATTGTTGCTGTATATAGTTGTACAAAATAAGTGTTGCAGTTATCATTAACAGAATCCAGTGATCGAACAAGGTAATTCAAATAGAATTAAACGTTCACAGAATAAAAACGTAACAATTGGTGTCAGAAGTGGGATTCTGTAAAGATGGTGAAAATTGACCAACTAAAAGTGGACCAGCTTAAAAAGCTGTTGGTAGAGATGAACCTATCGTCATCAGGTGCAAAGGCGGAACTGCTGGTGAGGCTGAGGAAAGCCATGGAGGCTAAGGGAATTAATGTAGAAGAACATGAGTTCTTTGAGGAAGACGATATACATGCAGTTGTGCACGCCGAGGAAGAGAGCAAGGTAGATTCGAGTGGTCAACTCATGGAATTTATGAAATCCATGATGCAACAGCAGCAGCAGCAACTGCAAGGAATTAATGCGAAGTTACAAGAACATTCGGCTGAATTGCGTACGGAAATTCAAGGAAATGCGTCTCGCATTGACTCCAAGCTTCAAGAACATTCGGTACGCCAAGAGGGCGTTATTAGTGAATTGCGTATGGAAATTCAAGAACATTCGGCTCGACAAGAACACGTCATCGAAAATCTACAGAAAGGAATTGAACTTAGATTTCAGGAAATTTCCGGAGCTATTAATGACAAAGTCACAGAGCTGAAAGAACACGTGGATGAGTTGGATGATAAGCTGAAGGAACATGTCGACGACTGGGAAGACAAGTTCGAGAAATTACAGCACGAACTCAATCAACTAAAAATAAATGGAACAGCCACATCAGTGATTAGAGATTCAAGTACAATCAAATTAAAGCCACCAACATTTGACGGAAGCACGCCATTCAATATCTTCAAGCTTCAATTCGAGACAACAGCTTCGAAGAATCAATGGGATGATAGCGACAAGACTGCTGCTTTAATAGTCGCATTAAAAGGTAATGCTTCCGAGGTGTTACAGATGGTTCCAGAGAAAGATCGTGGTAGCTACCAGTCACTGATGGACACCCTCCAGCGGAAATATGGAAATGAATACAAGAGTCAATTACATCGTGTGGAATTGAGATCGCGAGTGCAACGGAGTAATGAGAGCCTTCAGGAATTCGCTTCCGATATTGAGCGCTTATGTCATCTAGCGTTCTCCGGTAATTCGGAAGAGTTCGTCGAAAAAATCAAAATAGAGGCTTTCATAGATGGCATACGTGATGGAGAGACAAAGCGTGCCCTAGTCATGTCACCAAGGAATACTTATGCCGAAACAGTCAGTAGTGCCTTGACGTTTGAAGCCGCCAGTTTGATGTGTCGACCAGTGCCAGGAGTACACAAACTAGAGGGGAAAACATCACATCTGGTTGAAGCAGTGCGTCAGGCAGTGAAATCAGTAGTTCAGCCTGAAGTAAGAGCAGGTCGACGCGAAACCAAATTTAATGGTAAGTGCTTCATTTGCGACAAACGAGGGCATATAGCTCGTGATTGCAATCAATCGAGTATGAAGCCTAAAGGAAGAACAAGGAATCAACACAAAAATAAATTTACCGGTAAGTGCTTCATGTGCCATCGAAGAGGACACATGGCGCGTAATTGTCGGCTACGACGCAAGCAACAAAGATCGAATTCACCAGGACAACGAAAGGAAGATCGTGATGTCATTCATCGTGGTAAAGCTGTTACTCCATATCATCGTACTTGCACCGTAGATAGTAAACATTGTTCTCGGGTAGGAAGCCAGAATCACATTGTTAAGCTACGACTTACGAATGTTATATCGGAAGAGTCATGGACAACCGAACGAGTTCAAGAAGATCAACGGAACGACCCAGATCTCGCAAAGATTATGGAATATAAGGAGCAGGGCATACGTCCAGATTGGCAAGAAATGGCTAATGAGAGTCCAATAACGAAGGCATACTGGGCGCAGTGGCAAAGCCTGCACTTACGAGACGGATGTTTATTCCGAACATGGGAAAGTGAAGATGGAAAAATCACTTATGATCTGCTGGTGGTACCCAAGGCAAGAATAAATGAAGTGATAGCTGAGTATCACAATGCCTCCAGTGGAGGGCATTTGGGAATCACCAAAACCGTCGAGAAAATAAAGAAACGATTTTATTGGGTTGGATGTCATGACCATGTCGCTGATTGGATTCGGAAGTGTAAGCAATGTGCAATGGCCAAAGGTCCCACTAAGAAAAGTCGAGGTAAGATGCACCAATACACCGTGGGTGCTCCATTCGAGCGAATTGCTATGGACATAGCTGGGCCATTTCCAATAAGCAACGCAGGAAACAAGTATGTTCTGGTGGTTATAGATTACTTCAGTAAATGGCCTGAAGTATACCCCATTCCAAATCAGGAAGCTAGTACAGTTGCGGATGTATTCGTCAACCAATGGGTTACTCGTTTTGGTGTACCGATGGAATTACACTCAGACCAAGGTCGAAATTTCGAATCAGTTGTATTCCAAGAGATATGCCGTATGCTGGGTATATACAAAACTCGTACAACACCTTTGCATCCACAATCTGATGGCATGGTAGAACGATTTAACCGTACCTTGGAGGAATATTTGAGAAAAGTCGTAGATAAATACCAAAGAGACTGGGATGTACATATACCAATGTTCCTCATGGCATATCGATGCGCACAACATGATACGACGGCTACTACACCGGCAATGGCAATTTTTGGAAACGAGTTAAGACTGCCAGCTGATTTAAAATTTGGAGTCGTAACACCAACGAGATCAACCGAAGGTAATTATACTAGCGAAAAGCGGGAACAGTTGGATGAAGTACATCGGTTCATCAGAGAGCGGTATGACTTGAAAGCAAATTCAAAAGGGTTCTATGAAGGAGAGCTTGTAATGCTTCATAATCCACAACGAAAGAAAGGCCTGTCTCCTAAACTACAGACTCATTGGGAAGGACCATATGAGATTATAGCAAAGATAAATGACGTAGTGTATCGCATTCAACGTGCCTGGAATAAAAGAGCAAAGTTTAAAGTAGTGCACTTGGAGCGACTTGCGCCATATCGAGGGGAAGTATAAAAACTTGTTCGCGACGAACAAGGTTAAGAGGAGGGCAGTGTAACGAGTATCGATAGTTGATTACTCATCACTATTGTGACTGACTCTATTGGCAGCATCGAAACGAATGTCAACAAAAAGAAATAAGCGATAACCAGAACACGCCAACGAGAAAGGAAGAGAAGAATCTCGATAAAGGAAGATTCTGGGGTGTTGCCAACAGAGTATAAATAGAGCCAGTGTTGAGAAGAAAAATCAATCTACTTCCGAACGTGATTGCGAAAACATTGATACAGAGGCAAAAGTTGCAAGTACATTTAAGTGTTATAGTAAATAGTTGATTGTAAACAGTGTTGATTGTAAATAGAGATTATTAAATAAATTGTTGCTGTATATAGTTGTACAAAATAAGTGTTGCAGTTATCATTAACAGAATCCAGTGATCGAACAAGGTAATTCAAATAGAATTAAACGTTCACAGAATAAAAACGTAACAATATTAAAAAAGTGACTCACCTCGTTCGTTGTTATCTGAGCTGCCCCAGATATAATGGTGTGGGTGGGCATCGGCTCCCATCACCAGAACCGCCTCGCGTTTCTCCGCCTCCCGAACTGCCTTCCTTATTATAGGGTGAGGTGGGGGCTCAGTATGATCGTGAGCCATGTACGCAGACATCAGCCAATATATATGGTATTGATGATCTAGAGCAATGGTCACAGTATCCTTGTCGCTGTAATCAGATAGTAGAAATGCTTTGTAGCATTTCTTCACTAAAATACATGATCGAGGCTTACCTGCGTTTTGAGCATAGTAGAGTCTATAATTTGCGGAACTTAGTCCGCGCACCTTGTCATCTAGGATCCACGGCTCCTGAATTAAAATGATGTCCTCCGCTTTATCGCTTAGGCGAAGGACAAGAACAGCGGAAGCTGCTTTAGAGTGGTGCCGATTAATCTGGACCATCCTAAGCATCTTCCTTTGCAATATTTAATACAGACGCCACGGTCACCGTCGTATCGGTGTCCTCAACATCAGAGTATAGTAGGTCGTCCTCATCCGTTGTGCTAACTTCCACATTTCGGAAGAGGTCGCCACCCATCTCAGACGTTGACAGCGTATCGCTGTCTCCGTCAAACGACGTGTCCTCAACCGGGCCCGAACTAACTTTCGTATCCCCTGGTTTTGGAACTTCTTTTCCTGCGTCTATTTCATAAACTTTCAGGGTGATTTGGGAGAAGCCATAGCTTATCACCCCTTTCTGTTTGGTGAGAGGTGCCAAGGATTGCTCATTTAAGATCACAATGACCTGTCTTGAGTTCTCCTTGGCCTCTCCCACCTTCACAACCCTCCAATCATCTTTGGGAAGAGGTGGATTTGCGAGCCGTATAGGATCTGGCGACTCTGCTGGAATCCAGGCGCGTGACCTGGGTCTATTGGACATCTGGTCCCTAGACGCCATTGCCCAAATGGCAGTGGTCCATCTTCATGGTTCCTATCAATGACGGCAAGGTGGTCTTTTTCCACGTCACTGAAGGAACTCGCTTGTGTGTTAAATGTGGCCGAAGCCGAAGTTGTCGCCTTTTTTGGCTTGGGCAGCTGCTCTCCCTTCGAGCGTTGCCGTTTGGACACAAGCCCAGAAGAACGGGCATTTTCGCTTTCAGCGATTATGCCTTTTGCCCACTTCAGAGATTCTTTTTCTCGCTTTGAGAGTTCTTTTACCGGGATGCCACCGAGCTTTTCAGTAATTCTGAAAGCGGCTCTTCTTTATCGATATGTCCGGAAGGACCCGCTAATTGGTTTAGCGGGAGCCCTTAAATTAGAAGCAGTAACTAAAGTTGATGGAGCTAAGTCCAAATGGATGTGGCTGCTGAAACAGGAGTCGCAGCCTTTGTTAGTGTCTTAGTAGCAGCGGGTCTTGCTGTGGTGGTCACAGACCCTTTGCTAACTTGCACTAGTTTTCTCGATTTTAGTGGTTTGGTGGCCAGAACTGGTGTGCTCCTGCGTACAGGTGTTTTAGGGACAGCGGAGGAGCTTGGCTTTAGTATCTTATGCTCCATGCTTCCCGAAGAAGTTGCGATTTTGGGACGAGTCCCTGTGGTGTCCGATTTGGATGTGAGCCTGCCCTTCAGTATATACAAAATGCAACAACAACATTAATTTTTTAACATTTATTTATTAGCTATTTGTCAAAATGACTACAATTATAGAGACATGGATGCAAATGAATTTTTTTCATGTGTTCGATGAAAGACGTCAAATATCGTTAAGTTACATGACCACAAAAATTAAAACCTTACATTTTAGAAAAAAAATGCAAATTGAAAATTTGGTTCGCCTTTTTTGAAAATCTTGGAAGATGCTGGGATTTCTCTTTTATTTTTTTTACCGTTCCTACTACGGTCAGATTTTAATAATTTTTCATTTCGCTCAAAAGAGTGAAAGAAGTGAACCAATTGTCACAAGTGATGTTTCGATCGGTATTATGAATAGGCTCACTGAGTTTTCTAACATAGTATGTTGGAAGTGCCTCTCCTTCATCCCTATCACTTACATTTCCACAATATGGAATCGCATTTATCATGTAATGCGTCTTACTATCATTTAAGGACACAATTTTCAGACCATATTTATCTGGCTTGGACGGGATATACATTTTAAAAATACAGCGACCCCGGAACGAATGTAATTGTTCATCGATGGTTACGTTTGACCCTGCTTCGTAATTATTTATGCAATATTCTATAAACAGATCCCAAATTTCTTTGATGTGTATGAAACGATCAGTCGCTTTTCTTTCATTTCGAGTACTTTTGTCATCAAAACGTAGACAATTTAAAATAAATGTAAAACGGTTTCGATGTATCGTAGCTTTGAATAAAGGTATGCTGTGATTGCCCCACCAGTTGATAGTTTTGCTTTTGCTTATTTTGTGAACCCCAGCGTAATACAACATTCTCAAAATAGCTCTTACTTCAACAACATCTATAATTTTATGAATGGAAAATTTGAGCGTTACTTCTTTTTCTTTTCAAATCATCAATCTCTCTGTTTATTTGATCATTGTGTGCGAGACAATTATTTCCAAAATATTGTCAGTAAATAAAACGTTCCATACTTCAACTGGGGTTGTGGCATTTACAGCATCACCTTTAGTAGCGGGTTCGCAAATCGTGGGCGATTGCGTAGTACCTTGCTGCTCTGGCACAGAAAGGGACCACTTGTGTCCGCTTTTAGAACTCAGGTAAGCTGGTCGGCCACGTTTGCGTGGAGGAGTGTCAGGTGTTGCGTCTGCTGTAGCTTCCCCCTCTTCCCCCGAATCTTCTGATTCTCTGCCTTCGATGTCGGTTTCCGGAGCATGGGAAATACCGGATTCTATATTATTGGCATCATTGGTATCGCTGGCGAGGTCAGTTGCAGCGTTATCATTATCCCTGTCATGGTAGAGCTCTTCAATGGCAGCAGCACTACGAGCTTTTCTACGTGTCATCATCTTAATAAAAAAGTTAGAGATTTAATTTCAACTTGACGCAATAAATAATATTGCACGCAAAATAGTTCCCTTACCTTGAATGTCGATAATATACTCCAGTACGTATAAGTTGACAGAAGAAGTGGCGTGGCCAAACAAACCAAACTTTGATACACACAAATCATGTCATGTTGTTGGACTTTTTTTTTTGCTTTTGAAGGGGAATCTTTATAGATACCGACAACCATGGACGGCATGCACGATTCATACTGTTCGCTAAAGGTACACCTCATTCGGAGTTACACCCGAACAGTATTTCTTACTATGCTGGACTAGCGAAACAGTATACCTACATACTAAACCCTTAATTCTGATGTCTATAGCATGGATTTGCCCCGCGAAACCGCCATTGGGCATTTCTTCGCAAGGCCACGCTGGCCCAAAATGGCCTTTTACATATGCCTTAGTCTACTTCTCGTTTATGTGTCTCCTTTCGGTGCTGCGGTGCCATTATTTATTCCGTAGCTCCTGAAGTGCATTCGCAGACCATTCCTATATCTTGGTCCACGCCAACTTCGATTGCAGATGTGCTTTACCATATTGTATTGGGTCACTCTCTCCTCTATTATTCTATCTGTGGACCTCCTTTCATATACGTATCTCTAACAGAAGAAGAAAACATGCTCTGCATTTTCACTGGTGTAACCGCAGAATGAGCAGTCCATCGCGTCATCGTGACCAAATCTGTGGAGGTACTCCCTCTTGGTTAGGAGCATCCTCCTACTCTGACTGGTACCACCAATGTTCGCAATGATCCTCGCCAGTGCCGGCGTCACCATGGCCATCGTTCCGCATGCCTTTTTGATGTGCGCCGTAACTCCAGTTGCGTTGTAACGTTGTACCCATCAATATTTAATGTTGTCGTTTCCAACATTTTCCTGCTAGTGATAAGAACCGCTTCCGTTTTCTGACCAGTCAGCTGAAGTGTCGTTGCCATTAGCCACTTCTTGACCTTTGCCGCTGTCTTGTTGCAGATGGCTTGAATCAGTGCAATTTCTTTGGCAACTATCGTCATCGCTAAGTCCTCTGCGTGTCCAATAATCTGTGCTTCCTTTGGTAATGCAAGACGCAACACTCCATCGTATAATACGTTCCTTAGTAACGGTCCCAATGTAAATCCCTGTGGTACTCCGCCCGCCACCATATAGCTTGGGGCCTTCATCTGTATCCGACAGATAGCTGTTTATCACCCGCAGCAGGTACAACGGCGTTTTCTACTTCTCTAGTGCCCTCATGATATGGGGCCAGTATGCCGAATTGAAAGCATTTTTGACGTCTAGTGTAACAACTGCACAGTATTCTTTATCACCATGCATCCGCCTGTCACCTTCAATGGCGTTGGCTGCAATGTTTGTCAACCTCCTAACTGCGTCGATGGTGGAACCATATCTTCTGAAGCCGTACTGGTTTTCTGATAGACTGGCCGGCTCGTTCTCCAAGTGCTGCTCCAGACGCGTGCAGATCAGTCTCTGCAAAATCTTACTCATCATGTCTATCATGCAGAGTGGCCGATATGAACTTGGCTCACTCGCTGGTTTATTTGGCATCTGAAATAGAACCAGGTTGCTTCTTCAATACTTCGGGAAAAATACTTTCATTTATGCACCTCGAGAAGAGGTCTGCAAACGGCTTCGCATTGTATTTGATGGCGATTATCAGCGCCTTATTCGGTACGCCGTCAAGTTCAAGCACCTTGGCATTGCCAAAGCTCTCCGCTACCTTTGTCTCATCGGTTGTTATGACGCCCTTTTCTGCGGAAATCTGAACTCTACTTGGTTGCAAATCTTGTATCGGGAAAAGGGTCTTTACCACCTTTTCTAGCAGAATAGGGCAGGTAAGTGCTTGTTCTTTGCCTCCCCTATCTTTTGCCATAACTAATGTTTGTCTAATTTATGCGTTTTGACTCACTACAAATGTTACATTAATATTATTATGTTATACCATTACGTTATATTATTATGTTATACAATTATGTGTTTATACTTTATGAATATTGCTGTAATCATTAATATAATGATCATCAATATGACGTGATTATCATGGTTTATCGTACGCTTATAAAAATTCATGGTCAGAGTTATGGTACCTCACTGTATGATTGTGAAATAATTTTGCAACCATACACAGTAAAAAAAATCCAAAAAGAAGAAAAACAAAATAAGCAACAACCATGCATACATAATATCTAACGCATGCTCAATATTTACAACAACAAGCATTAAATACAAATAATAATGATGACTTACTAAAAAGAAGTTATAATTATGGCCTACTGAAGAAATTGCAATGAATCGACCTACTTAAGAGCTGCTATTTCTTCAGAAAATCTTTTATTCAAAAACGGGGTTAAATTGTATATATATGTTTTAGGGATTAACTGAATCAGACCACTATTATCTGGGTCCCTTTTTGTCAATCAAATCGTGTCGTAATTATTTGTTTGGTTGCAGAATTATTCTACTTCCTTCCTCATAATAACATCACGCGTTATTTCAAGCATCTCTTTGTGGGGTATGTTCCACATTTCGAGTTCATCAATAAATTGGCGACCCAGTGTGGACATCCTCCTGCTTGCCAATGCAGGACACTGGCACACTATGTGCGCCGCTGTCTCTGCCTCTTCCATGCATAATCTGCAAATGTCATCATCGTCCCGTTCAACAAGACCCATCTTGCTGAGGTGGTACCTGAAATTGCCATGCCCAGTTATTAATGCAGTCAACTAACTTAGAGTCAATCGTCCTAGAATGAGAGCCCTCACCGATTCACTGCCCTTTGATAGTTTCAACGAAGCTTTTGCCTGCCTACAAGTGGATAAGTTCTCCCATCTCATGTGATGGAGTTTTTTTATCAACTCTTCGACCTTTGCCTTCACCGTCCCGCTGCTAAGAGCAACTACTGGTTCCGGTCCATAAAATTCAGCTTTAGATTCTTGTCTAGCCAAGGCGTCTGCAGCTTCATTTTGTTCTATACTAATGTGTCCTTTCACCCACATAAGAGTAATCGCATTACTACGAGCACACCCGTTAAGTTTCTGAACTCATTCTATTGCCAACTCAGAAGATAACGTAGGTTGTTGCAGTCGCCTGACCACCGTCTGGTTATCGAGTGCTAGCAAGATTTTCTTACCTTGCACCTTTCCATCCAGTAGATGGTCTAGCGCATGCATTAGACCAAGCATTTCTGCTTGATAGACCGATACGTATCTTCCCAGATTCAGAGTGCATGCCAGTCCCAACTCTTTAGAGAAGATTCCAGCACCCGCTCTGCCATCCATTAATGAACCCTCTGTAAAAATACTGATGTCATTTTCCTCACATACATCATGTGTGAGGCCGTCTTCAATGAGTGTTCTGTGTGACTTTTCAATCATCTTCAGCCTACCCATTCCTTCCATTGGCATTTGCGCCTCCTTTACACGGCTATATAACAGTAACAGGATGCCCCTGTGCTCTTTCTTCGTGCCGAATCCATACCAATTATTGGTTGTCTTCAGACGTAATGCTGTTAATGCCGCCGACTTCATAATATGCAAGTCCAACGGCAGCAGCCCCAGAAAAACTTCCAATGCTTCTACTGGGGTCGTCCGGATAGCTCCGGTAATCCCAATACAAGCCATTCTTTGCAACGTATCTAACTTGCTTTTCGTGGTCTTTTGTGTGACCTTAGGCCACCAGACCACAGCAGCATACGTTAAAGGCCTGACCATCATTGTGTAGTTGCAGTGCGCTACTCTGGGAGTTATTCCGCACATGAGACCGAACACTCTCTTACACTTAATACCGCTTGCCCTTCTGGATCTTGTCATAGACATGAGCACTGTTTCAGACTTACTAGCATTTACAGAGAGACCTTGTTCCGTGCACTATTCTTCAACCATTTTGAGAGCACCTCTCATGGTATCATAAATAGTGTCCAAAAACTTACCGCTCACCGTTACCGCTATGTCATCTGCATACCCGACGATGCGTATGCCTTTTGAGCCCAGAAGTTGGAGTAGGGAATCGACCGTGATGTTCCAAAGGATGTGCGATAATACTCCCCCCTGTGGACACCCTCTGACTACCCTACCTCTGAGTCTAAGGTTCCCTTTTTAAAGTTTATTGCCCTTTTCTTCAGCATGCTTGTACACCCACCTTATAATGGTTGGGCTGACTTCACGAGTAGCAAAGGCCATCCTTAGCTTATCGAAACCAATCTTATCGAAGGCACCTTCTAAATCCATAAAAGTAGACATAGATATCCCTCCACAAAACAGTTCTCTCTCCGCTACTTGAACAAGTTCGTGCAGGGCCGTTGCAGTAGATTTGCCAGCTCTACATGCGTGCTGACATCTGCTCAGTGGTTTTGACAGAAGTGTTGTCCTCTTCATGTAGTCCGCCAGTACTCACTTCATACAGGAGGCCAAGCCTACCGGCCGGAAAGGTTTATCCTCTGAGTAGTCCCTTTTCCCCGGCTTTGGTAGAAAGACAACCTTAGTCTCTCTCCATTGAGTCGGGATATATCCTGTAGCCAGGCAAGTAGTAAATATTCCCAGAAGCCTGCCTACCAGAGCTTCTGCACCTCACTGAAGTAGAGCTGGAAATATCCCGTCTGTACCCGCTGTTTTGAATGGAGAGAAACGCTTGATGGCGTTTATTACTCCATTCTTGTGACTGTCCTTTCAGCTTCCAATCTTTCATCCCTGTTTGCACCCTTGCGGGTAGCTTCCCAAGGATCTTCCGATCTAAAGTTTCCTGGAAAATGCGCCTCCATCAGGTATTTCAGTGACTCTCCGATTGTCTCTGTAAAGGATCCATTCATTTTGCGAATTAATCCCAACTTTGACACCGGCTCCTTTGATATAATCCTCTGTAATCTATATACATCGGTCATATCTTGCATATTTCAGCAGAATTCCTTCCACGCTTTCCTTTCACGGTTGCGTGGAGTCTTCAGCTGCCTTTTCTTTGACTTGTAGTCGTCCTACGCGGTGGGGTCACCTATCATGTGCTCATGCGTTTTGAATACATATACAATACATACATATACAATACAATACATAATTGTCGCACCATGTATATATATATATATATATGTATATATATATATATATGTATATATATATATATATGTATATATATATATATGTATATATATATATATATGTATATATATATATATATATGTATATATATATATATATATGTATATATATATATATATATATATATATATATATATATATATATATATATATACACATATATATATACACTGTTAAATAAAAACTTGATTGAAAAAATAATTGTTTTGTGAGAGAAAGAGTTACGGGAAGCAGAAGAAGAGTAAAAATGGGTAAGTTCTAGGAAATAAGTTATCTAAGAAAAGGTTACAGTCTTCGAAAAAAAGGCGCACTATTTTGGACGCATCGCTGCACGGGTTCTCATCAACCCTTTGGCAAAGCTCTTTGAAGCTACCGGCCATTCTCCTTTTTATCGCCTTCTTTAGCTCCTTGCGTCTCTTCCTTTTGGCCTAGTGTAATCCTGCGTGTTCCGCTGAGCGGCGGCTCCATTCGGAAGTGCGTCTCGCATTAGCTTTTTAGGGTGCTAAATTCCACCAACATACAGGTTTTGTAGCTATGCTCCGCCTTTTTCTACACATGGCGGCAACGCATGCTCTACTGACATATTTTACCAGCATCTCCGCCTGCTGATCCGTATCATTCGCGTTAGCCGGGTTCTCTTCCAGCGTGTCCCGGAAAAGTTCCGCATCGGTCTTTTCCACCTTCCATCTCTTGTTCTGCGTTTTCCTTAGCGGTTTTTGCTTCTGCGCAGGCACTCCAATATCCACCTTGCAATTAGGTGGTCACTATGTTTTTAAAAGTTACTATCGCTATATCCACCTTATTCTCGTATACTGTCTGAATCAGCAATTCTTGCGCAGCCTGACAGTGATTTAGGTTGATCTGCGCCACCCTCATTTCCTGGCCTTCATGCACCCTGCATGATATAGGGGACACTTCTTGCTTCTAATTTGGTGATCAGTATCCTCATTCCCGTTTCTCTTGCACGCGCCGCAAAAATATTTTTTTGTTTCATACTTTTGAAAAGTGTCCCTTCTCACCACACTTGAAGCAACTCTGGCATCTGTCATCCGCATTGAGACACGCCCTCGCCAGGTGTCCGTATTCTAGTCATCTGAAACACTTTTTCAGATCAGACTTTTCTCTTCGGCATACCACCCGTCCAATTTTAATTTTCTGCATATCAAGCAGTCACCTCGCATTTAGTGTAGGGTTTTCATCGCCGTTTGTCTGCCTGCATACGCCGTTCTGACTAGATCTAGCTCGCTCCCTTGAGTTCATATATCATCAACTATGTCCTCCTTAGTAGTGATCCCATCTAAGTCGCGGATCGCCACTGATACCTTACCAATCGCTTTTTGGTACTCTACTTCATTTGTCATCTGCTCCTTTTTCAGTTCAAGCAGAATCTCGCCGTTTGCCATTAGCGTATGCCGATGATATTGCCAGACCAGCTAGCGAAGGAAAGAGCCCAATTTTATTTTAATATAATTTTACTTTGAAAATAACTTTGTACTTTCTCTCTCTCTCTCTTTCTCTCCGTTTCTATCTCACCCTTTCTCCCACTCTATCATTCTTCCGCTCTCTGGTGTGGGCTTTGCGTCTCCATTGCAGTATTCCTGCAAGAGGGGCGGAATGTCTAGGCCACAGTGACTTCCTAGCATTACCGGTGTATTTTGGCGTGAATTGGGGGAATGGGTTGATGATCTGGCATCACCGCTTAAACCGCCTAATCTCATTCCCCTAAGTATTCGCCTTCGTATAGCTATTTTTACGAACTCTCTCTCTCTCTCTCTCTCTCTCTTTTGCCTTTAGCCCGCTTCTTTTCAACCTGATAATGGATTTACTTAATCTTCCTCAAAGCCTGACTTCTGTATTTTTCGAACAATTAACACAAGAGCATTTTCTAATTAGTGGGTGGTCAATGAAATCTGAAACTGTTGTGTATGTTTTCTTACATATTGATGAACTTTAGCATGTAACCAGTAACGTGTTGTAAAGTTTTAAAGGAACCATTATGTCGAATGTTATTAATTATGCATCCTTCATTACTCTCAGCTGCTGTGACGGCAGTGTCGCCTTTTTTCGGTCTACATTGGTAGTGTTATCGAAGGTTGAAAGAGTTTGTGGCCAAATGTCTTCTTGGTCATGCAAAAGCGTTGGTCCATTAAACCATAGGTTGCAGGATGCTAATTTTCTTGGTGATATTCCTTGTGATAGAACGTCGGCAGGATTTTCTGTTGCGCTTATATTCCGCCAATTACAATTACTTCTCCACCCTCTAACATCGACTTGATTAGACCGCAGCACCATATCCCTTTTCCGAGGCATCATGGCGAAAGCATGGGTCTGAATTTTCGATAGGATTTGTCCTTGTTATTCAGGGAATCCAAATCATTGCAAAATGTTGCCCATTTTTCCTGTAGGTCTGCTGGTAATGATTCATCCCATGTCGTTTTTAGCTTCCACAAGTCTTGGATGAATACTTTTGCCATGACTATTATTGGTGCTACTATTCCCAGTGGATCGAAAAGCCTGGCCAAATCGGAGCTAATGGTTGGCTTAATCATCTTTGTACAAAATCCTAGACATACTTTTACGCAATATCGGTCATTTTTTTTATGGATGGACTATTTTCTTCATCGAAGTCAATGTTAACTTCTTGCTCTTCCATGTCTACATTTTGAATTAATTTTGGATGATTTCTGGACCATTTTTGTTGGTTGAGTCCATGCTGGTTCAAGATGTGTATCAGCTGCCGCTGTATTTCTAGAGTTGTGTCCAAGCAGTCCACCAATACCATCATCCACATAAAAGCTGTGCTGGAGAAACTGAGCACCAAATGGATATTGCAGTGCATTGTTTTTCGCAGTCTGTTGTAGGTATTTTGTGGCCAAATATGGTACTGATCTCAAAAACAAAATGTGGCAAGCGAAAGCGAAGCAATATGGCAAAGAGCTCGCTCTGCACTGTAGGTCCTATATACATGAGGTTATTCAATGACAGACCAGAAGTTGGTTTTGCCGAGTCGTCAAATACTACACATAACCTTGTAGTACAGCTTTCAGTTCTCACGATGCAATGGTGTGGAATAAAATAGCTTGGCTCCTTGATAGAGATAATTTTTATTTCGGTCATGTGACCCAATTTGTCATATTCCTCCATGAACTGTACGTATTGGGTCTTTACTTGAGGTGATTTGTCTAAACAGCGTTTCAGCGACAGAAATTTGTTGTATGCCAATCTACGAGATTTTTTAATGAATCTACCATCTTGATCAATCGTGGTGTTTTGAACGTCACACTGTTTTTCTGTTACAGAAAGCGGCTTTATTGATGTTACCACCTCGTCAAATTCCCATAGCCGAGAAATGGCTGCTTTCAGATTGCTATCATATGTGCAAATTCCACATGTCACATTTGATAGGTGATTGCCGCCAGTTTTACCTGACATTATCGAGCCTAGTACCGTATTTTGGAGGACAGATAGGCCATCAGCGAGTAGAATTTGTCCAGTTGCCAACAGCTGGTGATGAAATTCCGCACCTAACAATATATCAATTTTGTCAGGACGGTTGAATACCGGATCTGCTAGCACAATATTGCCAAGAATTGGCCATTTATTGATATTGAGTTCTTGCGATGGTTCTGGAGATATAATATATGGTAATACGGCAGCTTCCAATCGTGTTGTGAAGTTGTTAATTCGAGAGTGCAAAGGAACGTTGACTCGATAGTGTACCTTGGTATTGCTTGATCCAATTCCATTGATATGTATCGCTGATGTTTTAGGGGTGATGCCAAGGCGTTTGACCAATCGTTTGGTAACAAAATTGACCTGCGATCCTGAGTTAAAAATAGCCCGACACTGTTCTTCTGTTCCATTACTTTTCACTGTTACAATGACTGTGCTGAGGAGCACGTATGAGTTTGATTTGCAATAATTTGCTGTCGCTAATGACGTAGTTTAATCTTTCACTGTTGATGGTGTAATATTCCGTGGTGCTGGGCCTTTTGCAGAAGTAACTTGTGAAAATCCTGGTGTAAGTTTAGCTTCCTCTTTTTCCGAGTTCTCGAAGTGTAGAATTGTGTTGTGTTTTTTCCATGTGTTGTAATTACTGTTGGATTTGAAGTATCAGCAGGTGGTGTATTATTATTTAAAGCCTGTACACGTACGATGTTCTCCACTGAGATGAACTGCTCCATATTATACCCATTTTCGGATGGACTTTTATACAATTCGCATATTGTACAATTAATACTTTCTGGATAACTGGAAGACTGGAAGGTTAAACGTTGTCTCTGAGTGAACGCTGCAACGAGGCTATCATTGCACTCTGTCTGCGAACTAGTTTATGAACTTGCTTGGATTGTACTCCTGTTGTTTTATTCTTGCTGTCTGCTGCTGTTTACTGGACGCACCTCTTTGCTGATTTTCATCTCTATAGTACGTTGAATAGCGTTTCGTTTCGTTAGCTTTTCAATCGACGACTCAAATAAATTTTTGTGTTGGTTTTAAATTTTCATTATACGGTTGTAGTACTCGTTTGCGAAGTACTCATGTTTTGTTGTCCTTAGTTTAAAGTGTTGACCATTCTTCGTCTAGTCGTCTCAGCCGCTCCTGATAATACTCCACTCTTTGTTTCCTTGAGAGAGAGAGAGTCTTTTTTGAAATTGCGAGTGATCTTTTCAATATTCGTGCCAGTACCTTCTGCTGTTTTGCTAGATCTTCAAGCTCTGCCATTTTGTCTGTTGGGTCTTAAATACGCTGCTGCAGAAATATTGATTATTGCTATTGACTAGGTCTTGCAGTCCTTCTCGTTGAAAAGCTTCTGTTAAATGAAGACACACAGTCCTTGTTGATTGTAGATAGCTCAGGATACACAGTCGAAATGGATGAGTTAGGACACACAGTTCCTGATGTTGCTCAAGTTGTCGTCTGTTCAGAAAGAACGTGATGCCAGATGGGTTACTGTTTGCGACAAGCCACTTGAGAGCAAAAGCCGTATTAAATTTGTGCTCCTTAACGTCGTCTACTTACCCAAATGATACCAGTATTACCATGGAGACACTGTGCTTATGTACATGTCGAACTGATGCAATTACAAGGGATTGTTGATTTGTTGCAAAAGGAATCTCCTGATTGATCCTTTTAAGTGCTGTTGATTCCTTTCGACAGCTGTATTGCTTCCAAAGGATGGTGAGCTCTGTTATCCACGATATGCCAAATAATGCTTGATGAAGTGAGTGACCAAATGTTGATACGAGTTGTAGTTGACTAAGGACTTGGTGTCCTTGGTGTCAAAATTGTTCAGAAGGATCGAATGGTTGATCCTTTCGAACGTCCAAAAAAACTTGAGCTCCGTATAGCTGTGCTCAAAGGAGGGTCACCAGAATGTTCCAGGCCAGATATACTCCAAACGGAAGCTTCATATGTTGATAGTTGTTATGGCCGAACCTCCAATTGGAAAACCATAAGCAACTATAAAAAATATTGTAAAAAACGGCCGAACCTCGAATAGGATGACCGAATAACAATACTCCTTCACTTGTTTGTGGTCCCGGTAGATTTTTTGGAGGCGGCACCGATACCCCCGTTAGAGAAGGGTGAGCCAGATAATGCATTTACCCTGGTGAGGTGCATATGGGAGGATACTTTCACATGTGAGTTTAAAGGGTGGTGAGTTAGGATGGTAATTTTCCTGAAGTCTCCTGATAGGGTTAGGATTAATCCTAGATCTTATCGGGGCATCAATCTTTTACCGGTGCTTGGAAAGTTACCGGAGAGGGTCATTGTCGAACGGCTTCAGGAAAAAATGGGTCAGCTTTCAAATAGGCAGTTTGATTTTCGAATGGGTTGTAGTGTTGAGGAAGCATGAATGTACGTGAAAGAAGACGTGCGTGGCTCTACGAGCAAGTATGGTCTAGGTGTATTTAGATATTTTAAGGGAACGTCTGACTGAGCTGCTTTACTGTCTGAAATTTTGCTTGTGGAAAAGCTATTTTTCTGAAAGAAGGGCATTTTGTTTTGTCCGAATGATAGTGTTGATATTGGTGTGTTGCGTGGCTGTCCGCAAGGGTGGTGGTCCATATGTGGTCCATTCGTATAGAACCTCATGATGGATTCCCTGCTGCGTCAGTTGAAAGTGTTGTGTAAATGTTGTGCGTATGTCGATGACCTGCTGATTTTAGTAGAGGGCCAATCCAGGGCTGTTATTGAGGCGTTAGGGGTTCAGATTGTTCATGAATGGGGATCCAAGGTGGGTGTGGAAGTGTCGGTGGACAAAATGGATATAATGCTGCTTAAAGGCAGGTTGTTGTCATCTCGCCCGCCTATCATTAGTCTGAACGGCAGCCCCTCAAATATGCGATGGAAGTTAAGTACTTTGGGGTGACTATGAGTAAGCGTATGAACTTTCCATCTCATCTCGTGTGAATGAAAAAGTGTTTTTTTAATGTTGTGGGGCAAATACGTCATATTGTTCGATGTGATTGGGGCCTCAGCCGGCGTGTTGTTCGTTTCATGTATCGTGGTCTCTTCGTGGCTTGTACCATGTTCGGATCATATAGATGGTACCAAACAGGCACATAGGTTGCTGGCAGAGTGAAAGTGTGTTCGTGTCAGCGTGTGATACCTTTAGAGTGTTTGCCTGTGTATCGCACTGTCCCTACGGAGGCAATTCAAGTCCTGATGGATGTGCCGCATCTTGATTTGGTAGTGATAGAGCGTGTTCTGATTTCTATCTTAGGAGAGGGTGAATAAACCTCTGCTTTAGTCAGAATGAGTTTCAAATGCTGATTTAGTGCGTGGTTATTCTAAGTATAAGTGACCCTTGAGTGAATGTGTTTTGGTGTTTTGTGACTTGTGTGTACATGTGTTTTGTTTTAGGGGGAAACATGAATGGTATTTGTGATGTTTGGGGTGGGTTGGGGGACTCGGGCTTCCTTTTGATGTCTCCATTCACTTTCGCGGGCAGTTGGTTTCGGGGTACTGCTTCATGAAGCTCTCATATGCTTTGGATGACGCATTGGAAAGGTGCCAACATTACTTAAAAGAAACAAAAAAACTGGTAATAGCTTCGGCTACGATGTCCGACTGAAGAATTTAATCTGGTACCACGGGGAGCAGGAAACCTTGGAGTTTTCTCTAACCTGACCGTTGGGAACGGATTTTCATGGAGCTTCGTGTTGGTTGTGGTTTAAATCCAAAGGTACGCGGGTAGAGCACGTATGGTATGGAGTTCAATTACAACCGGATGTTGGGACCCAGAAACCAGAAGAGGTTTAAGATGGCCTCGTCCTCACCAAGGGTGGGTAATGGCTACTCCCGTACTCCAAGTTGGTACCGCAAGAATAGAAAGCTTCTGTCTTCCGGTCCTGCTGGGCGCTTATCAACGCTTAATTTGATATGCTGTGCTTTGAGCCCATGAGATAGGCCTTCTAGACAGGAACTCACGTAAAACCTTCTCGTTCTTCTTCCCTACTTATATGGTCATTACAACCGTAAATTAATTAAGGCCGTATCTAGCATGCTTCGCTTGCTAGCTCAGTTAGCTCATTTTCTGTGTCGTACATCAGCGGGTTGCGAATATAACACCTTCGTAGCGTGTTCTAACATTCACTCGAAATTACCTAGCGAGTGCAACCCTGCGTGCATATAGCTAATACAGCTCATGGTTGTACCTTATTTGATACTCGCTACCAACGCAAATAAATCCAAATATCTTGCGTAGGACTTTTCTCTCGAAAACTCCGAGAATTCTCTCATCCAAGGTGGAAATTGTCAAGCTTCGGCGCCATATGTAAAGACAGGCATGATGCAAGTTATGTTGAGCGTGGTTTTCGTTTTTCGGGAGAGGGCCCGAATTCTCAATTGCTTGCTTCTCCCAAAGTAGCATCTGTTAGCAAAAGTGACTCTTCGCAATATCTGCAGGCTGACGTCATTACTGGTGTTAATGCTGGTTCCAAGATAGACAAAGTCCATCACTACTTCAAACGTGTAGTTAGCAACAGTGACGTGTTGTCCAAGATGCCGGGACACTTTGTTTGTTGACTCTATGAACATATATTTTTGGGATTAGCCGAATCAGACTACTATTATCTGGGTCACTTTTCATCAATCAAGTCGTACCTGAAGTACCTGAAGTTGCCATGCCCAGTTATTAATGCAGTCAACCAGCTTTGAGTTAACCGTCCTAGACTGAGAAACCTTCCCAATTCCCTCCGGTATCCTCAACGAGGTTTTTGCCTATCTACAAGTGGACAACCTCTCCCATCTCGTGAGATGGAGTTTCTTTATCAACTCTTCGACCTTTGCCTTCACCGTACCGTTCCTAAGCGGAACTACTGGCTCCGTCCCATAATATTCAGCTTTAGATCGTAGTCTAGCCAAGGCGTCTGCATCTTTATTTTGCTCTATACCAATGTGTCCCTTCACCCACTTAAGAGTAATGACATTACTGCGAGCACATCCATAAAATTTCTGAACACATTCGAAAAGCATCTTGGAAGATATCGTACGTTGTTGCAATCGCTCCTTACCGCCTGCTTATAGAGTGCTAGCAAGATTTTCTTATCTTGCACCATTGTTTGCGCCTCTGAAACGTGGTTCAGATCTGATTTTTCAGACGAGCTTTATTCCATTAACAGATAGAAGCTTTTTAGGAATATTAGGTTGTGGCCCTTTGTTCCTCCTTGGAACTATAGGATTTATATATATATATATAGGTGCTCGAAGAGAGGTGGTGGTGTTGCAGTCTATTGTAAATGTGATCTTGATGTCAAGATCGTAAGCCAAAACAATAGCTCGATGACCGAGTTTATTAATGTTAAAATATTTTACATTTGTACGAAGCTTCTGATATCGTGTGTTTATAATCCACATCGCGGCTTTAGCTTCGATCCATTTTTCCTTGATATTTCTGAAAGACTGATTAACTTATATATCCGGATATTTTAAAATTAATTTATTGATGACTGTTGTCAACTCTCTCTCTCTCCACCACCCGCTACTCTAATACAGCTGAACCTAGTTTACTTGACGTGTTCCTAATATCTGATCCTTCTTTATCATTACTTTATGATCAAATTTCTTTCTGATCATGATTTATTTTTGTGCTGTGTTGATTATGGTTTTAATCGAGTTGTAACTACAACTCCATTGACTATTCTCAATTTGATGAGTTGATCGCAACAAGTTGGAATGATTGTTGGATGCTTGATACAATTGATATGAAGCTTACTTTCTTTTCGGACATTATTTCCAGTTTCTTTGAGAAGTTTTCTTCTATTAAAACCTTAAAAGTCTCTAATAAATCCTGCCCCTGGTTTAATAATATTGTGTTATCCTGTATTGGACGGACTTTAACTGGGATGTTTATAAAATTGCTCGCAACAATGTTAATTTGGTAATCAGACAATCTAAAACACTCCAAGGCTTCAAGCTCCACTTCAGTCTCTCATCAAAGCAACTGTAGCGAATAATCGCCAACTAACTAACAAAAATAACACTCAGTGCACACTTAATCCTGAGGTGCTTAGTAAATTTTTTATAACCTTTAGTACCTCCTGCCATCAGAACAGTACCTTTTCAAATAAATCTTTTGAGCATTATATCTTTAATGACGATGTAGCATTTCATTTTGTTTCTGTAGACGAAGATGATGTGGCTAGGTACATGATGAGGATTACCTCAAATGCTGTTGGAATTGATACTATCCCCATCAGGCTTATTGAGCTAATTGTTCCACATATTCTTCCATCATTAACCCATATTATAAATCATTGCTTTATCGGCTCCAACTTCATGGAAAATTGCTACTCCTCGTGATCCCAAGGCCTTTAGACCTATTAACCGTTTGCCTGATTGGGCAAATTTATTAGAATCTAATTGCCGAACAAATATCTACCTACATACATAGAAAAGTGCTTATGTCATGCCTTCAATCTGGATTTCGTGCCTGTCACAGTTGCTCCACTGCAATGCTGAAAGTTATTGACGACATACGTGTTCCTTTTGATCAGGATAAGTTAATCCTGCTTTGTCTCTTGGATTTCTCAAAGGCCTTTGACTCAGTATGCCATCGCTTCTTGGTCTATCTCAAGTTGAAGCACAATAAAGTTGAATATCAATAAAGGCGCTGTCGATCTAATTGCTAATTAATTACCTTAATAATAGGCACCAACAAGTAAGAGTTGAGGATGATTTTTCATCCTTCTCTTTGCTCCTTGCTGGTGTACCTCTGGTATCAATTTTGAAACCATTGGTTTTTTTTATTTGCTGATTCTATACATGTTTGTAAGCATTCTACGATCCATGCCTTCGCTGACGATATTCAGATATATATTTCCGCAATCCCTACTGAGCTTGATGATATTATCATACAACTTAATGACCTCCAATATATTAACTCGTGGGCAGACAGGAACTAGCTCAGATTTAACCCTTTGAAATCCAAGATATTGCCTATATAGAGGTAGAATATTTGATCTCTAGTTATTCAACCAATCTTAATTGGGAATTCACAACTTGAACTTGTTGATACTGTCGTGAGCTTAGGTTTTTAGATTAACTTCAGGCAAACGTGTTGTGACCACGTTAATAGAGTCTAAAATATATTATACATGGTGGCTGTCAATATTGCTACAATAATAAAACCAAATGGCTTTTTCTTAAATTCATTTAATTCACTTTGTCTCTTTTTGCTTGAAAGATAATGCATTTTTATTATGCAGAGGGTAACTAGTTTTAAAAATAACTGAGTTTAAATGGCCTCCACGCTCAGTGGCGCATGTGCGACACCTTATCAAAAAGTTATTCATTTCTGCCTGGAGGGTTGTAGCAGGAATTGCCTCAATTATTGTTCGAATGGATTGCTTCAAATCATTCAAATTTGTTGGTTTGGTTTTGTAAACTTCCTGTTTGCAATATCCTTACAAGAAAAAATCGTTTGGAGTAAGGTCAGGAGACCTTAGGGCCAAACGGTAGGTGGAGTTTCTTGAAATCAGCTTATAGGGGAATTTTCACTGCAATTCCGTTATAACAGGATTTTCTATGTGAGCTGTTGCACCATCTTGTTGAAACCACACAGATTTGAAAGGGATTCTTTTTCGGCATAGTTCTGGAAAGAAAAACCCTTTCAACATCTTTAAGTAACGGTCTCTATTTACCGTAACAGTAACGTTTTCTTCGAAAAAGTAAGGTCCGACAATGCACTTTGATGAAACTGCACACCACACTGTGGCGCGAAGTAGCTGTAATTCCGTATCATGGAGTATCTGTGGGTTAGAATCACTCCATATCTCACAATTGTGTTTGTCAACATTGCCGTTCAAATCATAATGGACATCATATCATGGATGACAAATCATGAGATATAAAAATATAGTTCAAGATGTTTTAGTCCTCTTCCGCCATTTGCAGAAACTTCTCGTAAATTCCAAGCTTCGACGTGTTTCAAATTAAAGTTTAAATTATCTGCTTGTTCTGCATAAGCATAAGCACATACACATCAAAATCGAAGCCAGCAGAAATACACTTGGCCGCAACTAGGAAAAAAATAAAGTTTGTGGAAATCTACGTTGGACATATCAATAAAAAAACAGGATATCAAAGAGGTGTCAGGTACTGTAATTTTAAAGTTAATATATGGTGTATTAAATAAAACGTGACGTTCCATCATACAAGTTGCATTTGCAGTGAAATAAGTCCTGCCATAAATTACAAAACGAAAAAAAAGTTAATTTGAGATTTGCTATATGTGCATGTGTATGATTGCCTTGTTAGCTGTTAACCACAGCTAACTTGCTAATTATTTCATTTAGTATGGTCATATATTTGCTATTGCTGATTTCTTTTCGTGTATATTCCTCCGCTGTCCCTATAGCACCTGTACGCAGGAGCACCCCAGTTCTGGCCAACAAACCACTGGAATCGAGGAAATCAGTGCAAGCTAGCAAAGGGTCTGTAACCACCATACCAAGACCCGCTGCTGCTAAGGCGCTAACAAAGACTGCGACTCTTATTTCAGCAGCCACATCCTCTTTGGACTTAGCTTCATCAACATCAGCTGTTGCCTCTAAATTGAGGGCTCCAGTCAAACCAATTAGCGGGTCACTCCGGACATATCGGTTAACAAGAGCCGCATCGAGGTGCGGTGGCGTCCGAGCAACAGAACTCTCAGTGAGAGAGAGGAAGAATCTCTAGAATGGGCAAGAAGCAATATCTCTGAACGCTGTGTTAAAACGGCAACGCTTGCAGGAAGATCAGCTGTCCAAGCCAAAAAAGGCGACAACTTCTGCTTCGTCCACATTTAACACTCAAACCCGTTCCTTCAGTGACGTGGCAAAGGACCGACCACCTTATCCTTGCCGTCATTGATAGGAACCATGAAGATGGACCACTGCCATTTGGGCAATGGCGTCTAGTGGAGATGAGTCTCCTAAGGATATACAGGGATATCCTGGCGAGGAACCCTGGCCCAGTCGTTTGCTGCAGTGATGCCAGATGGCATCAAGAACGCATCAAACTAATGTCCTGCGCGGACCAGCGACAGGCAGATCTCTTTAGAGAGGCCATCGTGAATGTTGGGGAGGTCTGGCTTAACGCACGACTTGAGGCACTTCCTAGGGACCAGATCCCCAATAGACCTAGGTCACGCGCCTGGGTTACAGCACAGCCGTGCGATCTTAAGGAGAATTTTGGATCATATACGGCTCGCAAATTCATCTTTTCCCACAGACGATTGGAGGGTAGTGAAGGTGAGAGAGGCCAAGGAGAACTCAATGCGATCGTGGTGACCTTGAATGAGCAATCCTTGGCACCTCTCGCCAAACAGAAAGGGGTGATAAGCTATGGCTTCTCCCAAATCACCCTGAAAGTCTACGAAAAGACGCAGGAAAAAAAAATCCAAAACCAAGTTCGGCCCCGGTTGAGGACATGTCGTGTGATGGAGACAGCGATACGCTGTCAACGTCTGAGATGGTTGGCGACCTCTTCCGAAATGTGGAAGTTATCACAGCGGATGAGTACGACCTACTATGCTGTAACGTCGAGGACACCGATGCGACGGTGACCGGTCTGTATTAAATATTGCAAAAGAAGATGCTTAGGGTGGTCCAGATTAATCGGCACCACACTAAAGCAGCTTTCGCGGCTCTTGTCGTTCGCCTAAGCGATAAAGCGGAGGACATCATTTTAATTCAGGAACCGTGGGTCCTGGATGACAAAGTGCGCGGACTAAGCTACTACTACTAAACTGTCCTACGTTCAAAATTCAGGTAAGCCTCGATCATGTATTTTAGTGATGAAATGCTACAAAGCATTTCTACTATCTGATTACAGCGACAAGGATACTGTATCCATTGCGTTGGATCATCAATCCCATATATATTGACTGATATCTGCGAAAATGGCTCACGATCATACTGAGCCCCCACCTCACCCTATAATAAGGAAGGCAGTTCGGGAGGCGGAGACACGCGAGGCGGATCTAGTGATGGGAGCCGATGCCCACCCACACCATTATATCAGGGGCAGCTCAGACAACAACGATCGAGGTGATTCACTTTTTGAATATATTATTTGACTCTTGCAAACATGCGTACAGAACCAACATTTATTATCTATAATAGGGAGGAGGTTTTAGATATAACCCTTACAATCGACTCTTCGGACTGTCTAGTTAGGGTTGACAAAGAACACTTTTTCTCGGATCATAGGTATATGAGCTTCCGCCTTGATATAAGATCATAAATGCAGATACCATTTTTAAATAAGAAACGCACAAATTTGAATAAGTATAAAGCTACTGTAGCGTCCTGTCCAATTCGAAGGACTCCGAAAAAGAAGAGACCTCCGTGGTGGTCGGTAGAGATCATCACTCTAAGGAAGGAGTATCGAAAGCAATTCAACCGAGCCAAAATCACTAATCAATGGCAACCCAATAATGAGAGTCTACGAGTGTTAAAAAGGCGATAAGGAAAGCCAAAATATCATCATGGAATGACTTTTGCAGTAACATAGAAGAAATTTCAGAAGCAAGCCGCCTACGAAAAATTCTCGCAACGAATCCAGTTACATCCAACTTCATTATGAAGGGGGATAGTGATTAGACTACTTTAAGTCTGGAAACTCTTCAGGTACTAATTGATACCCATTTTTCAGGCTGTTTGGAGGACCACCTTGGCCGAACTCCCAATGTTAATCCTAGTAGAATTACCCACGACGTCTCGCACAAAATAATCAATAAAACAAATACTAATTGGGCGATAAATAATTTTAAATCATTCAAGACACCAGGACCTGATGGTATTATACCCGCGGACATGATGAAGTGTGCGGATCTTCTAACACCTTGGTTAGAGGTAATCTTCTCTGCATATCTAAAGCTATGTTATATTCCCAAGACATGGCTAAAACTAAACGTGGTGTTTACCCCTAAAGGCGAAAAAACGTCTCACTCAAAGCCAAGTGATTTCAGACCTATAAGTCAATCATCCTTCTTATTAAAAACCCTTGAAAGACTACTTGATGTGTACTTAAGAGGCTCTATAGATACTAAGTATATCTCTTCATTGCAACACGCATATAACAAAGGCAAGTCCCTTGAGACAGCCCTCCACTCACTTGTACAGAAGATCGAAATATCTATGCACTGCAAAGAATATAGCTTGGTCACCTTTCTAGATATTGAAGGGGCCTTCAATAACATATACCCAGAAGCAGTCGAAAACTCTCTTGCTATGCTTAAGGTAGATGAACCTATTATTAGATTCATTAGTCTGTTGCTATGGCAAAGAGTGATAAACTCAAAATTGGGTACTTCATGAATTAGTAGATTTGCGATTAAGGGCACCCCTCCAGTAGGTGTGGTGTCGCCTCTTTTTTGGAACTTAACCATCAATGAAGTTCTCATATCATTACAGGTCACGGTCTGCAAGCGGTGTCTTATGCAGATGAAGTTGCACTTGTGGCATCGGGAAAATATTTAAATATTTAAATATTTAAAAAGCACTCTACTCTCTATTGCATCTAGTCCCTGTGGATTGGTAAGCAGATGACGCTTATATCAGCAATTAGACTAAATATGGCTTCACGCTGGGATCAACCAGGATACGGGCATTCAAGGATCCTGTGGGAGTGCACTACAATTCCGAATGCCATCGATTATATCATTCCCATACCATGCTTTTAGAATAGATTCTCAACCCATATTCCTTCCAGAATTGAATAGGGGTATTGTCAACGAAACTAGAGTTCACTCGGTACAATTGTACACAGACGGCTCCAAATTAGAGGAAGGGGGTAGATGGTGTTTTTTCTGATTCCCTATGCGGTAAGTTTAAATTCCGATTACCCGTCTTTTGCAGCGTTTTTCAAGCCTAGACTATGAATATATAAAAGGCAGCAATGTGGCTTCGCTGTAATACAATATCTTCAAAGATGTTTATATCTACACCGACCGTCAAACAGTAACGTTCGCCAAATCGGCACTTGGCGAAGTCGTTCACTGTTGTCAATGGCTTGGTTTACCGGCCAACGATTTTTGTCGCAGCTGTCAGGACGAGGAAGAGAAGGGAACTGCTTACCACTTCCTCTGTAGATGCCCCGCCTTGGCATGCAGAAGGCACACTCTACTGAGTAGTGCCTTTTTTACAGACACGCAATGGTTTCGTTTAACAGAGGGAATTTTACTATGCATCAGTGATGCATAGTAACACAATGGGCCACCTAGCCTAACTATACAGTTGAGTGCAACAGAGAATTACCTATACACGCAAATGTCTTTTGCTGCGCTCAGAGGAATTATTGGAAGCCCAGGTTAATTGGACTAGGTCAAGTAAAAAGCAACTGTATTTTAAATTTCAACAAAAAGAAAAAATAGTTTGCAAATCTCATTAATAAAAATACAAAATTAAAAACAAAATTTGTTTAGCACTCTTACGGCTGTTTGAAAACCATTGGCATTGTGGATTAGTGATCGTAATAATTTGTTGATCAAACCTAGTTACGCTTAGTCAACCGCAGAATTCGTTGTTGCTATCTCTAATTTCTTGTTTCTTTACATTGTTTATCAGTAACTAATATTGATTTTTTTACATTGTTTTTGCACTGATTCAGTTTATCTCGTTAATTATAGTTGCTAATATAACATACATACTACATACAGGAACATGTTAAATATAAAAGTCGCAGAGATTGATCACAGCATACACTTCAAAGTATCTGATCGATTATTAGAAGAGGTTGGAAATTTTGTCAAGTTGGAATACACATATGGTATTATAATACAAAAACAATTGTTCATATGGAATACGCTGTACACTTTGGGACATTCTTGGGCATTTTGTGTTTTTTTTTGTGTGCATTTGAGATTTATATTCATTTACGTTGGATACACTGGTGTGAAAGAATTTCCTTTATGTATTATATCATATGTACATACATATTGAATGGGAGTATAAATAAGTTCGTACGGATTTGATACAGATATCACTACTAGTTTATTATTCCATTGATTCATCCGGCAACGCCGTCATTTTGAAGTGTCATCATTAGGGTTTCTTTTTCAGTATCTGTTATTTCCCTGAAGTGTAAGCAATTGTGTGCTCCAAAAATGTCAACTACTTCAATATGAAGAAAAAAGCTGCCGAAAGTTATCGCATTTTAGTGGAAGTTTGTGGTGACCATGCTTTAACTGAACGAACGTATCAGAAATGGTTTGCGCGATTTAAAAATGGCAATTTTAATTTGGAAGAGTAAGAACGACTCGGAGCGCCACCGAGGTTTGAGGAAGAAGAATTGGAGGCAAGGCTTGATGAAGATCCATCACAAACACCAGATGAACTTGCATAACCACTTAGAGTCATTCGCCCAAACATTTGCCATCGTTTAAACGTAATGGGAATGATCCGAAAGGTAGGAAATTGGGTGGCGTATGAACTGAAGCAAAGAGACGAGTGAGCAACTGCTCCAACGGCAAAAAAGAAAGTGAGTTTTGCATGAATAACAAATTTTTCATAATAAAATTTGAATTTTCAAAAATAAACCGTACAAATTTATTTATACTCCGAAGAGTACAAATTAAAATTGCCAATAAAATCTAAACTCTATTTTAAGCCCATTGTTTATCATTATTATACCCATACATACAGCGGCGTATCCAGGAAAAGGGTCAGGGGATATATCCCCCCTGGTCGATGGACTTGTTAAAAAAGAAAATAATAATATATAGATATAGCTACGTTTTTATTTTGTGAACATGTAATTCTATTAGAATCAACATTGTTCGATCACTGGATTCTGTTAGTAATAATTCCAACATATATTTTATACAACTATATACAGCACAATTTATTTAATCAACTCTATTTACAATAACTCCTTAATGTATTTGCAGTCATTACAATAGTTATGAACAACAAACCATCGATACTCGTTACACTGACCTCCTCTTAACCTTGTTCGTCCCTAACTAGTTTTTATACTTCCCCCCGATATGGCACAAGTCGCTCCAAGTGCACTCAATTTTGACCTTTTATTCCAAGCACGTTGAATACGATACATTACGTGATTTATCTTTGCTATAATCTGATATGGTCCTTCCCAATGAGTCTGTAATTTAGAAGACAGGCCTTTCTTTCGTTCTGGATTATGAAGCATTACAAGATTTCCTTCATAGAACCCTTTGGAATTTGCTCTTAAATCATACTAGGCCTTCATCTTGCCGTTTATCATCTGCGATCGCTCTCTGATATACTGATGTACTTCATCGAACTGTTCATGCCTTCCACTAGTGTAGTTATCTTCGGTTCATCTCCAAATTTTAAAGCAGTTGGCAGTCTTAGCTCGTTTCCAAAAATTGCCATTACTGGTGTAGTGGTCGTCGTATCATGTTGTGCGCATATGCCATATGCCATTAGGAACATTGGTATATGTACATCCCAGTCTTTTCGGTATTTATCTACGACTTTTCTCAAATATTCCTCCAAGGTACGGTTAAATCGTTCTACCATGCCATCAGATTGTGAATGCAAAGGTGTTGTACGAGTTTTGTATATATCTTGGAACCTGCACTTACTTCCGCACCTGCACTTCCGAATCCAATCAGCGACATGGTCGTGCCATCCAACCCAATAAAATCTGTTCTTTAGTTTTTCCACGGTTTTGGAGGCATTTTGATACTCAGCTATCACTTTGTTTATTCTTGCCTTGGGTACCACTAGAAGATCATTAGTGATTTTTCCATCTTCACTTTAACATGCTCGGAATAAACATTCGTCTCGTAAGTGCAGGCTTTGCCATTACGTCCAGTATGCCTTTGTTATTGGACTCTCATTAGCCATTTCTTGCCAATCTGGACGTAAGCCCTGCTCCTTGTATTCCATAATCTTTACGAGATATGGGTCGTTCCGCTGATTTTCTTGCACTCGTTCGGGGGTCTTTGACTCCTCTGGCAAGACATTCGTAAGTTGATTGACAATGAAATTCTGGCTTTTTACTCGAGAACTATGCTTGCTATCTACTGTGCAAGTACGACGAGATGGAGTATCAGCTTTACTGCGATAAGTAACATCACGATCTTCCTTTCGTTTTCTTGGTGAATTGATCGATCTTTGTTACTTGCGTCGTACACGGCAATTACACGCCATGTGACCTCTGTTGTCGCATATGAAGCACTTACCGGCAAATTTGTTTTCACGTCGACCTGTTGTTCTTGCTTCAGGTTTCACTACTAACTTGAATGCCTGACACAATGCTTCAACCAGATCTAATGTTTCTGTTTCTAGTTAGCGTACCCGTGGCATCGGTCGACACATCAAACTGGCGGCTTCAAACGTCAAGGCTACTGACTCTTTCTGCATATGTATTGCTTGGTGAAATGAATAGGGCACGCTTAGTCTCTCCATCATGTATACCATCTATGAATGCCTCTATATTTATTTTTTCCACTCTATATTTATTTTCTCAAACTGGCGGCTTCAAACGTCAAGGCTACTGACTGTTTGTGCATATGTATTGCTTGGTGAAATGAATAGGGCACGCTTAGTCTCTCCATCATGTATACCATCCGAATTACCGCAGAACGCTAGATGCCATAAACGCCCAATATCGGAAGCGAATTCCTGAAGGATCTCATTACTCCGTTTTAACTTTACTCGATGCTATTGATTTTTATATTCATGTTCATATTTGCGCTGGAGTGTTTCCATCAGTGATTGATAGCTACCACGATCTTTCTCTGGAACCGTTTGTAATACTTCGGAAACATTGCGACTATTAAAGCAGCGGTCTTGTCGCTATCATCCCATTGATTTTTCAAAGCTGTTATCTCGAATTGAAGCATGAACATATTGAATTTTTTTTTTTTTTTTTTTTTATAATCAGAATTTATTGAATCTTTCTCATATACGTAGAAACTCACAATAAGTATTCAAATCTTACAAACTAACTTAAAATTATGTGATATTCCGTATGTTCTATCACAATTTGTTGAAGTTTAGCAATTACACAGCGTATTCAATGTGTCATTTTTTTTGTCGTCGATGGCCTGTGCTCAGCAACAATTGCCTAGCAAAAGGATTCGGATAGTTGTTTAACTATTGAATGTAGCTTCTGCAGGACTTTGCTACTTCCTCTGAACTTGTGAGTACATGTAAATCTCGATGGATGTTAACGTTCCTCATATACCAAGGCTCGTTTACAATAATTCGCAGGCACTTGGATTGTATTCGCTGCCATTTTTCGATATTTGAGGGAGATGTGGTGCCCCATAACTGAATACCATAAGTCCAGATTGGCTTCAGGATTGCTTTTTATAATAGCACATTGTATTCGAGATTTAACTTTAAGCTATTATGTAACAGCCACCATAGCTGATTAATAATTAGCTTGATCTGAGTTTTTTTTTGGCTCTATGTGATTTTTCCAGGTCAGCCTTCTGTCGAGGTGAATACCCAAGAAAATTGTTGAGGAACATGGTGGAACTGATTGGCCATTTATTTTAAGTGGGGGACATGTACCTAGCCTTAGAGTAAAGGTTACATGTACGCTCGCTGATTCATTGACTTTTATGAGCCATTTTGCTAACCAGATTTCGAGAGAATCGAGATGAGCCTGCAGGTGGTTAGTAGCTTCTATGGGGAGAGCACAATATTGCTGTATCATCAGCAAAGGTCGATATGAATGTATAGTTATTGTTGGGAATATCTGAAGTGTATAAGAGATACAGTAAGGGGCCCAAAACGCTTCCTTGGGGAACGCCAGCGTGAGTATCCAATGGACTTGTTTCATAATCCTTGTGATGTACGAGCAATTTTCTTTTCGTGAGACTAATAAATGGTCAAGGTTAGGTTAGGTTATGCGGCCGCCCCCAAAGGGGGGCCGGCGCACTTAGGCCAAATAATTGGCCCATTGTGTCACCATGCATCGTTGATGCTTACCATCCTATCTCCTCTGTTAAGCGGAACCATTGGTATTTCCTAATGAATAGAGCAATGTCCCTGACATCCATGGGTGCAAGCTCAGTGGTATCTGTAAAAAAGGCACTCCCTAGTAGAGTGTGCCTTCTGCGTGCCAAGGCGGGGCATCTACAGAGGAAATGGTGAACACTTTCCTCCTCTTCCTAGCCCTGGCAGCTGCGACAGAAATCTTTCGCCGGTAAGCCGAGCCTTGCAGCATGCCTACCCACAAGCCAGTGGCCCGTGAGTACGGCGACTACATTACTTATGGTTTTCCTGCCCATTGACAACAGTGAACGGGTTCGTCTATTGTCAAGGGTTGGCCAGATTTTCCTAGTGGTAGCACAAGAGCTCGCATCCCGCCATATTCTGTTGGCTATGGTGAGATAATGTTGTGTGATAAGAAGCTTGCATGTTGCAAGCAGAATTCCGGCTTGATGAGATGGATAGATCTCTGGCAACCTAGTGCCCGATCTCGCCAATTCATCTGCCTCACAGTTCCCTGGAATGTCCCTATGCCCCGGTACCCATACAATGTGAACATTGTAGTGCTCCGCTAGCTCGTTAAGAGCTGTGCGGCATTTAAGGGCAAGTGCCGATTTGGTGAACGCTCCTGCGAGAGATTTAATGGCAGCTTGACTGGCGGTGTAGATAAAAACATCTTTGAAAGATATTATATTACAGCGAAGCCACGTTGCCGCCTCCTTTATAGCCATTATCTCGGCTTGAAAAACACTGCAAAAGTCGGGTAATCGGAACTTGAGCTTAACGCGTAAGGAATCAGAAAAGACGCCACCTTCTACCCTACCCTCCAATTTGGAGCCATCTGTGTACAATTGTATCGATTGAACTCCAGTTTCGTTGACAATACCCCTATTCCATTCTTCCCTTGAGGGTATATGGGTTGAGGAACTATTGTCAAAGCATGGTATGGGGATGGTATAGTCGATGACATTCGGAATTTTAGTGCACTTCCCCAGGATCCTTGAATGCCCGTATCCTGGTTGAGCCCAGCGTGAAGCTATGTTTAGCCTAATTGCTGATATCAGAGCTCTCTGCTTGGCTAATAAATCTACGGGGAGTAGATGCAGTAGTGAGTAGAGCGCTTTTGACGGGGTCGTTATTAGAGCGCCTGTTGTCAACACCGCAGACGTCCTTTGAACCTTATCTATTTGTCGTCTGTGTACCTCCTTATTTAAGGATTCCCACGAGACTATCACACCGTAAAAAAGAATTGGTCTCACGACCGCAGAGTATAGCCATGATATGATTGTAGGACTCATCCCCCATCTTTTACCTATGGCTTTCTTACAGGAATAGAGTGCTACTGTTGCTTTACGAGCCCTTTCCTCCGTGTTTGGTTTCCAACTTAGTTTTCTATCTAAAGTTATACCCAAGTACTTCGCCTGTTCAGTTAGCTTTAGGCTAGTTCTCCCAATTCTAGGTAAGGTAAAAATAGGTATTTTACGCTTTCTAGTAAAGAGGACTAGCTCAGTTTTGGCAGGGTTGATGGCCAGACCAGAGTTTGAAGCCCATTTGGACAGGATTGATAAGGCATGGTTCATCACTTCGGTGAGTGTATTTAAATATTTTCCCGATGCCACAAGTGCCACGTCATCTGCATAAGCCACCGCTTTGCATCCCGTGGCCTGTAAAGATATGAGAACTTCATTGATGGTTAAGTTCCACAAAAGAGGCGACAGCACACCCCCTTGAGGGGTGCACTTAATCGCAAATCTGCTAATGCATGAGGTACCCAATTTTGAGTTTATCACTCTTTGCTTTAGCAACAGACTAATGAATCTAATAATAGGTTCATCTACCTTAAGCATAGCAAGAGAGTTTTCGACTGCTTCTGGGTTTATGTTATGGAAGGCCCCTTCAATATCTAGAAAGATGACCAAGCTATATTCTTTGCAGTGCAAAGATATTTCGATCTTCTGCACAAGTGAGTGAAGGGCTGTCTCAACGGACTTGCCTTTGTTATATGCGTGTTGCAATGAAGAGATATACTTAGTATCTATAGAGCCCCTTAAGTACACATCAAGTAGTCTTTCAAGGGTTTTTAATAAGAAGGATGATTGACTTATAGGTCTGAAATCACTTGGCTTTGAGTGAGACGTTTTTCCGCCTTTAGGGATAAACACCACGTTAACTTGTAGCCATGTCCTGGGGACATAGCATAGCCTTAGGCATGCTATTACCTCCAACCAAGGTGTTAGAAGGTCAGCACACTTCTGCATGTCCGCGGGTATAATACCATCAGGTCCTGGTGACTTGAATGGTTTAAAATTATTAATCGCCCAATTAATCTTTATTTTACTGATTATTTTGTGCGGGACGTCGTAGATAATTCTACTAGGATTAACATTGGGAGTTCGGCCAGGGCTGTCCTCCAAACAGCCTGGAAAGTGGGTATCAATTAGTACCCGAAGAGTTTCCAGACTTGAAGTGGTCTAATCACCATCCCCCTTCATTATGAAGCTGGGTGTAACTGGATTTGTTGCGAGAATCTTTCGTAGGCGACTTGCCTCTGAAATTTCTTCTATGTTGCTGCAAAATTCAATTCATGATGATCTTTTTGCTCTAATAATCGCCTTTTTAACACTCGTCGACTCTCATTATAGGGTTGCCATTGATTAGTGATTTTGGCTCGGTTGAATTGCTTTCGATACTCCTTCCTTAGAGTGATGATTTCTACCGACCACCACGGAGGTCTCTTCTTTTTTGGAGTCCTTCGAATTGGACAGCACGAATTGAATATAACTCCAATAAATGGAGTTATATTCATGACAAGTAGCTTTTTGAATACTTTAGAGAGTAGAGGCAGGAGGCTCATAGGTCTGTATGATGCAACTTTTGTGGGGTCTTTTCAAGGTTTAGCTATCATAATAATTTTTGAAGTTTTCCAGCATTTGGGATAGTGTTTAATACGAAGGATAGCATTGAAAATGTGCATGAGATGAATTTCTGAAGCCGGAGGTAGCTCTTTTATCATTTTACTGGTAATTTTATCTGGACCAGGGGATTTTTTTGGGTTTAAATATTTATAAATTGCTTTGAATATGTCCTTTTTTTATTTTGAGCGTTATTGAGCAAGCTTGAGAAGTTAATTTTTGTAATGAGGACTGTGAAGAGGGTGGTTTGGGTGTAAACACACTTTTTAGGTGGTCTGCAAAAGCCAAACCCTTCTCACAGATGCTTCTAGCTCAATTACTCTAACGGATGGGGGAATCAGAGAGAATTGCTCGATTTGAGTTTTTTGCTGATTTTCACGCTTCACCAGGTGTTAATTTGGCTATGTGATCTTCCAACTGTTTGGTGTTGTTGTCTTTTAGGACTTGCTTTAGCTTTAGAGTGCAGTGCTGTAGCTGTGTTTTTAGATTCTTGGCATTGCCTTCGGAGTCTTCTTTTCTGTCTTACTAGCAATTCAATGTCGGCTGGTATGTGTTGGCTATAGTTTGATTGCTTGTATACCCTTGTGCAGATGGCTGAGCTGAGAGCTAATGAGAGCAACTGGTTGAATTTTTCGAGTGCTGAGTCAACATAGTGTCCATTTCTTAACACAGTACTTAGAGGAAGATGGGAATTTACATATTTCTTGAATTTCAACCAGTCTATTTTCTTTCTAACGCAATTGTGTTGGGGATATGCTGATTTTATAGACGTTTCCGTGGGTGAGTGATCAGAGGAGAGATCATAATTACACTCTGTGGAGATATTTCCCATCTGTAAATCTTTGGCGACTCCAAAGTCTATTAGATCGGGCATCTTCCTATTGTCCGTCGGCCAATATGCCGGTTGACCATTTGAAATAACATCGTAGCAGTGGTTAGTAATGATTGAGCATAGTCTTCAGCCTTTTGGAGTTACTAGGCGGGAGTCCCAGTGAGTGTGTTTGGCGTTGAAATCGCCAGCAACTAAGAATTTGTTACCATGAGTTGAGAAAAATTCTTCATATTGCTGTTCGGTAATGCTGTATGTTGGGGGACAGTATATCGCAGATATTACTAGCTTAGTGATGTACTCTTCCAGGCATATAGATGGTGCTTGCAAGTAGACTCTACTGAAATCCTCGAGAACATGATGTTATATTCTGCTTTTTATCAATATAGCAGTTCCTCCGCGTGCCTTACCATGCGGATGATTTGTAGTGTACAGTTTGTAATGTGGTATTCGGTAGCAATTTTTGTCAGTGAAATAGGTCTCAGATGATGATATCATAATGTCGATCTGCTTGGATTCAAAGAGTTGAATTAGCCCCAAATGGTGCTGGCTTAAACCGTTGGAGTTCCAGTGGCATATCTTGAACCGACTTATGGTATTTATGGTCTGGATAGCAATGTTTGGAGTAACATCGATTGATTTTTCATCATTTCTTGCATCATTGTTTGCATTGAGTTCATGAATTGGTTTATCTTCTGGATTAGTGTTTGAAGCAAATTTTCAAGGGTACTTGGCTGTTGGGTGGGCAGTGAGTGTTTCTGCTCATTATTTACATTGCTTTTTTGATGTGGGTTTTGTTTTAAAACATTATCGTATGGATTGGTTCGATTCTTTTTTGTGATTGCAGAGAAGAATTGTGTTGCATCAAGATTTTTTCTCTGACTTGAGTTGGTTATCTGAGTTTGCTCAACTGGTTTTAGAGGTTCTTTGCTAGAGGAGAATCTTTACTTTAGGGTTGTATATACGGGGCAACCGATCACATTTGCGATGTGATTACCTCCACAATTCCTGCATTTTTTCATGCTAGCATCGCCTTTAGACTTTGATTTATGAAGATCTCCACAAATCACACAAACAGCTGGTAGGAAGTTTGATTGTGGAAACTACACTTGGGGTTCCTATGCCTCCATTTTCTCGTTTGCCAAATTTAAAATTGCCTGTCTTCTATGGCAATATCCAGAATATACAAATTTTATTACTTCATTTTATAATTTAGTCCACGACGCTAGCTCCCATTGAAAATTTTAATCATTTATTGAATTGTTTATCTGAAGATGCATTAAGAACCATAAAATCCTTCCATATGATTGAAGAACATTATATAAAGGCACTAGATCGGTTAGCTGAGAGTTACGACAAAAAATGTCTGATATTTTTCAATAATATTGAAGAACCATTCCAAGAATTCCCAAAACGAAACCATAAGCTTTGCGAAATTCTGTTGACGCAGTTTGGGCCGTTTCTGATTTTCATTTGCCCGTGGCTGTTATAGCAAACTTACGACAAAGAATATATTAGCTTATTTTGTATCGCAAGAGCCAAGATATGCCTATTCCATTATATAAGCTTGAATTTATTTTATTTATGAACGTTTGTATAAATATATCTACCTGGTCATTGGTAGCTGGGTGGTTGAGCGCGCCATGTTTGTGTAAAATTCCGTTTTTTTTAAGAAGATGTTGACACTCAGCAGAGTTAAATTGTTACCTATGCTGTCATCTTGTGTATCACGTACACTTCAGGCCATTTGCTGTAGGCATCCACAAGCACCAAGAAGTATTTGTCCATGAAAGGACCACCTTTCGAAACTTTGCTTGGGGGCAGTCAACATTTTGATATTTGGCTTGAAAGTTTGGCACAACGAACAATTTGGTTTGGCCTGCGTGAAATAATTGTAACAACCTGTAATTCGAGGATTATTACCCTATTCCTCGCTAGTATATACGAAATAATACTGTGACTTGTATCTTTTCTCTTTTTTTTGTTGTAGCAGTTATTTTGTTTATTTTTCTCGTGATTTCCAATATTTTTTGCTGAATGTGGGTATTTATCCTATATTGTATGTTGTTGGAGTCAGCAGGTATGTCCTGTCTCTTCTGTAGTCTCTGGAAATCCTCTAAGTCTGGGGTGCCGGCAATGACCTTCAGAGCCGTGCCCAAAAAGTTCAAGCTGTGGTTGTCAGAGGTGAACGTCAACATTTGCAGTAGTGTTTCGATGGTCTGGTGGTGTTTTCGCAAGGTAACGTGTCTAACTGCCTCAACCGGGTGGGGCTAGCGCAATCCTTGTTGAACTCATCGCAAGTCAACTCACTGGCTGTCATGTAGTTTGATCTGAGCGCTATATGATGATACCTTTATTTGTTAATGAGGGGTAGTCATATAGCTTGCTCTGCTTACTATGTGTTGGCGCTTTCATTATTATTAATGGGGGCCCTCCATGTGGCGACCACCGGGCAACGTCTTCCTGGCACCCGCTGGGAGGCGGCTGAAGTGAGTGGCGAAATTCTCCTCGGTTAGAGGTTGTGCGTTGGGTTTAGGACCCGCCATATAAAAAACCCCCTCAATGAAAAAAACAAATATGCCTCGGATAAGGACTACCGCTTTTGTTGATGACCCCCGCAAACGAAAAAAGGACAATGATTTACGGATATGCACCTGGAATGTCCAGTCCCTTTATAGGGAGGGTGCCTCTATCCAGGTGGTTGATGTCCTCGAAAAATACAGAGCTGACATCACCGCTCCCCAGGAAATGCGATGGACGGGACAGGGCTGCTCCAAAAAAGCGTCCTGTGACATCTACTATAGTTGCCATGCTGAAAGGCACGAATTAGGATGTGGATTTTTGGTCAGCAAGAGACTACGACATCTCGACTCAACATCGACTCGGATCACTACCTTTTTGCAGCTAAGGTGCGCACACGCTTATGTGTCGCAAATAACAAGACAAGTCCCACACAGAGAAAGCTCGACGTCAGTAAGCTGCAATCACCAGAGACAGCAGATGCATTTTCCACTCGACTATCGGATCTGCTTATGCAGAACACTCCCCCACTTAATGATACATGCGCACGGTGGACACATATATCCCACTCCATGACTACTGCTGCCGAGGAGGTAATCGGTTACTACCGGCCTCTGAGGAATGAGTGGTATGATCAGGAGTGTCGCGACGCTACCGCAGAGAAAGACGCAGCCTACAGAAAAACCCTGCTTGCAGGCGCGACGCGAGCTGTTAAGGAGCGGTACAGAGAGAAAAGGAGTGCAGAGAGACGTCTTTTCAGGCGCAAGAAAAGAGAACAAGAAAGACGCGAGTGTGAGGAGATAGAGATGTGTACCGACAAGAATGAGACTCGAAAATTCTTCGAAAAGATCAAGCGCCTGAGTGGAGGTTTAAATCCCGGAGCCTCTTCTTGTCGTGATGGAAATGGGAATCTGGTTACAGATGTCCAGAGTGTACTGAGCCTATGGAGGGAACACTTCTCCATGTTACTGAATGGCGATGCTACGAACAATTCCGCCAATGGAGGAGATTGCCCGTTAACCCCAATTACAGATGATGGTGTTGATGTTCCACCACCCGACTATGACGAGGTTGAAACGGCCATTTTAAGGCTGAAGAACAACAAAGCTGCAGGTGCTGATGGCCTGCCTGCCGAGTTGTTTAAGACCGGAGGCGATGAACTGCTCACCCGCATACACCAGCTCATAAGCAGAATATGGTCGGATGAAAGCATGCCTGATAATTGGAGGCTCAGTGTTCTCTGTCCTGTACATAAAAAAGGAGACCCCACAATTTGCGCCAACTACCGTGGAATAAGTCTCCTGAGCATCGCATACAAGGTTCTATCGAGCGTACTGTGTGAAAGGTTGAAGCCTATGCTCAGCAACCTGATTGGACCTTATCAGTGTGGCTTCAGACCTGGTAAATCCACCATCGACCAGATTTTCACACTGCGCCAAATCCTGGAGAAGACCCAAGAAAAACAGATCGACACACACCACCTATTTGTTGATTATAAAGCCGCTTTCGACAGTCCGGTAAAGGATTACCTCTACGCAACAATGTCTGAGTTCGGTATTCCTGCAAAGCTCATTCGACTTTGTAGAATGACACTGCATAACTCCCGTTGTGCAGTGAAAATTGTGAAGGACCTCTCCGCACCGTTTAATACCGAACGGGGTTTCAGACAAGGTGATTCGTTATCGTGCGACTTCTTCAATCTTATTATGGAGAAAATAATACGAGCTGCTGATCTACGACATAATGGCACTATCTTCAACAAAAGTGTCATGCTGTTAGCGTATGCCGACGATATTGACATAATCGGCATGAACACACGAGCAGTCAGTGCAGCATTCTCACTTCGGCGAAACACATATTTGATCACCGTTAGCGTGGAAATGCTCACGCAGCAAATACAATTCGCACTCCAACTAGCTCATATACTACCAACATATATGTGTTTTTGCAAGCAGATTAGGTGATTTAAGATCGACGGCGATACAGTGTATTAAGAATAGATACGGTGGCGGATTCAAGACTCATTACTAAAAACTCATATGTTCGGTAAGACGGGCACGTTAGAAGAATTAGGAGAGAAGGACGTAAACCCGGGCATTCTGCTCGAAAGAGGACAACGGTTAAATCAGTTTAATATGGGAGCACTATATTCAAACGATGTTCACCACACTGAGGCCAGTAATAAAGTGGCATTTCACCAGAACAGAAAAGACAAGATGCCACTCGGAATGAACAAATATCCAAATAATAACGTAAGAGCCTAAAATAGCCAAAGGAAAGTTCCTACCTGCTCCTTCTGCGACAAAAAAGGGCACCCCAGAGAAGTCTGTTTTAAGAGAAAAAGCATGCCCTATTGCATAAAGTGTAAAAAATACGGACATGAGTTCAATTTGTCGTGGACACCTTTTAGCAACAACAGGTCACAAGAAAAAGGCAATCAAACACCTGCACCTAGTAAGGGAGGTCAAGAAAGCAAAGGCCCTAATTGCGGAAATTCGGAGACCAAATGTTTTTTCTGTAAGAAGCCGGGACACAGGATCACCGACTGTTATAAACGCTAAGAATGGGAAAAAAACCCAGGGACACTACAGGGGGCCCAGGTACGGCCAATAAACCGGGAACCCCAAAATTTTGCTTAAAGCAAGATGGCGGAAGTTGGTAGTCAAGCCTCCATTGGGATTGTTGAACCATCTTTCCCATCCAGTAATAACAAGCGTGGATACTGTTTAGGAGTCTCTGATGTATATGATGTGTTCATTAAGTTTCCGTGTGAGGAAGCAAAAAATGGAAAGCTCATTTTACTTGTAGACTCTGGGGCAGATACCAAATTAATAAAGTCATCAGTAATTGATGAATCTGTTAGCAAGAGGGTATATTTAAGGAAAAATCTTAGTGGTGCATTCGGAGGAGTTGTCACCACATTAGGGTGAATAGCAGTCCAGCACGAGAGGATTACAGATTTGATTTTAGAACTACACTTAATCTCTGTTTCAAACATGAATCCAGAATATGAACCAATTCATGAACTCAATGCAAATAATGATGCAAGAAATTATGAAAAATCAAGCTATGTTACTATAAACATTGCTATCCAGACCATGAGTCGTCTCAAGATATGCCACTGGACCGTTAACGGCTTAAGGTAGCACCGTTTGGAGCTAATTAAATTCCTTGAATCCAACCAGATCGACATAATGATGATATCTGAGACCCATTTCACTGACAAAAATTGCTACCGAATGCCACATTACAAACACTCTAACTGGAACTCCCGCCTAGTAACTCCAAAAGGCAGAAGACTATGCTCAGTCCTTACTAACTGATCGTGTGAGCGAGTTTTTATGCCAGTGGGCCTGACCCGTTGGTTCTTGTTCCAGAAGTATGTTCCTATTGCTAATGCTGATACCGCTGTGGCGCACAAATAAACACTAATGATTTCCTTTTGTTTAACAATAAGACAAATTTTATTGCCTTTAAACTTAAGTTTAACTTCTATAAGGGTGATTATGATTATTCACTTTAATTTGGGGAAAAAAATATGATAATGTACACTATCACTACACTGGTCTCACTTTGGAAGTAAATTTGTAATAGCAACGAGAAAAAAGTCAATACGAGGTTTTAACCAAATAAAGACGACGAAAGAGACAGAGAGAGAGAATATGAGAAATACCACGAAATAAACAATATTGAGCGGAATGGGAAGAGTTGGCAAAAATCGGTGATGCCATATCGCTACTCAACCCATTCCCTCAATTTAGAACACAGTGCAGTGCATAGATACGTTTTGGCGTAGACACTAAACACGAGTACGATGTAATCTCAAATGGTCAACCGGCATATTGGCCGGCGGACAAGAGGAAGATACCCGATTTCATAGACTTTGGAGTCGCCAAAGGTTTGCAGATGGGAAATATCTCCACAGAGTGTAATTATGATCTCTCATCTGATCACTCACCCACGGTTACATCTATAAAATAAGCATGTCCCCAAGACAATTGCGTTAGAAAGAAAATAGACTGGTTGAAATTCAAGAAATATGTAAATTCCCATCTTCCTCCAAGTACTGTATTAAGAAATGGACACGATGTAAACTCAGCACTCGACAATTTCAAAAAGTTCTCTCATTAGCTCTCAGCTCAGTCACCTGCACAAGGGTCAAACTATAGCCCACACATACCAGCCGACATTGAATTGCTAGTAAGACAGAAAAGATGACTTCGAAGTCAATGGCAAGAATTCAGATCACCGAATCTGAAAACGCAGCTACAGCACTTCACTGGAAAGCTAAAACAAGCCCTAAAAGACAACAACACCACAGAGTTGGAAGATCACATTGCCAAATTAACTTCTCAACCTTGTTCAATAACGCTCAAAATTAAAAAAAAGGACATATTCAAAGCAATTTATAAAGATTTAAACCCAAAAAAATCACCTGGTCCGATAAAATTATATCCATCTCATGCACATTTTCAATGCTATCCTTCGTATTAAACACTATCCCAAATGCTGGAAAACTTCAAAAATTATAATGATAGCAAAAACAGGAAAAGACCCTACAATAGTTGCATCGTACAGACCTTTCAGCCTCCTGCCTCTACTCTCTAAAGTATTCGAAAAGCTAGTTGTCATGAATATAACAAGTCCACCGCATTGTAACTCTGATAAGGAACACTTTTGAAGAAAAAAAGTATTGCTCAGCTGTCTTTCTCAAGCTGTCACTCAAGCTTTCGATAAAGTATGGCACGATGGCCTTATTTACAAACTCAAACTATTATTGCCTGCAAATGTCTCCTCATTGCTTAGTAGCTACCTCACGAAAAGATAATTTCTCGTACATCACAAGGATTACATAACAAATCCATGGGATTTTCACGCTGGTGTTCCTCAAGGAAGCGTTTTGGGCCCCTTACTGGATCTCTTATACACTTCAGATATGCCAACAATTACTATCCATTCATATCGACCTTTGCTGATGATACGGAAATATTGTGCTCTCGCTCTAACCCCATAGAAGCTACTAAACTCCTGCAGACTCATGTCGATTCTCTCGAAATCTGGCTAGCAAAATGGCGTATAAAAGTCAATGAATCAAAGAGCGTGCATGTAACCTTCACGCTAAGGCTAGATACATGTCCCCCACTTAATATTAATGGCCAATCAGTTCCACAATGTTCCTCAACAAAGTACTTGGGTATTCACCTCGACAGAAGGCTGACCTGAAAAAATCTCATAGAGGCAAAGAAAACTCATATCAAGCTTAAAATTAATCAGTTATGGTGGCTGATACACAAAAGATCAAAGTTGAATCTCGAATACAAAGTGCTATTATATAAAGCAATCCTGAAGCCAATCTGGACTTATGGTATTCAGTTATGGGGCACCGCATCTCCCTCTAATATCGAAAAATTGCAGCGAATACAATACAAGTGTCTGCGGATTATTTTAAACGCGCCTTGGTATATGAGGAACGTTAACATCCATCGAGATTTAAATGTACCCACAATATCTGAGGAAGTTGCAAAGTCCTGCAGAAGCTACATTCAAAAATTACACAATCATCCGAATCCCCTTGCTAGGCAATTGTTGCTGAGCACGGGGCATCGTCGATTAAAAAGGAAAGATACACTAAATATGCTGTGAAATTGCTAAACCTCGCGACTCAACAAATCGTGATGGAACATAGGGAATATCACATAATTTTAGTTGGTTTGTAAGATTTGAATACTTATTGTGAGTTTCTAAGTATATTAGAAAGATTCAATAAATTCTTAGTGTTTAAAAAAAAAAGACTTAATCTCTGAAGAGAGATTAAGTATCCTAATGCTGATGGTATCCTAAATAGAGACAATTTATGGAACCGATCGGTTATCAATACTACACACCAGTGAGGTTGTAGTGCCTGGGAGGACTATGAAGTTAGTCCCCATTAAAGTAAATACTAATTTCGAAACAATTATAGTAGAGAAACAGGAAGTATCTCCTCGAATATATTTAGGTGAGACATTGGGCAGTGTGACGGACAACACAGTTTATGTCCCAATTCTCAATACGAATATACATTCATATATTGTAAATAATAAGCTTAAAAATAATATAATTAGATTTAATCATTCAGAACACGAAGGATACGACATAGCTCATAAAATAAATAACATTAAGGAAACGGATAGCCACAAAAGGGTTACCAAAATATTAGAAACAATTAAGCTAGACGAAAACTTAAAGATTGAGGAAAAGAGATCCATAGATGAAATACTTAAGTCATTCCACGATTTATTTTTCTAAGAAGGCGACAAACTGTCTCACACAACAGGTATAAAACACACAATACCAATAAAAGCAGACCAGGAGCCAATCAACCAAAGACAGTACAGGCTACCAGAAGCGCATAAGGAATAAATCAATAAACAAGTAAACAAAATGTTGGAAGACGACATAATTATTCCCAGCTCATCGCCCTGGAATTCTCCCATAATTTTGGTGCCAAAGAAAGCAGGAGAAGATGGTAAAAGGAAATGGAGGCTAGTAGTAGATTTCAAGAAATTAAATGACACCACTATTAAACAAGTTTTTCCCATTCCACGCATTGATGAAATATTAGACCAGTTAAGTAATTGTAGATATTTCACTACACTTGATTTGGCCAGTGGGTATCATCAAGTGTTATTGAAAGAATCAGACAGAGAAAAAACAGCTTTTAGTAGAGGTGTTGGGCACTATGAATTTAACAGAATGCCTTTCGGCTTAACAGGAGCCCCTACCACCTTCCAAAGATAAATGTACCATTTACGAACAGGACTCCAAGGTATAGATTGTTTTGTCTACTTGGATGATATCGTCGTCTATGGTCGGAACTTGGCACAACATGAGTCGCGTTTACGAAGAGTATTTGGACTTTTACGAAAACATAACTTGAAGTTAAATATAGAAAAGTGCCAGTTTCTACGAAAAGAGATAATTTATCTAGTCCATAAATGCACTGAGGAAGGATCGTTACCAGACTCTGGTAAGGTGGAATGTGTTAAAAATATTCCTGTACCAAAAACTAGGAAAGATGTTCAGGCATTTCTAGGTTTAGTAAATTATTACCGAAAATTTGTTTAGAATATGGCTAGTATGGCACTGCCAATCAACAAAATACTCAGAAAATACGCGAAATTTGAATGGACAGAAAAATGTAAGAAAGCTTTTGAAGATTTGAAGCAAGCAATTTGCTCTCCGCCAATTTTAGCCTACCCAGATTTTTCTAAACCTTTTGTGTTAACAACAGATGCTAGCAACGAGGCTGTAGGTGCAATTCTATCGCAAGGTGAAATTGGAAAAGATAGACCAATAGCCGTTGCGAGCAGGACGCTCAGTTATACCGAGAAAAGTTATTCTATAATCGAAAAGGAATTCCTGTCCATCAACATCGAATCAGGAGTCAACAATGGTTGTGACTCGTTCTATGGCGAGGAATAAAGTCGACGAAACCGAAAGCCAAGAAGAGCCTGATGAAAACTCAGAATCAGAATCAGAACAAGAATGCGGAACTTTTCACTAATGAAAAGGATATATTGACGATACTTCGCAACATCCATGATTCACCTTTAGGAGGGCACGAGGTAGCTCTGAGAACTTATTTCAGGATTAGAATACAGTATAGGTGGAAAGGTATGCGAAGCCAGATTAAAGAATATGTTAAAAATTTTAAAAAATGTCAAACTAACAAGTGCATCGATTACTCTCCAAAGCTTATCCGGAGTGTGCTCTTTCAGTTTCAACATGCGAGAGGTGGTTTGTGCGTTTCAGAAGTGGTGATTTTGATGTGGAAGACAAAGAACGCCCAGGACAGCCGAAGAAGTTTGAAGATTCTGAATTGGAGGCATTACTCTATGAGGACTCGTGTCAAATGCAAGAAGAACTTGCCAAATTGTTCCAAGTTACACGCCAAGCCATTTCCCATCGATTGAAGCTATTGGGAATGATTCAAAAGCAAGGAAATTGGGTACCGTACGTTTAAAGCCGAGAGACGTCGAAAGGCGATTTTTCACTTGCGGACAGCTGCTCCAAAGGCAACAAAGGAAAGGTTTTTTGCATCGCATCGATACTGGTGATGAAAAGTGGATCCACTACGACAATCCCCAGCGAAAAAATTCAGCTGCACTTTTCTCCAAATTAAAGAAGTAAATCAAAACTTCCCGCAAATGCTGTTTTGTGGGCACAAAACTTGACATATTGAGAGCCAAAAAAAACTATGTTGTTTACACTCCGGGCAAATAACACATACTGAAAATGAAAGCTATGGAATGAGGTTATGACATGAATATAGTTTCAGTATTGTCTGATGCTTATATCCCGAACTACGCCATCTGTTGTAAATCTCGCATTTTTAATTTGCGCTCCCAATATATATATATATATATATATATATATATATATATATATATATATATAAATATATATATATATATATATATATATATATATATATATATAAATATATATATATATATATATATATATATATATATATATATATATATATATATAAATATATATATATATATATATATATATATATATATATATATATATATATATATATATATATATATATTTATATATATATATATATATATATATATATATATATATATATATATATTGGGAGCGCAAATTAAAAATGCGAGATTTACAACAGATGGCGTAGTTCGGGATATAAGCATCAGACAATACTGAAACTATATTCATGTCATAACCTCATTCCATAGCTTTCATTTTCAGTATGTGTTATTTGCCCGGAGTGTAAACAACATAGTTTTTTTTGGCTCTCAATATGTCAAGTTTTGTGCCCACAAAACAGCATTTGCGGGAAGTTTTGATTTACTTCTTTAATTTGGAGAAAAGTGCAGCTGAATTTTTTCGCTGGGGATTGTCGTAGTGGATCCACTTTTCATCACCAGTATCGATGCGATGCAAAAAACCTTTCCTTTGTTGCCTTTGGAGCAGCTGTCCGCAAGTGAAAAATCGCCTTTCGACGTCTCTCGGCTTTAAACGTACGGTACCCAATTTCCTTGCTTTTGAATCATTCCCAATAGCTTCAATCGATGGGAAATGGCTTGGCGTGTAACTTGGAACAATTTGGCAAGTTCTTCTTGCATTTGACACGAGTCCTCATAGAGTAATGCCTCCAATTCAGAATCTTCAAACTTCTTCGGCTGTCCTGGGCGTTCTTTGTCTTCCACATCAAAATCACCACTTCTGAAACGCACAAACCACCTCTCGCATGTTGAAACTGAAAGAGCACACTCCGGATAAGCTTTGGAGAGTAATCAATGCACTTGTTAGTTTGACATTTTTTAAAATTTTTAACATATTCTTTAATCTGGCTTCGCATACCTTTCCACCTATACTGTATTCTAATCCTGAAATAAGTTCTCAGAGCTACCTCGTGCCCTCCTAAAGGTGAATCATGGATGTTGCGAAGTATCGTCAATATATCCTTTTCATTAGTGAAAAGTTCCGCATTCTTGTTCTGATTCTGATTCTGAGTTTTCATCAGGCTCTTCTTGGCTTTCGGTTTCGTCGACTTTATTCCTCGCCATAGAACGAGTCACAACCATTGTTGACTCCTGATTCGATGTTGATGGACAGGAATTCCTTTTCGATTATAGAATAACTTTTCTCGGTATAACTGAGCGTCCTGCTCGCAACGGCTATTGGTCTATCTTTTCCAATTTCACCTTGCGATAGAATTGCACCTACAGCCTCGTTGCTAGCATCTGTTGTTAACACAAAAGGTTTAGAAAAATCTGGGTAGGCTAAAATTGGCGGAGAGCAAATTGCTTGCTTCAAATCTTCAAAAGCTTTCTTACATTTTTCTGTCCATTCAAATTTCGCGTATTTTCTGAGTATTTTGTTGATTGGCAGTGCCATACTAGCCATATTCTAAACAAATTTTCGGTAATAATTTACTAAACCTAGAAATGCCTGAACATCTTTCCTAGTTTTTGGTACAGGAATATTTTTAACACATTCCACCTTACCAGAGTCTGGTAACGATCCTTCCTCAGTGCATTTATGGACTAGATAAATTATCTCTTTTCGTAGAAACTGGCACTTTTCTATATTTAACTTCAAGTTATGTTTTCGTAAAAGTCCAAATACTCTTCGTAAACGCGACTCATGTTGTGCCAAGTTCCGACCATAGACGACGATATCATCCAAGTAGACAAAACAATCTATACCTTGGAGTCCTGTTCGTAAATGGTACATTTATCTTTGGAAGGTGGTAGGGGCTCCTGTTAAGCCGAAAGGCATTCTGTTAAATTCATAGTGCCCAACACCTCTACTAAAAGCTGTTTTTTCTCTGTCTGATTCTTTCAATAACACTTGATGATACCCACTGGCCAAATCAAGTGTAGTGAAATATCTACAATTACTTAACTGGTCTAATATTTCATCAATGCGTGGAATGGGAAAAACTTGTTTAATAGTGGTGTCATTTAATTTCTTGAAATCTACTACTAGCCTCCATTTCCTTTTACCATCTTCTCCTGCTTTCTTTGGCACCAAAATTATGGGAGAATTCCAGGGCGATGAGCTGGGAATAATTATGTCGTCTTCCAACATTTTGTTTACTTGTTTATTGATTTATTCCTTATGCGCTTCTGGTAGCCTGTACTGTCTTTGGTTGATTGGCTCCTGGTCTGCTTTTATTGGTATTGTGTGTTTTATACCTGTTGTGTGAGACAGTTTGTCGCCTTCTTAGAAAAATAAATCGTGGAATGACTTAAGTATTTCATCTATGGATCTCTTTTCCTCAATCTTTAAGTTTTCGTCTAGCTTAATTGTTTCTAATATTTTGGTAACCCTTTTGTGGCTATCCGTTTCCTTAATGTTATTTATTTTATGAGCTATGTCGTATCCTTCGTGTTCTGAATGATTAAATCTAATTATATTATTTTTAAGCTTATTATTTACAATATATGAATGTATATTCGTATTGAGAATTGGGACATAAACTGTGTTGTCCGTCACACTGCCCAATGTCTCACCTAAATATATTCGAGGAGATACTTCCTGTTTCTCTACTATAATTGTTTCGAAATTAGTATTTACTTTAATGGGGACTAACTTCATAGTCCTCCCAGGCACTACAACCTCACTGGTGTGTAGTATTGATAACCGATCGGTTCCATAAATTGTCTCTATTTAGGATACCATCAGCATTAGGATACTTAATCTCTCTTCAGAGATTAAGTCTTTTTTTTTTAAACACTAAGAATTTATTGAATCTTTCTAATATACTTAGAAACTCACAATAAGTATTCAAATCTTACAAACCAACTAAAATTATGTGATATTCCCTATGTTCCATCACGATTTGTTGAGTCGCGAGGTTTAGCAATTTCACAGCATATTTAGTGTATCTTTCCTTTTTAATCGACGATGCCCCGTGCTCAGCAACAATTGCCTAGCAAGGGGATTCGGATGATTGTGTAATTTTTGAATGTAGCTTCTGCAGGACTTTGCAACTTCCTCAGATATTGTGGGTACATTTAAATCTCGATGGATGTTAACGTTCCTCATATACCAAGGCGCGTTTAAAATAATCCGCAGACACTTGTATTGTATTCGCTGCAATTTTTCGATATTAGAGGGAGATGCGGTGCCCCATAACTGAATACCATAAGTCCAGATTGGCTTCAGGATTGCTTTATATAATAGCACTTTGTATTCGAGATTCAACTTTGATCTTTTGTGTATCAGCCACCATAACTGATTAATTTTAAGCTTGATATGAGTTTTCTTTGCCTCTATGAGATTTTTTCAGGTCAGCCTTCTGTCGAGGTGAATACCCAAGTACTTTGTTGAGGAACATTGTGGAACTGATTGGCCATTAATATTAAGTGGGGGACATGTATCTAGCCTTAGCGTGAAGGTTACATGCACGCTCTTTGATTCATTGACTTTTATACGCCATTTTGCTAGCCAGATTTCGAGAG